>CM076583.1:22337781-22893046 GCA_034641835.2 Pinus albicaulis
TGGTGATGCAGAATCAATTTTTTTTTTTTTTTTTTTTCTGAGCATGTTTTTGGCACTTTTATTTTTTTTTATTTTTTTTTCTTTGATGCTTTTTATGTTGATTTTGAATAGTGGTGGCGTATCATCACTAACATTTTTTTAGAGGATTTATTTTGACACTATACATTTTCTAATGTCCTCTTCTTCCATGAGATGTTTATTTTTAAGTGCATTTATGTACTTGTGTTTTAAAAAGAAAAAGTTAATTTTTTAAAAAGTAAAAATTTGTAATGATATATTCACTTTCTCACATAGATAAAAAATGAAAAAAGGGTCAATATTATAAAGTTTATATTTTCTACAAGTTTATGTATTTCTAATTAATTTTTCAATGCACATCAAATAATTTTCACTAAAAAACCAATATTTTGAA
Source organism: Pinus albicaulis (assembly GCA_034641835.2). NCBI lineage: Eukaryota > Viridiplantae > Streptophyta > Pinopsida > Pinales > Pinaceae > Pinus > Pinus albicaulis. The sequence goes on from CM076583.1 coordinate 22,338,194, forward strand.
TGATATGACAAAAAAATACAAATTTTCAATACAAATAGAATGAAAAAAATACACTTTTAGAGACTTTTTGTTAAAAAAAACATGTTAAATAAACTAATTTTTGGGAAAATCTTAACAAAAAAAACTTAAGAAAATAGCATTTTTATTGAATTTTATGTCAAAAAATAATAGTAATCACATGTTTTTTGCAAAAAATAAGGATTCTTCTCATAAAATATCAAAGTCTAAACATTACAAGTAAAACTAATTAATAGATCTAAAAAATGAGCTTTGTTTGCAAGCATAACTTAAAGATCCTCAACAATATCAACTAATACATGTTCAACATCATCTAGAACATCATTGATGGCTTCTTTCGCAACATTTTCTACTTCATTTTGGTCATTGTCATCTTCTAATGGATCTTTCATGTTTGCAAATCTTCCAAAGTGTCCCTTTCCAATCATTCCATATAATGGTGGTTGAGGTTCCTTTGCTTTTTTTGCCACACGTGATTCATTAAAATCCCCTTTCCTCAAACCAACTTCTTGCTTCGCATCTGGAAGGAATTCAAGAGCATTAATTCTTTGTTGAATAAATTTGCATTGCACTGGGTCTTTCTCAATGGAAATGCAATTTCTTCCTTTTGGTAGGCAACATGCTAGTGTTGTACCTAATCATCAAGTACAAAAGAAATAAGTAAGAAAATTAGTATAAAGACATAAAAAGTAAAAAATAAAATATTTAAATTTAAATTTGTATAATAAAACTTACCTGAACCTGAAAATAGATCCAAAACCCAATATCCTTCATTTGACGGCGTCACCCGGCCTACCTCCGGCCCTCGACTGGGCAGCCCTCGACGACGCCACCCAGCCGGCCCACGCCCAAGTGAGAGCGATTCTCGAAATTTCCCTCCGCCCAGCTAGGGGTGATTCTCGGAATCGCCCTCTGCGCAGCCAGGAGAGATTCTCGGAATCGCCCTCCGCCTAGCTGGGGGTGATTCTCGGACTCACCCTTCACCTAGCCGGGGGTAGGAGGCAGGCCGGGCGACATCGTCGAGGGCTGCCCAGCCTTCCTCCGGCCCCTGGCTGGGCGGAGGCAGGTTGGGCAACCCTAGATGGCGCCACCCGGCTGGGCTCCGACCCCCGGCTAGGCGGAGGGAGATTCTCGAAATCACCCTCCGCTCGGCTAGGGGTTGAAAGCCGACCGACGGCACAGTCAAGGGATGCCCAGCCTGCCTCTGACCCGTGGCTGGGTGAAGCACCCAGCCACAGGTCGGAGGCAGGCTAGGCATCCCTCGACGGTGCCGCTTGGCCTGCCTCCGGCCCCCGGCTAGGCGGAGGGTGATTCCGAGAATCACCTCCAACTGGGCGGAGGGGGATTCCGAGAATCACCCATGGCTGGGCGGAGGGTGATTCAGAATCACCCTCTGTCCAGCCAGGGGTGATTCTCGGAATCACCCTCTGCCCAACCAAGGGTGATTCTCGGAATCGTCCTCTGCCCAGTCGAAGGCCGGAGGCCAGCCAGGTGGCACCATTGAGGGCTGCCTAGCCTGCCTCCACCCAGCCGGGGGCCGGAGGCAGGCTGGGCAGCGCTCGACGGTGCCGCCTGGCCTGCCTCCAGCCCCCGGTTGGGCGGAGTGCGATTCCGAGAATCACACCCGGTTAGGCGGAGGGCAATTCCGAGAATCACCCTCCGCCTAACCGGGGGCCAGAGGCCGGCCAGGCGGGGCCATCGAGGGCTGCTCAGCCTGCCTCCGGCCCCCGACGGGCAGCAAATTAATTTTTATTTTATTTTATTTTTTTCAAACACAAACTATTTTATTTTTATTTTATTTTTTAAACAAAAACTATTATAATAAAAAAAATGTATTGTTAAAAAAAAAAATTCAATTAAAATTTTAAAATACAAAAAAACAATAAAAACAAATTAAAAAATAAACAAACAAATATTTAAAAAAATAATTTTTTTAATTTTAATTTTTTTAAATTAAAACAATTATTATTTAAAATATAAAAAAACAAAAAAATATATATAAAATATGTTTTAAAATATAAACAAACATATATAAGAAGATTTTAATTTTAATTTTTTATTTTCTTAAAACTAAAACAATTATAATTTAAAATATAGAAAAACAATTTTAAAAAAATAAAAAATATGTTTTTATATATAAACAAATAAATATATGAATAATAAATTTTTCATTTACTTGTTCATTTTTAAAAATTGTTTAAGTCATATAATTTCTCCATAATTTCATGGTTCAAGTATCTTGAAAACTTAAGATTTAAAAACTTGAGATTTACAACTTGTCATTAAGGTTTTTATGCGTTGAAAATTTTTATCTTTAATGTTATGGTTGAAAATAATTACAATTTTAAGGTTGCTTAGAGTCAATATATTTTATGTTTAACAACATGGATAAAAATTGTTCGAAATGATAAGCCCTTCAGACATGATTTTGTTTATATTTAACATCATCTATAAAAAAGTTTAGAATTTTATTATTTTTCAATTTCCTAATATGTTGTCTTTAATTCCATTGTTACAATGTGTCAAAAGTTGACACAATGATTTTTTTTGTTATTCCAGCATCAACTCGTTTTGTTTTTAGGGTGTGTTTTCAATCATTTTTTCAAGAAACAATTTCATTTTTAGCATACTTTTATAAAAAGGTGAAATTTGACCTTGAGAAAAAATGAAATGCATTCTGGAATAAACACTTTTTGTTTTTGGGGCGTTTTTTTCATTTTTTTTAGTCTTTTTGGGCTAGAGTTCTCGTTTTGAAGTAATAGTTCCCATTTCATCAATAACATTGTTTTAAATGTTCTATCAATTGTTGAATTTTTTTTACATGGTGTACCTTGTCGATACCATTTGTAATAATAGACTCCAATAACAGTCTTCTAGACACCAGCATCAAGAAGGCCACAACCTCGTCTACTCATTATCTGTAATCCTCAATAAGCATGAAGTCTCTATGCCCCCAACTCCTCCATGTGAACCACAATTTCATTCATTTTCAAACTAGGTTCTACAATCTTCTCAACATGAGAAACACAACACTCTCTCTGATATGAAAATGGAATATAATAGGCACACTACTCAAATCAAATAAAACTATATAATAGGCTATACAAAGCATTGTAGCGCACACACACACACAACTCCACCCTTAGGATGACATATATATAGAAATTCATTGTCATCAACTTTATTTATGGCATATAAGTATTTTTGAAGACTCAATCAATCAAACACCTTTGATAAAATACCAGGATAAAATACAAGTGGTATTATTTTTCTCATGTTTATGCCATAGTCGTAGGGACATAACTAGAAATCCATGGTTATAGCTGAACCCTTTATACTGGCATCCCAGTTGTTGAGAGACTATAACTTCTCTATTGGACACTGTCTATAAATGATTGTAGCAAATCATAAGATAAAGAAACCTGGATCAGTCCAAAAAAATTCCACATTATTCCTAAACATTCTCTAGTATATGAAGAACCTTTAAATAATTACTACCATTCCCTGAAACTAGTACCATAAGCCATAGATCATCTAGAGAAACATAACTTGACAGACTCCAACCACTATCAACTAGTTTTAGCTACATTATACCTTGTGTAAATAGATTCAATACATATTCACACATCTCTATCACATCTCTACTCAATCTCCAGTTCCTTTACTAACTAGAAATATCTGACACTAAATCATAACCAGGTTTACATCAATGTCATTCAACAACACTACATCACAACATTAATGCCAATAGGTTACTATATTTTCAAACAAAAAATATATAGTTGTGTTTGCACTGGCGTCTATTATTGCATATCTTCTTCCCAATGATTTACGTAGTCAATACTGGTAATGATTTACCATATGTTATTTCTCCTTGTTGGTTGGTTGATGGTACCCATGCAGTCTATTATTCATTTATCAAAAGGGCATAATGCGATGTGGGGTACCAAGGGAATTTCTTCTCTATAGGGGCTTTCCTACCTGCTAACATACATAACAGGTTTAATAGAATTATTTTGCATTTCTGTGTATGGTAGGCCACCATAAGCTTGCAAAGAATATATTCTGCACTATTTCCCTTCCTGCATAATTCCCTCCAATTATTCCTGCATGTTCCTATGTAATTATCATAAGTCACTCATGCTCCATTATACATTTGCGTAGTATCATGTCTATCTCCAATTTATAGAAGCAATTGGTAATGAGTTGATAATTCTTTTTTTATACTACCAATTACCTTTTTGTTGCGACAATGTACCCATATGGTTCCATTGTCATACTAAAATCATTTGCGATCTCTACAAGATAGTCATATACCACAGTTAGATAAAATAGTTATGTGTATGGTATATCATCTTCTAAATTTTCTACATCTTCACTCGTGGTCATGTGTGATTGATGATTAGGTCTTTAATTTAATTTTACTATTTTTACCACCACCTAAAAGTCATACTCCTAAAAATACAATAGCCACCTGCAGATCCTTCCCCCAACACAGGATTTTTGATGAGGTATTTTAGCACAAAATGGTCTTTATATAACTATAACCTTTTTCCCATCAAGTAATTTTTGAACTTCTAGAACTCACATAACATTTCCAACCCTTATCTCTCTATTTTGGTATAGTTTTTATCCATAGTGTACAAATTCTTAGCAACAAAGGAGATACGATGATATATCTATCCTTCTCTAGGTTGTGTCAAAAATTTTCTAGTGCAATTGAAAACACGTTATCATGCAAATGGAATTATTTCTACCAATATAGGTATACCATAACTAACGCAATCATAAGATTTTCCTTTAAGGTGCCAAGATCCTGTTGGCACTCTTTGTCCCATTCAATATTTATCTTTTTTGAAATAATTTTTCCATCGATTCAATAATTCATGTGTATCCCCTGATAACTTTTCAGTAGTAGCCTATGTACCCCAGGATAGAATATAACTTCCTGACTGATGTAGGTGGTGGAAGATAAATTATGACTACAATTTTGGCCAGATCCAACAAAAAACCATTACTTAAACACTACATGTCCCAACAAGATGCCAAAGGGAGAAAAAAATATACACTTTCTCATATTCAAGGAAATATATAGTTATCTACACCTATCCAACATCAAGTGTAGATCCTATATGTGCTTCTTTAAAAGGCCAAACATTGTCTAGTCATTCAAATAAAGCTATAAAAACTTATTCATAAACTCTTTGAAAGTTGTGAGAACTATGCATGAGAACATGGTCAGCGTATTCTTCGACTTCAATTGCATGATAGTGTATTGAAAACACCCTTATTCCTTCGCAAACATGGTATTGTGTTTATATTCCTACATAATGTTTACTTGATGTTATCTAGATTTTTTTTTTAGGAAATAAGTAGGCCTCATTTTCACCTACTCTCTCCATTATTTCAGCACTAAAAGGAGTAATAAAAGGATCATTCTTTCAAGCATCATTTAGTTTGTAGAGATCCATGCATATCCATGTTTCCCCAATCTTCTTATTTTGCACCACCACAGGATTGATCCAATTTAATTCCATTATTTTGATGATTCCTAACATCAAAATTTTATCCAAATCCTATTTAACTTTTCCTTATACACTAGATTCATCCATTATTGTCTTTGTCTAACTAGTTTCACATCAAGCTTCAACGAGAGTCTTATTTTTCATAATTCTCCAACAATTCCCTCCATTTATGTAAATGTGGTGGTGAATATATACTGATACACACACACAAAATATGTGATATTCCCTATTATTTCATTGGCCCAATAGTCTCCTATGATGTCCATTTTGGGATTCTCCTCTGTCCCAATGTTTACCTTCTTTATTTTTATGGGTTGCACATAGTATATTGATGTTATGAAACCAACCCCAAAAATAGAGAGATCAACGCCTAAGAAATCAGCCACTTTGAGGGGCCAACCTCCATTACAATACATGAATGAACAATTATTGGATTATTTAAATCAAAAAACCTCCTTTCTATGTATAAGAGTCCATGGGGTCACAATATAATCCTAGCCAACCTAACAATAATAATTTAAGGGAACAACAATAACAATAGTGAGGTTTTATGGGGCAAAATAATAACAATATGGGGACTAAAGGGGTATAAAAATAATAATAAGGGATTGGAACTAACAACAATAAGGGACTACACTAGTAATATAGGGATCTAGAATGCCCCTCTCCTTCAAAAAAAAATTGGCCTCAATGCTCGAGTAGCTCTAGATGGTTCAGTATAAAATTTGCATCCTCCCATGTAGAATATTTAGTGGGTAAGTTCTTCCACTTCATGAGGTACTCTGAAATTGATCGATTTCATAGTTGTCGAGTTGTTGTTTCTGTGACTGCTTCAGGTTCCAATATGATTTTTTCTTCCTCATCAATTTCTGGAAATATTTTTTGAACTGGAATTTTGAAACCTATAACCTTGTTTAAGCATGAAACATGGAAAATTGAGTGCACTTGAGAAGAAGCAGGAAGCTCCAATTTGTATGCCATAGTACCAATATTTTGCATCACCTTGTAAGGACCATAGTACTTTGGCGATAATTTATTTTCCTTCTTAGCTTGCTTGAGGGACATTTGTTTGTATAGTTGTAGCCATAAAAATACCCAATCTCCTACATCAAAACTTCTCTTGCTACAATGTTGATCTTCCTATTGTTTCATTTGATTTTGTGCCAAATTTATGATATCCTTTAAGAGTTGGAGAACTTGTCGTTGAAGCTCGATGTGATATTCCACTGCTTGAACCTTAGATTTTTCTCTTAAAAATGATGTGATGGATGGTGGATGATATCCATAAAGTGCCATAAATGGGGTCATTTTTTCTGCAGTATGGAAGGAAGTGTTATACAACCATTTATCCAGAGATAACCGCCAAACCCATTGTGTTTGTTTATCAGATAAAAAAAAAGAAGATATCCTTCCAAAACTTTGTTCACTATTTTCGTTTGCCCATCGAATTGAGGATGATAAGATGATCTATAGGTTATTTGAGTACCCAAACAAGAAAATAATTCCATCCAAACATTTCTAATGAAAATGGGATATTTTTCGCTTACAATAATCTTCCTGTTTCCATGTAGCTTTTGAATTGTTTCTATAAATGCAGTAGCAACTGTACTTGCTTTAAATGGATGATATGATGCACAAAAGTGTGAATACTTGGTAAGTATATCAACTACAACCATGATGACACTCTTTCCTTCGGACTTTGGTAAACCTGTGATAAGATACATTGAAACTCTTCCCAATTTTGACTTTGGATGGGTAAAGATTGTAGTATACCTAGGGTCTTAATTATATCAACTTTATTTTGCTAGAAAACCAAAAATTCTGCCACAAACTTTTGAATATCATATTTAAGGCCATCCCAAAAAAGTTTTTTCTTCACCGTGCGGTAAGCTTTTAAAAATCCTAAGTGTCCTCCTATGGGAGAGGTGTGCAATTCCAAAAGAATATTTTGTTTTAGTTCAAAATTCTTACAAAGATATAGGATATATTTGTACTATAAGGAATATTTTTTCCAACCAACTGTATCAGATGTACTGGGATCTTGCTGCAACTTTTGAATGAGTGTCCACACTTATTTTCCATTCTTCCATTCCTCCGTTTCTTGGGTTATCCAATATCGTTTGATAATAGAAATAGCACAAAGCAATGCTTCCACCTCCTCATACTCTCTTGAGAGTTCATCTGCAACAACATTTAACTTCCCTTTTTTGCAGATGATTTCAAATTCATAACCCAACATCTTTGTCGCCCATTTTTTCTACTCTTCTGAAGATAGTCATTGTTCCAAAAATTATTAAGACTATCACGATCATTTTTTACCTTGAAGTGTCTTCACATTAGGTAAGGTCTCCATTTCTTTAGTGCATGTAGTATTGCTAAAATTTCCTTCTCATAAATAGCTTTATGTAAATACTTTCCTTTTATTGGACTAATTTTAAGAAGAAATGGGTCACCCTTCTTAAATTAAAACAACACCAATTCTATTTCCTAAGGCATCACATTCTAGAATAAAGTTTTTTGTGAATTCTAACATTGCTAAGACCAATGTTAGGCTCATTTCCTCTTTAAGATGTTAAAATGCCTTAGTTTTTTTAAGGAGTTCATGAAAATTCATCTTTCTTCAATAATTTTTTTAGAGGTGCTGCTATTCTCCCATAATTCTTAACAAACTTGCGATAATACCCTGTTAACCCAAGAAATCCTCACAAATTCTTTATGGTTGTGGTGACTTTCCATTCCTTAATGGCTTTAATTCTGTTAAGGTCTACCTTAACACCCTTCCGAGATACAATATAACTGAGCTATTCCACCACTTGTACTCCACAGAAACATTTGGAGCTTTTTGCATATAATTGTTTCTCCTCCAATAGTTTGAGCACCTTGTCAACATGTTGAAAATGATCCTTCTGAGACCTGTTTTAGACTAGTATATCATCAAAAAATACTAACACAAATTTTCTAAGGGTGGGTTTAAAAATGGAGTTCATCAACCCTTGAAATGTAGAAGGTGAATTGGTAAGGCCAAAATGCATGACCAAAAATTCATAATGACCCTCATGAGTTCGAAATTGTGTTTTTGGAATATCTTCAATATTCATTCTAATTTGATGATATCCTAAATGAAGACCCAACTAGGTAAAATAAATTTCTCCATGTAATTCATCCAATAATTCATCAATCATAGGAATGGGAAATTTGTATTTAATAGTGAGATTATTGATCTCCCTATTATCCAGACACATGAACCATGATCCATCCTTCCTGCCCACCAATACTACTTGAGCAGAAAAATAACTTTGACTAGGTTGAGTTATACCAACCTTTAACATTTTTGCAATCATATGGTCAATTTCACTCTTTTGGACATAAGTATATATGTAAGTCCAGATGTTTGGAGGAACACTTCCTAGGATCAAATGAATAGAATGGTCATGATCACGAATAGGTGGGAGTCCTTTGGGAGTTTCAAACACCTTGGAATATTGTCCAAGACTTTTTCAAGATCAGGATAAAGAGATGATTTTGATGTTGGAACTTCTAGTGAGCATAATTGTGCAATTATGCATCGCTGTTATTTCTTTAGAAGCTTTGTGCTGACAATTTGTATCATAGCTTATTTTTAGGTCCCTATATTACTAGTTTAGTCCCTTATTGTTGTTAGTGTCACCCCCTTATTTTTAATGTTGTACCCCTGTAGTCACCATATTGTTATTATTGTGCCCCATAAAACCCCACTATTATTATTGTTGTGCCCTTACATTATTATTGTTAGGTCGGCTAAGATTATATTGTGACCCCGTGGACTCCTATATATAGAAAGGAGGTTTTTTCATTTGAACCATCCAATAATTTTTCATATATGTATTGTAAAGGAGGTTTCCCCCTCCAAGTGGCTGATTTCTAAGGTGTTGATCTCTCTTTTATTCTATTTTTGGAGCTGGTTTCATAACATTTTGTATCAAAGCTTGTTATCTTTCTAGGCTTCATTGTGATACCACGTAATTCAAATTTATTTCCCTCAAAAAAAAAATTTCAAGAAAAGTTCTTGAAATTAAAAGATACCATCCCCAAAGATTGTAACCATTGTACTCTGAGTACAACATCATCACCTCACACTGGAATGGAAAGAATTGGACTATTCAATACATATTCCCAGATGGTTAGGTTGATATTATGGTATTTTCCAGAGAAATTTATAGTACCTCCATTTGCGACCATCACTTGGCACTCTGGTGGTGGGTATAGGAATAAATTCAATTCCTTGGCTACATTACAATTAATAAAATTATGGGTACTACCTGAATCAATCAACTCTATTACTTTTTTCTTCTTGATATGTACTTCTATCCTGAGAGTTTTAGGAGTGGTGATTCCTTCAAATGCATTACATGATATGGTTGGTCTCATTTCTTGTTTCCCTAAGGTTGACTCCTGGTGTATGTCCTCTTCGTTTAAAGTTTCTTGTTCATTTTATTCCTCCTCTTCAAAATCTATGTAAAATAATTTCTTCTCAGCACACTTATGACCTTTAATGTATTTTCTATCACAACTATAGCAAATCCCTTTTGATATTTTTTCTTCCAATTGTTGTGATGTTAACATTGTAGGTTGTGGAATTCTAGGAGTAGAAACACTTCCATATTTATAGATGCGAGGGGTAGGATTCCTTGTCGCCATAATTTTAATTTCAAATTTTCATGCCAACCGGAATGCCTTCTCCAATGAATTAGGTTCCCAAAGGTGAACCTCATGTTGGATGTTATCCTTTAAAGTCCCTATGAAGACATCATTCATGTGCTCCTTTTGAATATCGGTTACCCTTATATTTAATTTTTGGAAATCCTCAATGTGCTCCACCATTGAACCCTTTTGTTTGAGATTTATCAATTCGCTAAAGAAGGTGTTTCTCTTTGTATCCTCATAATGTGCTATCATTTCCTTTTATGAGAGAAAATCCATCGAAACCATACATTTGTATTTTTTTCTAAATGTAAAGCTTCAATGCGTACCTTTTGTGTGTTTTCACATTATGGAAATAAAAATATTTCTCCATCAGTAGGATGTGTGATACGGGATCATTGCCATCAAACTTCATCATATCAAGCTTTCGAATATGGTGGGTCTTCAATCCAACATTAGAGTTTATGAAATCACGATTAATGTTTATTTTTTTCTCATCATGAGTTTCCTGCACTACCTTTTTTCCATTAGGAATCATTTCTTGTATCAAATTTCTCAAACCTTCCTTCAAACCTTCCATGTTTACTTTTAGATCATTCTTCATGTCTTCCATGTTGTTTTTCATTTTTTCATCTATATTAGCTTCCATGTCATCCATATTATCTTCAATGCCATCCATCTTAGCTTCCAGGCCATTCTTAAAAACTTCCATGCATTTCTTCAAACCTCCCATATTAGCTTCCACACTTTTCTTCAAAACTTCCATTTCATTTCTTTTCTTTTTGCGAGAGCGAAATTTGGTGCACTTGGTCTTGTAATTTTGATATATCATGTTGCACTTTGTCCTCTTCATTAGTAATAGTAGAGCCTTATGAGGGCTTAATGGGTGTTGAATTATTTTTAGGGGAAATTTTATAACCCAATACTAATATCTATGCTTTAATATGCCCTTGGAATCCCTTCAAACTGATTTTTCAAACAAGACTTATGCAATTAAAAAAAATACAAACCTTTTTCTTGCTTTTGAGGAGCTCAATATTGAAGCTGATGTATCTTTGTACTTTTGGATCCCCAAGAATTGATCCTCAGTATTGTAGTAGCCCTCTGAGTCTTCTTTCCAATGCCATAGGTTTGAACTGATTTGGATTCTTGAAGACAATGTTATGCCCAATCTCCCACAATGACCTAATTATGGGCTCGTTCAGTATAGCTAACTTGTACGGTGTTCCATGTGTCATTTTTTCCTCCTTTGGCTCTAAAATTCATATAGAGGAAACTACAACTCGTGTGACTTCGGAAAATTTTTACATAATTCGAATCCAATGCTCAAAGAGAAAGTTATGACGATTTTCCCAAGGTCACTTATTTGTGATGAAATTCGGGAGCCTACAAAAACCATAACTTCCATAGATCATATCTCCAAAAATATTGTGAACCAATATCCGAAATTTTTACACCATGTTCCTCATGATTGCTTCGCAAATGGGTTTTTTTTAGCTTTTGACCCTTCTTAGAAAACACGTTATAGTGCAAATGCCATGACTACCAGTTTGAAGTAGTGAAACCCTAGAATCCAAAGTTTTGATTCCAAATGTTATGAAACTGTTATCACTCGGATTTTCCCTGAATTTTTTGGAAGAGGAAAGGGGTCCGAGGTAACCACAAACCAACCATCAGATACAGAATCTAGCCAATCTGTATCCAGAGAGGGCTCTCTCTATAAAATATAGCTTTGTTTTTAGAAGATATTAGGCTAGTTGTAAAGTTCAGGGGTTTTGATTTTGTTTGGGTTGATGGAATTCTTTAGCTGAGATTAAGATCAAATAGTTTCAGTCCATTGGGCTAATGGAGTCAAAGGATTGGCTGCACTGGCTTAAGTTTTTTAACAAAAGATGGTTTATCAGGGCAAGATAATCAAACTAGAAACAATTATAGATCTAAAGTGAATGGAATGGAATTCAAATGGATGAAAGGCATTAAGAATATTTCAACACATTCAAGAGAAGAGAAATAGATTGATTATCAATAAAGATTAGTTAAGTATTCTTTACTAAATAACCAAAGATATATGAACTAGACAAACAGGAGCAATTAAGAATTCGTTGTTTAAACCAGTTTAGAAGAAAACATTTAGAATAATAACGACTGAAATCAGATTACACCTAAGTACTTTCTGATTTAATCCTTTTCGTTAAATATTAAGATAATGAAACACAAATGATATTGTAAACAAATATAAAACTTCAAAACATGGGATAGAGATGACTTATTGATCCTTCATTTGACACATGAATCCTAAGAAAAGTCTTCTGCCTCAATTCCTTGTCCAGTTTTGCCACGAAAAATTTCTCCAAAGCTCTTTATTCCAAAATATTCAATGTTACATCAGAGTATAAGAATCCACCCTTACTACTCCAATTTATGGAGTATTTATACAAATTCTAAACTAAAATATCTTGAAAAAAATATCAAGATTGGTTCACAAATCTCTCCAACTATTTTACATAAATAGAACTTAAGTAAAGGAAACTCAAGCTAATGCATCTATTTGGCACTATTTCTTATGGATAGGTGATGACAAAGAGGAGAATTCGAATTTGATCCAACTCTTAGTTGATGATGAGGCATCCAAGTCACTAACTGCTTCCTTTCTTTGTGCATTCCGCTCCAACAATTCTGCAAACTTGGGGTCCAATGATATCTTTTTATTTCTCAATCCGTAATAGATATGTAAAAAGTGAAAGAGGTTACTGTAGATAAATATGTTGGTGAGATAAAAATCTTTCAGTTTCCCAAAATTCCTCTCCAGCTGTGCACAATAGTCTCTGTAAAAATATGTGTAAAACAGAGTTTTACAAAGTCTGAAAAATAGCCTGTAAAGATGTGCATGTATCTCTGATTCTAAAATCACTGTGGAAAAAGTGAGATAGGTTTTTGTATATATGTCTCTTAGGAACAAAAACCTCCTTAAGTTTTGTATGATGTATTTCGGATTGGCCACAATCTTCTCTGCAAAATGATGACTTAACTAGAATTTTATGCAAAAAGTGCTTTCCAACATTGTTTAATATTTCCAAAACCATAATAGCTGTTAGAAAAGTGAGAGAGGTTTTTGTAGATGGTCCTCTTAAGAACATAAACCTCCTTCAGTTTTGCAAAATTCATCTTATATTGATCACAATATTTTCTGCAAAATAATGACTAAAGCATGAAATTTCTGCAAAAAATGTTCCTTCTTGTTGTGTTTTTCAACTTTTCACTTTTTTGTTCTTTTGACTGTTTCACTTTCACTTTAGACAAAATTCAATGTTGGTGAAAGTATTTTCATTTATTTTTACCATTTTACTGCCTCTGTAACTTCATTTTTACTGTTTACCTTTTACTTTTTACCGCTCTATTTTTTATCTGTCTTCACTTTGTCATAAACTTGTATGTTCTGTTTTGTAACTGTCTTCCCTGCTGTTTATCTTCATGCTAGCTGATTTACTTGACTTGGTCTTCAATCTGATACTCTTTAATCCTGATACTCTTTAACTATTCTTTACTGTGTTCTTTTACCTTCAATGTGTAGTTTAGGTTTTTACTGTCTGTTTCAATAGTAAATCGTTTAATATCCTTTTTCCTTTGCTTGTCTTTCTGTATGTTTTATCTTCCATCTCTGTTTGAATAGATTTGATAACACTCTTGGAGTAAACAAGTCTTATGACTAGTATTAAGACTGTTTATCCAAGGATGTGGTCTTCTGATCACTTGTAAAACAAAACAAATTGTTAAGAAAGCATTGGTTTGCAGGGGAGGTCGAAAAGGTTTCATTTGATGTTGAGAGGTCTGTGGAGTGAATCTAGAATGATTTTTGGGAGGTAAACCATGCTTGAATTGATTAACAGAGGCTTTAGGTGGCGCAGCTGGGTTACAAAGGGTTTTACTGTATAATCAGGTGAAAATGAGCAACACTAGGGTGTTTGTGTTTAAACGGGTAAATGGTTGATATTGGCGGGTAAGCTTTGAATTAACAGTGGTTTGAAAAAGTAGTGGTTATGGTGGAAGAACCTTGGAATACTCGACTACAATTCTCTTCAGCAAGGTAACGATCGACAGACTTCAACAGTTGATTTTTTTGAAATTTGTTACATGGGAGACTGGTTAGTGCACGAGAAAATGAAAATGACCCCGGCATATTTGTTTTATTCACAAAGTCAAAAGGTTGACGGGTTTTTAATGATGATGTCAGCAAGTATGATGGACGCATCACAGAGGGCAGGCGGTAAGCAGTTTCCTTTGCACCGCTTTTGAGGGAGGGCGGTATTGAGCGGATGGGCAATGATTCCATAAAGTGAATGACGTGTGGCAATGACACTGTTTGAAAACCACCAGCTTTTCATGCGTTATTGTTCAGATCAGGATGGCCATCAGAATTATCAATAACCGCTGATCTTGGAGCGGCTGATCGAACGGTGTTTCGGAACATGAAGTTGACGGGGAGTTAATAGGAGGGCCCGACGCAATTTATTATCAATTAATCATATCAGGAGTGTTTTGATTGGCGAGTTAGGTTCTTAATTAATCGTGGGGATTAATTAATTCCTGAAGGGGAGTCGGGAAGGAAATATGTATTATTTTTTGTTTCAAGCATATATAAAATATGTTTAAATCATTTTTTGAATATTTTATTATATAGTAATTAAATCAACATGATTTATTTACCATAGGGGGCGGGAATAATATACAATGATATATTTTAACCAAAGGGGTATAAAGTGGGTTTTTTATTTGAACGAGTGAGGATTAAATACTTTGGTTAAAACTATAATATATGGGTTTTTTGGGATATTATATAAAAAGGAGTTATATATAATAGGAGAAGGTCATTTCTATAAGGAGTTTAATACATAAAATCAATGTTAATATGACAAATGAGCTAAAGCGCTAATTGTAAAACATTAAAATAATGTATTTAACTTACGCTTTTATGAATAGGGTTTTTTGTGAAATATTGCATAATTTTCCTAAGTAAAATGAGATTTTACTTAGGAAAAGATTTTTAGAAGTGAGTGAATGTCATGATGAATGATTTCAAGTACTTAGTCTTTTCCAATTATTGGGCCGAGGGTCCAGTCCCTCCAAAAGTCAAGGAAATGCCTTGAGCCCCTCTAATCTTTAAATACCTTAGTACTTAGGGGAAATTAGTGAATTTTTTAGGGAAAAATGAGAGGGGAAGTTAATAATTTTGACTTTGCTTTGCTTGAAATTCTTCCAGTGTAATGTCTGCCTTTGCACTTGTGATGAAAGTAAAGATTTAACACATTTAGAGTCATTATCCATCACATGTAATTCTGTAACATCATCTACCTACCCTACCTACTTTACTCTACCATTTTTTCTTCTTTATTAGGGTGCACTTTGACTGGCAAACCCTTATCACACTTTTTCTTTTACATGTGGAAATCTATCTAATTCTAACCTTATTCCATCCAAGGGCTCAGATTAAACTGTTGAGCTCCTTTTATTTACTCTACCTATCTACTTATCTGCCAAGATTAATCAATTTGGTCAGATTTTATTCTCTATTTCTAAAACATAAAATTCAAATATGAACAAGCCAAGTTTAAGTTGTTTGACTGTCCATCAATTGTGGCATTAGATACAAGTTGCACACAATTTTTTTATTACATAAGAGCAAAAAGTAGTGGCATTTAGACTTGCACACTTTCCTTGGCCTTTATTTTGGTGGGGTTCATTTTATTTTACTTTTTTGGCCATTTTTTATTCTTTTCACCCTTTGATTTTTATTTTAGGGTATACCCTCTTTACATTTTATATTTTTTTTATATTTTTTGATAATATGGAAAACCTTTGCAACAAGAAAAGGTATGAACATGTTACATAGCCCATCAAGTCAATCCATGATATATGACACCTATTAATATAGGAGTATAACACTGGCTCCCACTTGGGGATGGCTTTTTTCGGTGAAAATTCAAGAACAATAGGTCATTTGTCCTCGAATGATTTTTGATCGAACTATGGAATCTTCTTCTGCTATGTTGCTTATTGTATACATGACAATGATACTTCGAGCTTAGGGCCTTCTCTTTGAGCTTCAACTCCGGCAAGTTACTATACAATCGAAAACTTGTAACATTACAAAGGATATAGTATGTACATGTTAAAAAATCAAGAAACATTAAAAAATAGGATCAAATTAATGTTTCGACATTCGACCATTAATCTGGCCCATCTTCGGTTCTGCGTACCATCCAAGTTTTTTCAAAAAATATGTATTGTTTCCTTATAAAGTACATTGATAATATAAGGTCTTTTCCATAGGAAGTCAAACTTCCCATGTTTTCCCTTATCCTCTCTTCTAGAATCCCATCTTAACACTTTGTTTCCAAGTTGAAATCTTCTACCTTGGTTCTTTTATCAAATATCTTCTTTGAATTTCTCTCTAATACTTGGGATCTGCGATATACTTCTTCTCTGGTCTGCTTTGCAGATTGATGGTCTCGATTTATCCTCCTTTGAATATCATTAGGTTCAATCCGAGCTTCTTGAAGTAATTTCATTATAGGAACTCCTAAAGATGAAGGAAATATAGCCTCCATGCCATAGAACTAACTCATAAGGACCTGGTCCCAATAGATTTTTTTGGTGGTGATTATGCTTCGCCTATAGTGCATTTTGTAAATCTCTTGTGCCAATTTTTTCTTGTTTTCCTCCAATAATTTCTTAATAATATTAATGAGACTCTTGTTGGAGGACTCGGGCCATTGCATTAACTTGAAGGTAATAGGTTGTGGAATGACTTAAGGTGATATGATATTTGTTACGTTAAACTTATCATTTTCTTGGATTTAAATGCAACAAAGATTATCGGCTATGATTTTATCAGGACAACCAAATCTAGATAATATATTGGTTTATAAGAATCCTATGATCACAGTGTCATTGGCTTGTATGGAAGGAATTGCTTCTATCCATTTGGTGAAATAGTCCGTAGCAGTGAGGATCCATTTATGTTGGCCTAGAAGAGGGGGGATGGATTTCTCCAATGAAATCCATGCCCCATTGTCGTGAAGGGCTTTTTTCAATCGAAATTGGTTTTAGGGGTAAAGGTAATAGTTTTCTCTTGCCTTTCAAAAATTTGACATTTATGGCAAGCGAGTGACAAATTTATTTACATCAAAGAACAAGGTTGGCCAATAAAATCCAGCTCTCTTAGGATCTTATACGCGTATTGATTTCCAATAAAGGTGTCCACCACGTACTCTACATGAAATTCATGGAGAGCCTTGTTAGCTTCATCTAATAAACAATTCAATGAGAATACCTTCATGATTTTTCCAAAAAAGAACATTATCTAAAATACAAAACTTTGAAGATGTCATCATTTAAAAACCTTTTCTTTGTTTTCGGATAACCTTGGAGGAGCTTGCGGGTTTAACGATGACACAAATTATATCGAGCATACCAAGGTGAATCTAAGAAGGTCTGAGGCGTTTTTGGAGTCACCATCTCTTGTTCGTTATCCCAGCTTTATTAATGCCTCGGGGCTTGACAAATTTGTATATTATAAGTTTGGCCGAGTCCATCGTCCTTTTTATAAGTTTTGTAGGTTTTATTTCAATATCATACTCTAATATGGTAGCAATCCATTTACCTCTTTTACCCTCAATTCCATCCCCTGAGTTAGGATGTCTTTTCGATGATGACATTTGGTACATAGGCTATCACATGGGAGTACAATATGTATATTTCGAAAGTCTTTTGTGGCTTTTTACAAGTGCAAAAGCTTGTTTTTTTCCATGATGTTGTATTTTAATGATGCATCCCTTAGTGCTTTACTGTAAAAAGGCTATAGGTTTTTTCACATCCTCGATCATCCTTTGTAATAAAAGCATTTTCATCATAGGTGATGTTACGATGCAAATGAAAATATTATGAAGTCTCTATCAAATTGTGGACTGGTAAGGACCGTGTTTTAGTCGAAAGCTCATTTTGGTTTCTTCAAATGCTTGTTTGGCTTCTCACTGTCCATTTTAAATACTTGAATCCTTTTCATTAACATGTTATTAAGCAATCTAATTAATTCGACTAAGCTAGATATGAATCTTCTCAAAAAATTGATTTTTCCCTAGGAAAATGTTGAAGTTCTTTGACATTTCTAGGGTGAGGGTATCCGCGGTATAGCTTCGTTTTCTAGGGAGGATCAATTCTAATACCATCTTTGGAGATGATGTGGCTAAAAATTTTACCTTCTTCTCAGACCAAACAAGGACTTCTTTGGATTCAAAGAAATACCATATTTACGCATTTTATGAATACTTCTACGAGATGTTCTAAATGTCGTTGATCCGATCTAGAAAACAAAGCTGGTTAAATCATACCAGATATATAACAAAAAAATCATGAATTTCTTTTGTGAATGTGATGTCCATTGCTCTTTGGAAGGTTGCTCCTGCATTTTTAAGTCCAAATGGCATTTTAACGTACTTTGAATGTACCCCCATGGTGTTGTAAAAGTCGTTGTTTTTCCTGGCTCATCGGGATGAGAACCTGAATCGGTTGTATCCACGAGAACCCATGCTAAAGTGAGATCCTAGAAGCACCTACTACCCTTTGTAAAATGTGATCCATTTTGGGTAAAGGGTAATTATCCTTCAAAGAAACTTTATTTACATTTCTTAAATCAACACATAATCTGATCTCTCCGAGCTTTTCTTCCTAGTAGGTACTAAATTAGATACCCACTGCGAGAACCTAATGGGAGCAATTATCCCCGCTTCATACATACATTTGATTTCTTTTTCAATTAAGGGCAGTGAGTACGGTAGTTAGTCTTTTGAGTCTGTTGAATGGTTTTTTATTTTTCTTTCGTAGGTATTGTATGCTTTGAATTATAGAGGTGTTATATGATTTCAAGTCTTTATAACTCAGTGCAAAGATATCCCTGAAATTCTCTCACTAGTTCAACATATTTTAGTTTTTGGTCGTGGAGGCAAGGATTTAGATAATTTTATCATTTTCGGATTTTCTTTGAGTTCCCAAGTTATATTCCTCGATATCCGCTTTTAATGGTTCCATCTTAGGTTTCTTTGGAATATCGTTAGAATCAAAAAAGATCTTCCGAGAGGAGTTAATCCTTTAGGCAAATGATTGTCTTTTAAATTAATGACCTCATATTCTCCATCAATCTCATCAAAATCCATTTGTTTAAGGTCTTGCATTTATTTTTTGGTGAACCTTGTTGGATGAAGCATTTGAATCTGCACTTTCTTCGAAATGTATGTTTCTTGCTTATTTGTTCGATCGAGATTCAATGATTGTATCTTCATCTATGTTACCGTGAAAATTTCTTTTCTCTAAAGTCGTGAATTTTTAATTTTCTCATCGACTTTACAAACACTTTCAGCTCTTAAAATTGTCGAGTATGGCTGGTATCGTGTCCAATCTCGGTTGTGAGCGAGTGATTCGAATGGTAATTTACAAGTGTTGCAAACATTTCTAGACTATAGGGCTGCAAGTTTTGTTTTCTTGGGATTTTAGCAAGTTGAGCTTGTAGAAAAGTATTGAGTATCTCTACAACTGTTCCTCTATATTCTCTCGGTTTGGGATCATTTGTTAGAAAGTGTCCTTTGATATGTTGAATGATTAAATCGGAATCTCCTATGAAATATACTCTAATTGTCCTAATCTTTTAACAAGTTTAATACCTAGCAAAAAGAGCTTCATATTCGCCATATTATTGGTGCATTTAAAGTTTAATCATCGTAGGCATGGCCTTCAGCATGATCATTTTCAAGGTTTTGCACCCAAACTCCAGGCTCACGCTCCCTAATTTATTAATCGAACCATCGAAATTCTAAGTGCCAAAGAATTTCCATGTTCATAATTGGTATCGGGAGTCTCGGGGAACTTTTTTAACAGATGAGATTTGTGTTTTTACTTTCTTCCGTTTTCTCTTGGGTATCCGATGTTTCATTGTTCTCGGAGATTTCTGATTTGAACACTAGATTTTTTCATTTGTAATTTCTTTTGGTTCTACGTCTACTGAACTTCTAATTCGGTTGGGAGGATCAATTTCGAGCATTATAAAGAATGAATGAATCCATATCAAAGTTTATCTTGAGTAGATGGGGAATTTTCGTGTTTCTGACTACGACTACATATTTCATTAAATTTTCTCCGTATAGTTTCTTTGGGTGTCAAAATACCTGAAATAGTAGTGTATGCCTATGTCCAATTGAAGAGAACCTCGGAAGCTTTGCACCCCAAGATCCGGACAATAGCATGCCATATTTTGGAGGAATATTCGCTACTACTATGTCCATCAAGATTGTTTTTGCGAGGTATTGAACCAGATGAAACACAAAGTCTTTGATTAATCCTAAACATCTCACACGACTTGAATCAAAAGAGAAAAAAGGTCTTTGTATGGCTCCGGTGATATCTAGGTTTAATTTCTCCATTACAAAGCTTGCATTAGATTGTGAGATGCCGGAATCAAGCATGGCATTATGAAGTATTTTTATCATGTATGTTTAAACTCACATAGAATGGAGGAGTTCCTCTATTAAGCGATTTTCCATTTACTTCGGGGCCAAAGAGTAATTTGGGTTGGTCACCAAAAAGGTTTACCGAGTCATCACTTCTAGTGATCTACATTGATTTGACTTCGGTATGACATGCATGTTTAGCTAATTCAAACTAATGGAACAACTTTATTTTTAATTTTCCTACTTGACCTCCGCATTAAAATGTTTTTTAGTCCCGGGTTCTTGTATTTTGGAAAAGTTGGATTCTATTTATCTTTTGTGTTCTCGGTATTTTTTCTCCTTCTCGGAGTGGGGGTTGTAGGTTGAATTTGTTTCCGAATCAACATCCGGAGGTTCCTCTACATTTCCTTTAGGAGGAAGAGTATTGGAAATTTGTCTATTATTCGAGCTTGATTATCGGATACATCTTTCAATAATTGGAGTTTTAGCAGGATTAGGATCTGATCTAGAAAGAATATGTACAAGGGTAGTATTGGTTTTACCTTTGAGAGGTTGTTTTGTAGCTTCGTTTATTTGTTTCGGGGACATCAATTCTTCACGCTCTCGAAATTATATTGCTTGTGGACTTTATAAATGGTTGTATCATATCCCTCCTTGAAGTCAAATGATTCTCCGAATGAGTTTGGAATTGTTTAAGAATGTGAGATTCTTGATCATCTTGGGTCAAGAAAAACTTCCTGTTCATTATTGCATCCAGATAAGTTGTTTATTCGAGTATCTTCGTTGGTTCATCGAATTTGAGGTTTCAACATAATTTCCCAAAACTGGGGGATCTAATGTTTTGAGTCGAGACCAATTTTTCCGGTGTTTTGGTTTTTGGTTCTTTTCGAAATTTGGATTTCTACCAAGTATTACTCGGTTGACCATCCCAAGGAGATTTCCTTTCAATTGTTTCTACTCTATCTCCTAGCCTTTCCATCCCTTTAATAATAGCATCCAGTTTCTGTTCAAAGGTCGTGGGTTCTTCTTTTAATGGTATTCTTCTTTCACTTCGGCTTTAGCTTGTTTAGATATCAAAGGTTGGCTTCAACACCGACATCTATACTTTGCATATCTTCTAAAGTCCGAGGAGATCTTTCCCTAAGTTGGTACGCCATATCAGTAATCAAATCCATCGGGGAATTTAATCAATGATAAATCCGGGAGGAGGTTTCGAGGTTTTTGGGGAATAACATTGTAAACATTATTGAACCTAGTGTAGTAATCTTGCACGGGTTTCTTGTGTTCCTCTTTTTCATGTTTTCATATTCTTATAAAATTTGGAAAGGATCTGTCTTCTTTTCCCATCGGTTTAAAAATGTTCTATAAAGGGCTTCTAGGTCGGTGACACTATTTGCGGGAAGGGCTCTAAACTCGGGTTCTAACTTCTCTAGTAAGAGTTTGAAACTAGATATTCTCATTCTTACATCATCGCATCTATTTCATAAATTTAAAAATAATCGGTCATCTTTTTTAGTATGTATGTTGTGCGAGCAGTAGGTACGAGAACCATCAAAAAGGAGTGATTTTAATTTGGTAGTCTTGGGGCAGTACAGCCCCTAGATTGGGACCGGGTAATACCAAGGGAGCATATATGTTTGCCATTGCGGGAGGTAGTGATGAAACAACGATTGGGGTTGTTCAGATGGATGGATGGATGAGTAGAAGTCATGGTTTGAGGTTGAGATGTTTGAGGAAATTTTGATGAACTTGGAGAGGTCGAAGTGATCACGAAAAGATTTGGTGTTCCTTCGCGAGGAAAGCTCAAATTGTACAGAGTTCCGCAAATGTTTTTCAAGATGTGAAGTAACAAATTCAAGTTGTAAATCCTCAATAAATGCTGGGTCTTGAACCAAGTGGGATAACTTAGATTCATAAAAAATTTACAAATACGAGAGGTTTCAAATTGCTCATCAAAAAGGTTCTTCCTCAAGGTAAATCCACTTCACGGACAGAGATATTGATCTATAAAGAGGCTGAGAACTACCAAAATTTTCTTTTCGCTTCTCCTGTCTCCTAAGAATTCTAGGGATCGATTTGGATTTTCAAACACAAAGGCGATGGATTTGGATCGGGATTAGCCTCGGTTTAATGAGTTCTTTTCGAAGCCGGGTTTCTATGAGAGAGATTGTCTAAATGGAATGAACAATACAACTTCAACAATTTCTTTAAGGAGGTTTTAGATATCAAATTTGAAGTTTTCTTAAAGATTTATTTGACTAAAGGAACCGATCAAGTGTTTGAAACCGAATGTTCGGGCTCATAAACTAGACCGGAGATAGACTGGAGCAGACATTTATTTACTTATGCAATTGCGATCAAAAATCGAGCTCAAAGGCTACTGGGCTAACTTCGGGCTCCGTCCCTAGTTTATAAAGGAAACAATAGTAACAAGCAAATTATTCAGGGTCCCCGGTCGAGTCGCCACTATGTTATCACTTTCAGTTTTCCTCGAAGTTGTTGGGAAGAGGAAAGGGGTGCGAGGTAACCACAAACCAACTTTTAAGTACAAAATCTAGCCAATATGTACTCAAAGAGGGCTCTTTCTTTAAGTTTTAGCTTTGTTTTTTGAAAGATATTAAGCTAGTTATGAAAGTCTGAGAGATTTTTATTGTGTTTGGGTGATGGAAATTCAATAGTAGAGGGGTAGGAATGAATAGTTTAAGCCATTGGGCTAATGGAGTCAAAGAAGATGGCTTAGCGAATTTGGTTTCTTAACAAGGGATGGTTTCACGGAGTCAAGGTAATCAAATAGGGAACAATTAAAGATCTAAATGAATGGAATGGACTTGAAATGGGTGAAGGGAAAATTAATAATCCTTCAACATATTCGAAAGAGTGGAACTTGAATGACTATTAATAAAGAGCAATTAAGAATTCTTTATCAAATAATCAAAATGAAAAAAACTAGAAAACAAGAGACATTTAAAGAATTCACTGTTCATACTAGTTTAGAAGAAAAAACATTAAGAATAACAATGATTGAAAACATATTGCACTTAAGCACTTTTTGAATTATTATTTTTCGTTTATCATTCGGATATGAAACATAGATGGTATAATAAACAAGTATAAAACTTTAAAACATAAGAGATAGATGACTTATTGATCCTTTGTCTAAATCAAGAATCCTTGTGGAAAAGTCCTTTGCGTCAATTCTTTATCCGAGCTGGCCATGTGAAATTTGTCCAACAACACTTTATTCCAAAATAATCAGTATTACAACAATGTCTAAGAATCCACCCCTCAATACTCTAATTGAGGAGTATTTATACTAAAAATTATAAAAAATATCTCCTAACTGAGAGTGAGATATATTTTAGGATGACTCATGAATACGTTACAAGAAAAATAGAGACGGATGGTCTCAGTAGATAAGAGAAAAAGGTAACGCGATGTTGTGTTGTTCCTATTTTTATGAATGTGACTCGGAGGCAAGTCCCTATGATTTGGCTTCTTCGTTGTCTTCTTTGGTAACTCTGTGCTGGCTGCTCTATTTTCTTGATACTCTTTACTCGTAATGGCACACTTTGACCCGTTTGATCTTTGTTTATCCTTTTTTTATCATTACTTACTCGTAGTAAATAATCAAAATTTATCCAAAGGATATTTTTGCAAAATATCTAACATTTCTTCTCACCGTTGTGCTTCGGTATTCTTGTTTCTTTGAAGTTTTCTCACGGTCTCATCATTTTTTGTATATTCGAAAAAAGTAGGTCTGAATTGGAAATAAGTGCTTTACCTCATGTTCAAGATAAAACAAATTTTCTAGGCTCGTCATGAAGAATTTTATCCGTAGGCAACACTTTTGCTCGCCTGATGAACCTGCTGATGAACTAGCCCTGGTTGTCTACATACTTATTCAATGTCTCAACATAGCTTTCATGGTTCATTAGTTTCATCATCGTAAACCAAAGGACTTGGAAACCCTTTACTCGCAAAATATCCAAATCTCTTTGTAAAAGCATTGATTTCTTCCTACATATCACGGCATTTTCTTTATAAGTTTTTGCATCGAAAGTTCTTTTATTAAAAACCCTTTTTTACCTCCAAAATTGTTCCTTTCGTTCTTTCTTGGATGCCCAATTCTTCAAGCTAATATCTGCTCTTAGTATTTAAAAGCTGTATGAGCTTGTTGGATTCTTCGGGGCATATTTCCTAATTCTTCTCTTGCCTTTTGAACTTCTTCAGAGCCGCTTTTTTACTAAATCATTTTGCTCATACATTATTTGGATTGATGGCGCGTATATCATCTATTGATTGAGTGATGTTGGTCCAAAGAATTTATTTGATTTCTTTCAAAGGTTTCTCCAATGTGAGATCCTTTTCTAATGTCTTTACCAATTTTTATAATGCTGTTCATCTATCTTGTATTTTACGCAACACTTATTTTTTGAGAGATCATACTTTTGTTCCAAAGAGGTAAATTGTACCTTTGTTTTCTGAGCTCTCGTTACTTGGAGTTTCAATTCCTCCATTGATTTTATTAATTCTTTAGTGCTTAAATTGGAAGTGTTGCCCCGTGTTAGTCCAAAGTTGACTTCCCTTGTTGTTGTTGTACACTGTAATCACTTCGTTGTAGATGTTGGGATGTTTGGTGCTACTCGTTGTCACGTTGGGAGGCCGAGAGGTTGACTCTCCATGTTTGTCCTTTAATGCTTTTTTCAAGTTCT
Organism: Pinus albicaulis; assembly: GCA_034641835.2. Taxonomy (NCBI): domain Eukaryota; kingdom Viridiplantae; phylum Streptophyta; class Pinopsida; order Pinales; family Pinaceae; genus Pinus; species Pinus albicaulis. Next base: position 22,363,625 of record CM076583.1, read on the forward strand.
TTTTCAGTCTCATTCGGTTGCTCACTAAGTTTCAAGAGCAAATCTATCAATTCTTCTTGCAGTTTTTGCTTTATTATCTCTACAGATACCGTGGATGCCTTGAAGGTGGCAACTTCACCTATTTTCTTAAGGTTGCAATATCATCATCTTTCTTTTTGATCAAGGCTTCGTAGCCTTAACATCTTTGGGATTATGACCCAATCCAATAATTATTTCTTCCAAAGTTTTTATTTTCGTTGTCCTTGGCTCTGCGCAGAAGCTTTTTCAAGATGTAGTTGAGCGCGTTGTATTATCTAAGGAATTAGCAATCTTTGGGCCATCATTGACTTTCACCATTCAAGGTTGAATAAATCATCTCTCCAGCTTTTGCTTTATGTATTTCATTCGATATAGAGGATGAATATCATGCCATGATTTCAAAAATTGGTTCGACATAATCTGCTTTGTTTGTGGGCTGATGTACTTTAGGCTTGAAATGGCTCATCACCATTTTGCCTTCCCCGGATGTCATAGGGTGACATCAATCTTTGTTGATTTTTGGGAGCCATATTCAAATATTGATTATAAACTTGAAGTCTTAATGGATCATTTTTCGGCCTTTATGTTTATAAATGTCTTCTTAATATCCCAAGCATCCTTTACGGTGGTCTAAAGGATGATACTTTTGCACTTTGTTGTCTTTGTAGCTCTTTTCTCTCTGTGAGTCGGTGGATGTCCCACCGATTGTGAATGTTAAGCGACTATCTAACTCTTCTCTTCCTCGCGACTATCAATGGTTTCTTGAACAAATTCTTCTTCTAAGAGAGGATTTAATTTTTTGTATTTTGATACCAGGGATGTTTTCGCGAAGGTCCACCGATAGGGGTAGTCGTTTTTGCATCTCTTTTTACCTTTTTCTTCATTGAAAGGAGTTTGCAAAATTGAAATTTCTGACACATTGATCCGAGTGGGAGAAATATGTATTTGGGCCTGTTATTTGGAAGTTTTAGGTCTGCTCGACATTGTGAATTGCTCTGTGTGACTCGTGTATCAATCTCCTTTTCCTTCCCTTTAGATGCTACTATGGATGGTGCATCGATTTCTGCAAGCTTTTCCTTGAGAGGTTCCGAGGAGAGGAAGGACCAATTCTTGGTCTTTGTACCTAGCCCAAAAGAATCCGGGTCAAAGTATTTTTCTCAAGATCTTTCATAACATTCTCAACACCGACTCTGTTCACTATCTTGTTCTACTAAGGTACCTTCCATCCATTCATCCATATTTGCAAATTGTTTCAATCTTTGGAATCTTCGTGGTGAAGGTATGGTGACAATTTGTTTTTCATTCTCCTATCACATATAAAGTTTGTTTGGGTCATAAGGTACCCACATGAAAACTTTTTTGCAATTTGAGATAATCTTCTAAAATTCTTTGACTTCTTTCCCTCGCATCCCTAGTATTACGACAAAGGGCCCTAATTGACTCTTGACTTTAGAGTCGAGATTTCTTCTTTGCATTGTAAAAATGGAATATGTCTGAATTTATCATTTGTTTGAAGTATTCTAAGGAAAAGAGCCTCATCGGAAACATACTTTGGTAGCTTGAAAGGACAAGAGCTCGCTACCCATATATTCTAATTTATGTATGATTCTTGTATAGGTACCAATCACCTATCCCGTATTGTTTGGAAAGTTGGAGGATTTTCTTCATATAATTATTGATCCTAGGAGGGGAAACTCCTATTAAACAAAGGTAGTTGCCGGGTGAACAAATAGGTCAATGAACTCATTTTAAGAATGAGGAGACTCAAAGGAATTATGGAAGATTGCGTGACTGAGAGATTACGGACCTTGGATTTCCTTTCGTGTCAAGTTTCTTGACGGAGGAAGGGGAAATTCTCTGATCGATAATAGAGCATGAGATGATATATAAAAGTGGAGTATTTGAAAACTTTTTTCATTTTCTAATCTCATGAACTGGTCATGAATCTTCTCGACAATGTAGGAGGCAAAGTCATATTTGACGAGCGAGGTTGTCCCAGGAGTAAAAATTGACAACAACACTAGGGTTAACTTATCAACATATTCACTAGTGTTGAAACCCATTACGAGAAGATATCATATTCAATATGAGTCACGTCCATGTCTCGTGAAAAAGGTATATCCATAAGGAGGAGGGCCTTTGGATTGATGTTCTCGTAGCTTGAAATTCGACAGAGGTGATTCAACTCTTCTTGGGATAAATTTGTGGATTTTTCAATCAAATCATCCCATGGAAAGGGGAGTCGTGCTTGGCCCAGGATGAGCTGTAACATTCCATTGATAGATTGAGCGTGCTTATTGGGAAAAGAATGGTTTTACTTGGGGACATGATTGCTAGTTGATTAGGATCGTAATTTGCATGGCGTGTGATAAATTATTTCACGAAAAACATGAATTGAGGGTAAAAGATACATGGGAAGATTGGATTCCGTCACAGCTCCAAAAATATCAAAGCCGTTTAAGAAATTATCTACTGCATTGGCAAAAAATTTCCGAGAGGATTTTTCATTAAGGACGAGGTCCTTTATACGCTGAAATCCCTATCCGCTGAGGCGTATAGTCTAAATATTTATGGGGGGCATTCAAGAGGCGCAACATTCAAAGCCACGGGGGTTTCAATTTCCTGGTCCTTTGTGGATTCGTAAAAGTAATTTGGGTTTTTTGATGGAAAAATGGGGAAAATTACAAGTCTAGGAACTTATGGAGTGAAATAAAAGACCGAGATTGTAACTTGCTTTTTAGTCTTTTTCGATGAAAAGCCAAGACTTGCGGTGGTTCGACGGGAATTAGATAAATACATGTTTCCGGAAATAAATAGTGATGAAAACAGGTGTAGGCAGTCGGCTAACAAGTTTTGGACTGCATTGACGTACAAGTTTCTTAGCAGGTTGGTAGTTGAAAATCTTTGACAGTTGGCTTCGACGTTCTTTGCATGAGAACACTGTCGCAACACGGAATAATGAAAATGATGCGCGTTTGATTGTTTTATTTACAAAGTCAAAGTTAGGCGGTTTTGTTTTTTTGAGGGCGGTGGCGTATGCTGGAAAGGGTTCTGTCGTAGGCGCGAGGGAGGTAGTGGTATGCATCGCATCGCTTTTGGGGACAAAGGCGATTTTCAGTCGAGAGCCAACGATTCCGTCACACATCGTGACGCCGTGGCGAGGCACCGTTTGTAAAAACACTCTTAGTGATCGTGCGTTATCGTTCGAACGTGAGGGGTGATGTGATATGGACGACATCCATTGGATGTGGAGGGTTGATCGCGATCAGCTGTCGGGGGAGGTGATGATGACGTGTGTTTAAAAGGGCGGGACCAACATAATTAAATATTACTTTAATCATATCTAAGGAAAATGATTGGTGGGACAAGTTATCAATTAACCACGAGGGTTAATTAATCCTTTTTTAATGTGTAGTGGGAGCAGGGGCTCTTAATTAGTTGCAGCACTTAACTAATTAATCTAATTAACACAATATTATGTGTTATGTTTCAACCAAAGGGTGGGATATATAATATTTGGGGATTATAATAATACGGGAACGGGTTGATTTACATAGGGAGTTAAATAATAAATTTAAAAGTTAATATGTAAAAATGGATGAAAAGCGCTAAGCATAAAACATGTATTTAACTTATGCTTGAATGAAAAATGATTTTATAAGATATTGTGCAATTTTTCCTAAGTAAAATAGGATTTTGCTTAGAAAAGATTTTTTTGGAGATGAATGAATGACTTATGAATGGTTTTAAGTACTTAGGCTTTTTTAAATCATTGGGCCGAGGTCCTATCTCTCCAAAAAGTCAAGGAAATTTCCTTGAGCCCCATCTAATTTTCAAATGCTTTAGTACTTAGGGGAAAATTAGTGAAATTTTAGGGAAAAATGAGAAGGAAGTTAATCAATTTGACCTTGTTTTGCTTGAAATTCTTCCTTTGTAATGTCTCGCCTTGCACTTGTGATGAAAGTAAATATTAACACATTTAGAGCCATTATTCATCACATGTAATTTCCGCAACATCATCTACCTACCCTACCTACTTTAACCCTACCATTTTTTCTTCTTTATTAGGGTGCACTTTAGATCGGCAAACCCTTATCACACTTTTCTTTTCTGTTACATGTAGAAATCTATCTAAGTCTAACCTTATTACATTTAAGGCCCTCGTATTAGACCTGTTGAGCTCCTTTTATTTACTCTACCTATCTACTTATCTGCCAAGATTAAACAGTTTGGTCGTATTTTATTCTCTATCTCTAAAACATACAAAATTCAAATATGAACTATAATGCTTAAACTTGCTTTGATCGTTCATCAATTGTGGCATAAGATACAAGTTGCACACAATTTGTTTATTTACATAAGAGACAAAAAGTAGTGGCATTTAGACTTTGCACACTTTCCTTTGGCCTTTCTTTTGGTGGGTTCATTATATTTCGCTTTTTTTGGCCATTTTTTATTCTTTTCACCCTTTGATTTCTTTTTTTAGGGTATACCCTCTTTACAAATTTTTTGTTTTTATTTTTTTTGACAATATGGAAAAACATTTGCAACAAGAAAAGGTATGAACATATTACATAGCCCATCAAGTCAATCATGATGTATGATACCTATTGATATAGGAGTATAACACCGGCTCACTTGGGGATGAGCTTTTCCTGGTGAAAAGTCAAGATCAACGGAGTCGAGCTTGTCCTAGAATGATTTTCGAGCTTGAACTATGGAATCTTCTTCTCGCTTGTTGCTTTATTGTATGTATGACAAGTGATACTTCTAAATCTTAGGGCCTTCTCTTCGGGCTTCAACTCCGACAAGTTACTATACAATCAAAACTTGTAACATTACAAAGGTATATAGTATGTACATGTTAAAAATCAAGAAACATTAAAAAATAGGATAAAGTAATGTTTCAACATTCGACCATTAATCGGCCCATCTTCGCTTCGTACCATCCAAATTTTTCAAAAATATGTATTGTTTCTTGTAAAGCATGGATAATATAAGGTCCTTTCCATAGGAAGTCAAACTTCTCATGTTTTCCCTTTATCCTTCTTTTGGAATCCCATCTTAACACTTTTGTTTTCCAAGTTGGAAATATTCGCCTTGGTTCTTTTATCAAATATCTTCTTTAGTTTCTCCGCAATACTTGGGATCTCACGATATACTTCTTCTCCGATCTACTTTGCGTATCGATGGTCCGATTTATCCTCCTTTGAATGTCATTAGGTTCAATCGAGCTCTTGAAGTAATTTCTTTGCGGTGAACTCCTAAATATGAAGGAAATACAACCTCCATGCCATAGACCAACTCATAAGGATCTAGTCCCAACATATTTTTTGGTGGTGGTGCAATTCTTGTCCGCATATGTGTATTTGTAAGTTTCTTGTGCCAATTTTTTTCTTTTTTTCCTCCAATAATTTCTTAATAATATTAATGAGACTCTTGTTGGAGGACTCATGACCACTCCATTACTTTGAGGGTAATAGGCTATGGAATGACTTAAGGTGATATGATATTTGTTACGTAGAAACTTATCATTTTTCTTGGATTTAGCTGACATGACATTATCGGTTATGATTTTTATCGAGACAACCAAATCTAGATAATATATTGGTTTCCTAAGAAATCCTATGCTCACGATGTCATTGGCTTGTCCGGGAAGGAATTTCTTCTATCCATTTGGTGAAATAGTCCGTAGTAGTGAGGATCCATTTGTGTTGGCCGAGAGAGGGAGGATGGATTTCTCCAATGAAATCCATGCCCCATTTTTGGAAGGGTTTTTTTAGTGGAAATTGGTTTTAGGGGTAAAGGTAATAGTTTTCTCTTGCCGTCAAAAATTTGACATTTATGACAGCGGTGACAAATTTCTTTACACCGAAGAACAAGGTTGGCCAATAAAATCTAGCCCTTAGGATCTTATCTGCAGCTTGATTTCCAATAAAGGTGTCCACCACAGCTCTCCTACATGAAATTCATGGAGAGCCTTGTTAGCTTCATCTTTTAGTCAAACAATTCAATAGAATACCTTCATGATTTTTTTCAAAAAAGAAAATTATCTAAAATACAAAACTTTGAAGATGTCATATTTAAAAACCCTTTTCTTTGTTTCTGGATAACCCTTGAGGAGCTTGCAGAGTTTAACAGGTACATAAATTATATCAACATACCAAGGTGAATCTAAGAAGGCCTTTGAAACTGATTTGTGGAGTCGCCATCTCCTCGTTCGTTATCCAGCTCATTAATGTCCAGGGGCTTGACAATTTGTTTCTGTCATAAGTTTGGCCGCGTCCCCAGTCCCTTTTATAAGTTTTGTAGGTTTTATTTCAATATCATACTCTAATATGGTAGCAATCCATTTACCTCTTTTTTTACCTCAATTCCATCCTCGAGTTAGGATGTCTTTGATGACAACACTTTGGTACATAGAGCTTTCACATGGGAGTACAATATATAGATTCGAAAGTCTTTTATGGCTTTTACAAGTGCAAAAAGCTTGTTTTTCCATGATGTATTTTAATGATGCATCCCTTAGTGCTTTTACTAAAAAAGGCTATAGGTTTTTGCATATCCTTGATTGACATCCTTTTGTAATAAAATAGGTCTGCTGCTGTGTTCGATGCAAATGAAAATATTGTGAAGTTTCTATCAAATTGTGGACTCGGTAAGGATTGGTGTTCTAGTCAAAGCCATTTTAATTTCTTCAAATGCTTGTTTCGCTTCTACTCGTCCATTTAATACTTGAATCCTTTCTTAACATGTTATTAATAAATCTAATTAATTCAGCTAAGCTAGATATGAATCTTCTCAAAAAATTGATTTTTTCCCAGGAAAGGTTTAAGTTCTTTGACATTTGTAGGGTGAGGTATTTGTAGTATAGCTTCTATTCTAGCAGGATCAATTCTAATACCATCTTTGGAGATGATATGGCCTAAAATTTACCTTCTTCTAGACCAAACAAGGACTTATTTGGATTCAAAGAAATACCATATTTTATTTCGCATTCTATGAATACTTGTCGCGAGATGGTCTAAATGCTACCGATCCGATTTAGAAAAAACAGTTAAATCATCCAGATATATAACAAGAAAATCATGAATTTCTTTTGCGAATGCGATGTCCATTGCTCTTTGGAAAGGTTGCTCCTGCATTTTTAAGTCCAAATGGCATTTTAACGTACTTGAATGTACCCCATAGTGTTGTAAAAGTTGTTTTTCCTGGTCATCAGGATGAACCGTAATCTCGGTTGTATCTGAGAACCCATCTAGTAGTGAGATCCTAGAAGCACCTACTACCCTTTTGTAAAATGTGATCCATTTTTGGGTAAAGGGTAATTATCCTTCAAATGAAACTTTATTTACATTTCTTAAATCAACACATAATACTGATCTCTCCAGTTTTCTTCCTAGTAGGTAATAAATGAGACACCCACTCGAGAACCTAATGGGAGGAATTATCCCTCGTCATACATACGTTTGATTTCTTTTTTCAATTAAGGGCAGCGATGACAGGGTTAATTCTTTTGAGTTTTTGTTTGAAATGGTTTTTTATTTTCTTTCGTAGGTATTGTATGTGAATTATAGAGGTGTCATATGATTTCAAGTCTTCTGTAACTCTGAGCAAAGATATCCTGGAATTATCTCACTAGTTCAACATATTTTAGTTTTTTGGTCGGGGAGGCAAGGATTTAGATAATTTTATCATTTTCGGATTTTCTTCAGTTCCCAAGTTATATTCCTCAATATCCACTTTCAATGGTTCCATCTTAGGTTTCTTTGGAATATCGTTAGAATCAAAAAGATCTTTCCGGAGGAGTTAATCCTTTAGGCAAATGATTGTCTTTTTAAATTAATGACCTCAGATTCTCCTTTCAATAATCTCATCAAAATCCATTTGTTTAAGGTCACTGCATTTCTTTTTTGGTGAACTTTGTTGGATGAAGCATTTGAATTGCACTTTCTTCTGAAATGTCTCGTTTCTTGCTTATTTGTCTTAGCGCTTTATTGGGAAAAGAATGGTTTGACTTGGGGACATGACTGCTCGTTGATTAGGATGCGTAATTTGAATGGCGATGATAAATTATTTCAGGAAAAACATGAATTGAGGGTAAAAGATACATGAGAAGATTGGATTCCCACAGGTCCAAAAATATCAAAGTCGTTTAAGAAATTATTGCATTAGCAAAAAATTTCGAGAGGATTTTCATTAAAGACGAGGTCCTTTATCTCGGAAATCATCTATCCGCTAGAGGCAAGATAGTCTAAATCTTTATGGGGGGCATTCGGAGAGGCGCAACATTCAATGCCATAGGGGGTTTCCAGTTTAGTTTCTCGTGGATTCGGTAAAGGAATTTGGGTTTTTTGATGGAAAAATGGGGAAAATTACAAGTCCGAGAACTTATGGAGTGAAATAAAGGTTTGAATTGTACTTGCTTTTTAGTCTTTTTTTCGGTAAAAACCAAGACTTGCGGGGTTCGGCGAGAATTGGATAACACCGTTTACGGGAAATGAATAGTGATGAAAACGTGTGTGAGCAAATCGCTAACGAGCCTGGACTGCTCTGAGCCGCAAGTTTTCTTAGCAAGTTGGTAGTTGAAAATCTTTGATAGTTGGCTTTGACGTTCTTGCATGAGAACACTTTGGTCGCCCAAATACGGAATAATGAAAAATGAGACGCGTTTGATTATTTTATTTACACAAGTCAAATTTGGTGGGGTCTGGGCGGATGACGTGATGGGGGAAAGGGTTTGTCGTATGCGAGAGGGCGGTAAGCGGTATGCATCGCGACCGCTTTTGGGGACATGCGGTTTTCGAGTGAGAGAACGATTCCATACATATCGTGACGCGTGGCGAGGCAATGTTTGGGAAAACCGCTTAGTGATCGCGCGTTATCGTTCTGGACGTGGGGGTGATGCGATATGGACGACAGCCATTGGATGTGGAGGGGTTGATCGGATGGTTGTCGGGGAGGTGAGATGACGGGTGTTTAAAAGAGCGGGGCCCAACATAATTAAATATTATTTAATCATATCGGGAGGAAAATGATTGGTGGGATAAGTTATTAATTAACCGTGAGGGTTAATTAATCATTTTTAATGTGGCGAGAGGCGGGCGGGCTCTTAATTAGTTGCGGACTTAACTAATTAATCCCAATTAACACAATATTATGGTTATGTTTCAACCAAAGGGGTGGGATATATAATATTTGGGGATTATAATAATACGGGAACAAAGGTTGATTTACATAGGGAGTTAAATAATAAAGTTAAAAGTTAATATGTAAAAATGGATGAAAAAATGCTAAGTATAAAACATGTATTTAACTTATGCTTGAATTTGAAAAAATGGTTTGTATGAGATATTGTGCATATTTTCCTAAGTAAAATAGGATTTTACTTAGGAAAAGATTTTTTTGGAAATGAATGAATGACTTATGAATGGTTTTAAGTACTTAGGCTTTTTAAATCATTGGGCCGAGGGTCTCGGTCCCTCCAAAAGTCAAGGAAATGCTTTGAGCCCCTCTAATTTTCAAATGCCTTAGTACTTAGGGGAAAATTAGTGAACTTTTTTAGGGAAAAATGAGAAGGGAAGTTAATCAATCTTGACCTTGTTTTGCTTGAAATTCTTCCCGATGTAATGTCTTCCTTGCACATGTGATGAAAGTAAATATTAACACATTTAGAGCCATTATTCATCACATGTAATTTTGCAACATCATCTACCTCACCCTACCTACTTTAACCTACCATTTCTTCTTCTTTATTAAGGTGCACTTTAGACCGGAAAACCCTTATCACACTTTTTTTCTCTTTTTACATGTAGAAATCTATCTAACCTTATTACATCCAAGGGCTCGGATTAGACCGTTGAGCTCCTTTTTATTTACTCTACCTATCTACTTATCTACCAAGATTAAATAGTTTTGGTCGATATTTTATTCTCTATCTCTAAAACATAAAATTCAAATATGAACTAGCCAAGCTTAAATTTTTTGATTTGTTCATCAATTGTGGCATAAGATACAAGTTGCACACAATTTGTTCATTTACATAGGAGCAAAAAGTAGTGGCATTTAGACTTGCACACCCTTTCCTTGGCCTTTCTTTTGGTGGGGGTTCATTTTATTTCACTTTTTTTGGCCATTTTTTATTTCTTTTTCACCCTTTGATTTCTCTCTTTTAGGGTATACCCTCTTTACATTTTTTAATAATTTATTTTTTGACAATATGGAAAACCTTTGCAACAAGAAAAAGGTATGAACATATTACATAGACCATCGATCAATCATGATATATGACACCTATTGATATAGGATTATAACATATACTACACAATAGAGTCATCAAGCACTACAAACACATGCATCCAAACAGCATCCGACTTGAAGTCAAGTTGTCCCAAAGTGCAACAACTCTCCTATATGGCAACCGTATTTTGGAATTTCTCTCAAATCATAATACTATGTGCATAAAATGAAGAATATTTTTTGTTATTTGGTCTATTATTGATATAATATTTCACTTTTTTTCAAATTTATCTTCATTGCTTGAAGAAAATAAATTTGAAGTAAAACTATCCCTATGTGCAATGTAAACCCTAGAAAATGATCACAAAACTCTAAAAAATGATGCCAATCACCTATTATGATACCATGAAGTCTATCCCTACTATGGTGGTCTTGTCCCTCTTGAAAATTTGTAGCAAAAAATACTAGTCATCAACTTGGCATGGCATCCTACCTCTTTAATCTTTGCGCGAAACCCTAGGCAACCCACATCTTTAAAAGACTTTTTTGATGAATTATGAGGAAATGATCTCCCTGGATATGAGTTGGCTCGGAGATTTGCCCTCCTTTATTAAAATTTTTCTTGTCACCGTCCCATGGTTTCAATCTACATGATAAAACCCTAGCTAAGTAGGAAGGAAGGGTAGGATATGATTGGGACAATAGGGGAAAAATGGATTGTTGTATTGAGAGAAAGAAATGGAGGGGTTAGGGATTAGGTAAATCATGCAGGGAAAATTCTAGGGGTTAGGGATAGATGTTAGGGAGTTTATAGAGGTGTAATTTCTTGAAAAGAGTGAGGGAAAGGTGTGATAAGGTGCAAAACACGGACCCTAGCCTAGGAATTTACCAAAAAGCGCAACATAGGCTAGGGTTTGTAGGGAAAATGAGGGAGATGAAGGGAATGGGTATAGGAAATGTTTAGGGGGAGGTATGTGAGGTGTGGGTGAGGGCGATAGAGCAAAAAAGTCTAGGTGTTTTACCACTGTAATGAAGAAAAAAACACATAGAAACCAAAAGCACAATGAAACCTTAAGAGAGGGATTTTCACTGAATTTTCTAAGAAGAATGATGCATACAAAAGGTGAAAAATGTATACTTACTTTCCAAGGATATTATAGAACATGTGAAATGCTGAAAGGATCCCTGGGATGCTTAAATTTTCTTCCTTTTCCAAAAACGTGGTGAAGGCAACATAAACGCAGCAAGCTAGGTAAGCATGGGTTTTAATGAGGAATTTCGATGCCCCGGGTGGTTGGGATGAAACTCAATGGTAGAGAGGTGCTCAATGAATATGAAATGAAGAATTAGAATGCTTAAGTAGTATTTTATTGGTTGAAAATTGATTTTTTATTGTGATGATGCATGACATCACACGTCCCTTTGAGAAATGACATGATGTGGTCGCAACATGATCTTTTGAAATGGAGATGTTACCTTTACATTTATTGTTTTTGTTCCTAAGCTACTAAATCCCATTAATGGTGACCCGAAAGTGATGGACATGAATCTTTTTTTCTTTTTAAGACTAACATTATAATGACAAGTCAAGTGAAATTCTAGACCATGACCCTAAATGATGAGATATTAACTCGCTCCATGGCCCAAGACACCTCGAATGATGACATGACCATGATGAGTGATGATAACCATGAGAAAATTGAGGGAGTAGCACTAACCTAAAAAACACCCAATGATCAAATTTTATTTGAAACTTTATTTGAAAACTATAACAATTTGACCTAGGACCCTATCAACTGACATCGAGAAAGAGTACATTTGATCATCGGTGACTCATAGACACTAACATTGGCTCCAGTTGGGGGATGGAAGCTCCTTTAGGAGGTGCAAGAAACTCAAATGACTTATCGAAACAAAAAACTAACTTTGACTCGAAAACTTGAATACCCTACTCGAACTTGCTTATGGCAATGCACCATCGTATCTTAGGGCCTTCACCTTGGGATTAACATATTGATTATAACCACCCGCCTACCGAAGATATATGTGTGTGTGTGTGTGTGTGTGTGTGAAATTATCCCTCCAATGTAACCAATCCAGACAAATGGCTACTTACTTGAATCATGCTCACACTTTCCCTTGAGCGAGCAGAAAAAACAAAAGCTAGGCAACTCCAAGTGTCCACTGAACATGTGCTCGTGATTCATAAATACAAGGAGATTCATCTTCCTTGTTGATTGTAGAAAATTAGTAAAATGATCCTCAATAATACTGAAATGTTACCTTATCTTGAAATCCAGCAGAAATACAAGCACACCCTTCATTTTGATCCGAAATAATACTTAGTTGTTGATCCATAGGAAGGCATAGGGAAGTATGACTTTCAACTATCCGAGTGTTGTCAGTAAATTCCTCGTATGAGCAACTCTAACTCGATCTCCTGCATGATATCTATCTCGTAATAAAACTCCTCCCATTCATATTCCGAATCATCCTCAAACAAAAAACATTCTTCAAGATTATTAAACACAACAACCCTATCATCTTCATGAAATAAAACAAAGTCTCGTATAGCTCATCCCTTTGCAGAAAATCATCATCATAAATCGACTTTGTAGTATACCTAGGGGGGTATAATATAGGTGCATGAGGGAGGTACCTAATGGAATAATATGATGTAATAATATAATAATGATAAATAAATGGGCCATAGTTAATAAATAAAGTGGTTAACCCACATTATGTAAGGGACCACATGTAGCTAGGGAAGAAAGTGATAAGCCCAAATGTAGTATACCTAGGGGGGATAATATAGGGTACAGAGGGAGGTACCAAAGGGAATAATATGATGTAATAATATAAGAATGATAAATAAATAGGCCATAGTTAATAAATAAAGTGGTTAACCCACATTATGTAAGGGACCACATGTAGCTAGGGAATAAAGTGATAACCCCATTGTATTGGATGTATGGTATTAAGAGACCCATGGTAACTACCCGTGGTATTGCATGTATGAAACCTATATAGAGGCTAGAGAGTCTTCATTGAGAGAGGTCAAGGATTATGGTATTGGCAAGCATATGTGGCTTTGTGGAGTGATCTCCTTCCTTAAGGAGTGAATGTATGGTGTTGACCTACCTCAAGGGTTTTGGTATTAATGAAGATCTAAAGTTTTATCTTCTATGATGTTATTTCTTGGGCATATTTTCCGATTTCTATACATTTTCTTGTCATATCTACTACAAGTGGTATCGGAGCACTTTCTTGGGCGAGAGTTGGGGAGATTTGTTTTTTGCAGAATTTTGTGGGCGAAGATTTTGTAGAGAAGATCTCGAAACTTTTGGCACAAAATTTTCAAAATAAATAGTATATTTGGATTTCTTGTGCAAATAAAAATACCCAATTTCAAAAAATAAAATCGGTCGAATCGGAGTTCGTGTAAGGGGTATATCGCCGATTTAAATTCAATTGTGTTGCAGTAAATTTTCTAACGACAATTCGTGGACAACGCACTCTCCTCACATTTTTGTAGTTTTTGGTGTAGAATTTCGGATAAATAATATATAGATCCGAGATCTCCTTGAAAAAAATCACCCGATTTCAAAAACAATCGGTCAAATCAAAGTCCGGATGAGGGAGTTGTCACTAATTTAAAAATCAGCCATTTTTTTTAGAAATTTTGTGATGGTGGGACGGTTGCGGGACGTAGATCCGAGTTTCCAAATTACCTAGATCGAGATTTCGGTCTCATGCATAGATGCGGAATGACTATTCCGTTTACGAAAACATGTTATAGTTAGGATTATGAGTTATATTGGCCGAGTTATGCCCATTTTAACTTTTTGCCAATGTAAGTGATTTTCTTCAAAACCCTTACTCTGTTTTAGGGGTTCTCGCAAGATGAAGTTTACTGAGGAAAAGATGATGGACCTAATATTGAATATTTTTTACAATATTTCAAGGCTCAATCCCCATATTTTTTGGACATGATACATAGGGTTTGATATGAAATATGAGGCAAATAAATGGTGGACCTCACTTGACGTACTCGGTGAGGAAACTTCCGAGAAAAAAACTTGAAAAAATTCCTTTTGGACAAGTGGTCTCAAGATTTCTGGAAAAAAGGACACTAAGAGCCATAAAGACTTATTTTCTACTAATCTTTCCATATTACGAGTTCATGGAAGTATTCAAAAAAGAGAACATCATTGTGTCTATCATTCCTAGTTGCAAGCATAATTGTATCAATGTTAATTTGGCTAAAATATTGCAAGTTTCGGCAAAACATATTGAAAACACACGGAGTTGATAATGAAGATGTTCAAATTTATAAAAAATTTGAAGATTTCTATGGACAAGTATGTGTTTCATTCTAATTTTTTATGCTTCAGATATGGCTATTGTGGATGTTGTTTTGGGACACCCTTGGATGGAATCCGTTGGTACTGTCAATTTTAATGTGCAAAAGAAATTCATGAAGCTCTGGTATAAAAAGAAGAAAATTACATTGCAGGATATTTTCATTCTGAACCATGCAGAGACTAGGGAGGAAGAAGCACAAATATCTAACGATGCAGACACATCAGATGATGAGCCTTTGATGGTAGACAACCAAACACAGACATCAAACATGTACCAACAAAAGCACCAGACACCACTCCATCACCAACAGTGGAGGAATTAGTGAAAGATATTCCATCAGTTAAAGCTTCAACATATCACCACCCGCATCACCCAAAAAGACATCAACCAACATGGTGGAAACGAATTAGCAACAAGGAAAGAAACCCCTATACGACACATAGAGAGGTGCGATAATCCATCCACAACACATCAACACAGAGGAACCACTAGAACCCACTTCCATCTCAAGCGAGCGAGACATCGACTAGATCGAGTGTTCACCTTTCTCTGGGATGGCTAGATGCACGTGAATGGTGCCAGTGGAATACTCTTTTGAGTAGACCTTATTATTTGTGTTCTTCTCATGTTTCGGGGACGAAAAATGTTTAAGGGGGGTGTAATGTAGTATACACAGGGGGGATAATATAGGGTATAGAGGGAAGTACCCTGAGGGAATAATATGATGTAATAATATAAGAATGATAAATAAATGGGCCATAGTTAATAAATAAAGTGGTTAACCCTACATTATGTAAGGGACCACATGTAGCTAGGGAATAAAGTGATAAGCCCATTGTATTGGATGTATGGTATTGAGAGACCCATGGTACTGCATGTCATGTATGAAACCTATATAGAGGCTAGAGAGTCTCCATTGAGAGAGGTCAAGGATTATGGTATTGGAAAGCATATGGCTTGTGGGGTGATCTCCTTCCTTAAGGAGTGAATGTATGGTGTTTCCCTACCTCAAGGGTTTTGATATTAATGAAGATTTGAAGTTTTATCTTCTATGGTGTTATTTCATGGGCATATTTTCCATTTCTATACATTTTCTTGCCGGATCTACTACGAGCTTACTCACCATTTCATAAATCCGATCTAAACATTGAGAGAATTGTTTCAAGTTTATGTTAAATTCATAAGAAGGACCCCAGCTGTAATAATCACCATAAAATTCCATTTCTGATTGTATCCATTCATTTAGAACCATTTCATGTGTATAAGGAATTTTCAAAACAACTCCTTCATTAGTTTCATTGAGTGAAAAGAAAATCTGAAACTTAGACTCTACTATATCTTCATTTTCGATAGTAAACAAAACATCAAAATGTTGATTTTTTTCCATATTGATTCAAATATATATAAAAAATGAACTTCTCTTTGTTTGAAGAGGAACCATATCGTTTGGTCTTCCAAAGAATGAAGCAAAACAACTTCATGTATATTTTAATCGGTCTCATGGCTTGTCATCATTTAAACCAAGATTTTCATTTTCAATAAGGGAAGAAATTTCACTCACACATTTTTGACCGTGTGAACACTATAAAAGTTGCAAATCTCCATTAGCTTGGGTTGTAACATGAATGTTCGGGAGTTGATCTATTTCATCTTAATATGGAGGAGAAGGCGTGTTTGATAGCAGTTAACATTGGCTTGGTGATTTTCATTTGCAAGATTAGGAATATGCATTTCTCTTTTTTCGACCCCTAGTCTATTTCATCCAAGGAGGAAGCTACTGATTTCTATTGGGAGGAAAAATTATAAATGGTTTCTAATATCTCCTCTTCCATACATTATTCATCCACATACAAATTTTCAAGAAACTTAATGAAATTTTCATAAATCTCACAACAACTATCAATCATCGATAAGAAAAAAATTATAGCTTTGATAATGTTGAAATAAAACCGAATGAAAATCCTTTAGAGAATATAAACTAGCATATGGTAGACTCTCATACCATTTCCTTTCTTTTCCCTCTAAGATAGCCATGAAAATATTCATCGGACAATATTAAGGAAACTTAATCTTTAATCCGTGAATATGAAAATGAAATTTGACCAAATCCAAACTAGCATCCTCTCCATCCCGACCTTTAAATTTTGGCAGACCCCTATTTGAAATCTATGCGAGGAATACGATTTGGAAAACTAGGAATATGTGAATGATTCATAGGATCATACCTTCTAGCAGTTGAATCCATCTTGATAACAATAGATGAACTAAAGCATCATTTAGGCTCATTTGGTTCTTCTACTAGTGGAATCACCAATAAAACCCACGATTTTTGGATCCTACTTCCCGGGTGGAGTTTTTTGGATCAATTTGGAGTTGATTGGAGTCACCGAGTGAATGGTTCAACCTTCATATGTGTCTAACCGCTGTCCACCATCGTAAATCAGATCCGATCCTTGTCGTTCATACACGAGGGAAAATGTGATATTTCATTCCCCCAACAACGAGACCAAAAATGTTAGTGCTCCTCGGTTTCCCAAGGCTAAGAAAGGTCTTCTAGGGCTCTCCCAGTCGAAAGTGATCCGAGGTTACCTCCTTCGGTCTCCTTTCTCAGCCTTGGGAAACATAGGAGTGTTAACACATGTGGCGTTATGTGCATGTGGTTTTGTGTACATTTTGTGTACACATTGTGCGGATGGAATTGTGTACATGTGGTATTATGTACACATTATACATGTGGTGTTGTGTATATTTGGTATGGTTCTACGGGTATTGTGCAATCATTGTATCACGACATGTGTATTTTTGGTATTGTACGGTGTGTACATATATGTATTGTGTTTTTACACCGAGTGTAGGTGTATGTGTCGTTTTGTACACCGGATGTAGGTGTATGTGTGGAATTGTACACTCAATGTTGGTGTATGTGTTCTATTTTACACCTAGTGTAGGTGTATGTGTCGTGTTGTACACCGAGTGTAGGCGTATTTTTTGTGTTTTTACACCGAGGTTTAGGTGTATGCATTGTGGTACACTTGTGTATGTGTATATGTTACATAATGTGATGGGACAAGAAGGTATGGGATTTTTACTAGGCCTTCATTTTTATATTGAGGGTTGAGGCGAGTTTAGTATCGGGGATTTGTTGTTATTGAGGGTTGAGGCGGTTTAGTCTCTGGGATGCCCTTGTTGTTGATATTGAGGGAGGAGGCGGTTCGGTCTCTATATTCCCTTATTTCTTAAAGAGAAGGAACTAGGTGCTTGGTTGGGTTTGGAAAGCGATTCGGTGTGTGTATAGAAAGGACAAAGAACAAATGCAAAATCAAAGAACCATTTGAAAGGTAAGTATCAATATTTTATTTCAGCTTTTAATTATGCATGTGATCTATGATTTTGGTTCATGATGGTTACGAGTGATCAATGATATGGATTATGATGGTTGCTTTTGAGCTAACCCGAAATGTGATATGTTTATACATGATGATTTGGTCAAGAGCTAGTTTGACTTGTTGTGTTAGGAAGCAAAGAGAATTGTAAGTGTACCTTAATGAAGGGCCACCAAAAGCAAAGAACCATTTGAAAGGTAATTATCAATATTTTATTTCAGTTTTAATTATGCATGTGATCTATGATCTTGGTTCATGATGGTTACGTGTGATCAATGATATGGTTTATGATGGTTTCTTTTGAGCTAACCGAATGTGATATGTTTATACATGATGATTTGGTCAAGAGCTAGTTTGAATTGTTGTGTCGAGAAGTAAAGAGAATTGTAAGTGTACCTTAATGAAGGGCCACCAATGAGGTATCTGTGTGAAATTATTTCAATTTTTTCTGAATCTAATGGAAATTATGTTCTTGGTATAGGAAAACATGGAAATGCCCAAGTTGGGTGGTTGAAGCAGATTGCAAGAATTAGCAACAACAAAAGGAATTGGAACATGAAGTAGTATGTTTGTAAGCACTTCAAGAGCGGGGACATTGTGGGACACCGGTACCCAATAGTGTCCATTGATTTCCAATAGCATGCTATGACCGGTATTATGGTTTTTGAGGCAAGTATATGCCTTGGTTTTAGACCTTCAATGTGAGGAAACCTTTCCAATGGATGGATCGCTCGGGATAGGGGATGCCATGGAACTTGGAAGGTGAGTGACTACACGGAAGAAGGTGACTAGATTTCCCGAGGGAATCCGTGTAGTAGAGAAGGGAAGGATGGGGGATGTATTTTTTTTGTAATTAGAATTTCTAGATGGAATAAAATGCACACCGAGAGCGTGCCCTAGAATAATGAGTTTGGTAGTTGTTCACCGAGGGAAGAAGTAGGCGCAAGGATTATAGCACTGGACATTGGGTCCGAGGTTTGGATTTGACGAGTGGATTTTGGACTTCTCGGGAAGGAGGTGAATCTTGGTATTACTTTGAGGGTGGAGGTGTGAGCCACTGGATTCCCTTGTTGCTAATATATGCATTGTATCCTTTTATTTGCTGGTTGAGAAAAATGTACATATGTGTATATTATTGTGAATATTGTATTGAGTTGGATTTATAAAGATCCATAAATAGTATGGTTATTTTTTGGTTGAAGAAAATGTGCATAATTACATGTGGTTGTTATAGTTAAATATCGTAATTATTTGTGTGATAAAGCTCTAGTACACTATATGATTGTCATGTTTCAACAATAGTCATTGTAAATATTGGAATGAGTTGGGATTATAAAGCTCCATGGGGGAGTATGTTTTTCTTTTCAATGGTATTTTTGGTTATAGGTGTCTACAGAACACCGAGGACGATGTTCCCCTAAGGGGGAGGGGTATGTAACAACCCCTAGCTTAAGAGTTCATGTAATAAAAGTTATAAAGGAAAAAATAAGACCATAGTTAAGGGACACTTATTCGAAGTTGAATGTTGGGGGAAAACATCCTAGTGGGTGTTCATTTGGTTTATTATGGCTAAGGGAAATTGGAAAAAGTAAATGGCTAAGGATTTGAAAAGGAAAAAATGTATTTTTGGCATTTTATTTATGAAAATAATGGAAATTGGGAGAAAAGGAAGGTAAAAGGTCACAGGGTTGCATGTGACGAATAAAATGAAGGAAAATAATGGAAATTGAAGAAAAATAGAGGCCTCAATGATAAAAAGGATTCTGAACATTAGCTAATAGAATTTTTTGCGGTTTAGTTTTGGAATTAGTCTCAGAGAGGAGAAGAGAACTAAGAGGATAAAGAAAGCAAGCAAGTAAGGAAGGAAAAGAAAAGGAAAGAAAAGGAAAGGAAATCAAGGATAAAGCAAGGAAAAGTTGGTTCAAGCAGATTCAACGGGAATATTTGTAGATAACGGGTTGCATGTATGATTTCCTAGCTGGTTTTGAAATGCATGTTATGTTCATGTTGGTATTTGGTTCTTTTGTTGTCACTTTGGAATGGGTTTTTTTGGGTTGGACAATGGATTTTATCCTAGCCTTGCAATTTACGGGATAGCCATGGTGTGATGGGGTTGTTCTCTGTTTGAGCTTTGGATTGCCCGAAGATTTTGGATCTAGGTGAGGTGGTCTCGGAAAATTCCCAAAGGCCTAGGAATCCCTTGAATGGTAATGGAGAGACGCATGGTAAAAGCACGAGGGCGGATATGGGAAAATTACTCAAGGTATTGGAGAAAAAAATCCGAGGCATCCAAGCTTGATTCGGTTTATGATCTCGGCACCGATTTAGGTTAGATCACGAGTATGGTGACGGGTGGAGGTGATTTAACCTCTGGATTCCCTTGGTTGTTTTTTTGATTGGTTCAGCCCATGAGATCCAACATTAATTCTTGAAATATGGCACGGGGGGTGATTAGTCGAAAGAAAGAATTGGTTCAACCAATATATGGTCGGGTGGTATGTGGAAGTCATCGAACTTTGGTTGGATTTTTCCTACGTCTAATAAGAGCTAACTTTCTCTTTATTTTGATAAGGAAATGTACTTTTTATTATGTGGCTTTAATGGTTGTTCTCCCATCGTTATTCATCCGGTTATATGTTGGTTATAAGAATGGTTATATGATAGTTCTTAGTCATGCCTCTATTCATGTTTTTACTTGTAACTAAATGAAAAATGAATGCAATACCTAATCGATGTTATGACAATTAATGTGAGAAGACAATGACCTTTCTTGTTAAGACTCGAGATAACTTTTCATCCCCTATATGTTCATAATTGCATTCATGAGGTGTAGGTTGCATATTTACCAAGTGTTTGACGGAATGTCGATCCGGTTGGGGGAAGGTCGAGGTTAAGTCCTAGTTTTAGTTTGGGTTTATAGGCATTATCTCTATGTCATTTATCATATATGGAAGTTTCATTGATTTCTGGGAAGAGGCCTAAGTCCTTGTCCCGAAAAAGTGGTTCATAATTCGGAGTTGTTGGCATAAAAGCCGAGCGAGAAATTCCATAGTTTCTTGGAAGCATGCATGTGGGAGCGACTCGGAGACTCATAGTCGCTTGGAGGCCTTGGAAAGGGAGCGACGGTGGATCTTAGTCGAGGGGAAAAAATAGATTTCTCGGGGGGTTGGACACCTAGAGGGGTTGGACACCTAGGGGGTTGGGTTGCTCCCTAGAGGTCCTATGGCACATGAGGGAAGTCGGTAAGGTCTTAAGTTGCCGACTCCATTTTATTAAGGTCATATAGGAGGTTGACTCTTATCATAGTAACCCTCAACTCATGTTTACCCCGGGAAAGCCGATGAAAGTGGGTAAATGTGGGAGGAGGCGTGCTACGATATTTGTGTGATGCACACTATGTGTATGTGTACATTTTTTGAAGAGAAGGAACTAGGTGTTTCTCGGGTGTGGTAACCAATCCGGTGTGCATATGGAAAGGACAATGGATAAATGTAGAAGCTAAGGATCGATTAAAGGATAAGTATCATTATTTTATTTTAGTTTTAATTATGCATGTGATCTATGATTATGGTTTATGATGATTACATGTGATATATGATTCTAGTTTATGATGGTTACATGTGATCTGTGATTTTTATTATGATGGTTGTGTTATGAGCTAACCGAATGTGATATGTTTATATATGATGATTTGATCAAAAAACTAGTTTGAATTTTGTGATCTGGAAGTGAGTAGAATTGCACGTTTACCTTATTAACGGGATACCGATGAGGTATGATGTGAATATATATCAATTTATTTTGAATCTAATGGAAATTATGTGCTTGGTAAAGGAAAGCATGGAAATTCCCGATTTGGTTGGTTGAAAGTGAATGCAAGAATTAGCGGCAACAACAAAAGGAATTGGAACATGTAATAGTATGATGGTGAAGCACTTCAGGAGTAGGGCCATTATGGGACAACTGCACCCAATACTATCCATTGATTTCCATGAACATGTTATGAATGGTATGATGGCTTTGAGGCGAGGGATATGCCTTGGTTGTTTGAAATTCGATGCGAGGAAGCATTGCCAAGGGATGGATCGTGCAGAAAGAGGATGTCGGGGAAATTTTAAGGTGAGTGACTGCACGGAAGGGGGGTGGCTGGATTTCCCAAGGGACTATGTAGCGAGGGAAGGGAAAGACGTGGATGGGTTTTTTTTTGTCATTATCATTCCTAGATGGAATCGGATGCACATTGGGAGTGTGCCCTGGAAAAATGAGACGGTAACTATTCACTGAGAGGAAAAGTGGCATTGAATCATAGCATTGGAAATTAGATGCGAGTTTGATTCTGCGATGGATTCGGAATTCCGAGAAGGAAGTGAATCTTGGTACTACTTTGAGGGTGGAGGTGTGAGCCTTTGGACTCCCTTGTTGTGGATCCAAGCATCATATCCTTTTATTTGTTGGTTGAAAAAATGTGCATATGTGTATATTATTGTAAATATTGTATCGAGTTGTATTATGAAGCTCCATAGACAGATGATGGTTATTTGCTGGTTGAAGAAAATGTGCATAATTATATGTGGTTTATATTGTAAATATTGTAATAAGTTGTGTTATAAAGCTCCAATAAACAATATGATTATCATGTTTTTCAAGCAGGATGTCATTGTAAATACTTCAATGAGATTTGTTATAAAGCTACACGGCAGTATGTTTTGTTTTTAGTGGTCTTTTTGGCCGTAGGTGTCATTGAACACCGATGATAGTGTTCTCCCTAGGGGTAGGGCTTTTTAACAACCATGGTTGAAAATCTATGTAATAAAGTTAATAAAGTAAAAAAAAGACCAAGGTCATGGAACATGTATTCCAAGTTGAATGTTTGGAAAAACATCCTAGAGAGTGTTCATATGGTTTATTATGGCTAAGAGGAAATTGGAAAATGAAATGGAAATGGATTTGGAAAGGCGAGAGACATTATTTGGTATTTATTTATGAAAATAATGGAAACTAGGAGAAAAGGACGGTAAAAGGTCACAAATTTGCATGAGAAGGAAAATAATGGAAAATTGAAGAAATTAGAGACCTCAAGAATAAAAAATGCTTTTGAGGATTAGTTCATGGACTTTTTGACAGCTTTTTGGGTGGAGCTCTCTCTCCCTTCTCTCTCTAACAAAATTATATCATTCTTGGATCACTCTAGCATTGGAAAAAGGAAGGCAAAGGAAGGACAAGAAAACAAAGGGAATCAAAGATCAAACAAGGAAGAGTTGGATCAAGCGGCTACAACGAGATTTCTTGTAGGTATGGAGTTGAATGTATGATTTTCCTTGCTAGTATTGGCATGCATGGTACATGCATGTATGCATTTGGTTCTCTTATTTTCATTGGCATGGGTTTTCTTAGATGTGATAGTGGTTTTCAGCTTTGCCTTTTCATTTCTAGATAGCCATGGTGTGATGGGGTTTATCTTACTTGGTTGAGATGGATTTTCGGATGGTTTCAAAAGCCGAGTGGGGTGGGCTTAGGGAAAAATCACAAGGCCCCGGGGAATCCCTTTGACTAGTAATGGCGGGATACACTGTAAAGTATGATTGTGTATACCTCGTTGGCTTAGGAATCCTCGACTGGTGAATGTTGGATGCACGGTAAATCCTATAGGTGTATACCCTTGTTGGTATTACGAATACCTTGACCGATAATGGCGAGATACACGATAGAGATACACGATAAATCATAGTCTGGTAGAGACAAACAAATTCCTCATAGTTTAGTTGGACAGATCTAGAGGCATCCATGCTTGTTTAGGGCATAATGATCCCTTAACCGATATATGGCAAGATTGTGGTAAATATTGTAAGTATGTTTATTGTTTGGGCCTAGGAATCCCTTGGAAGGATATATGGTAAATCTCGAGGAATTCTTGATTGGTTTTTTTTGTGAGTCCCACATTCATGCTTGGAATATGCATGATGGTGATTAGCTAAAACAAAGAATTGGTTTAGCCCAATCTATGGTTGGGTGGTATGTGGAAGTCCATGAATTGGTTAGATTTTTCATATGTTAATATGAGTCGTTTTCCTCTTATGTATTATGTGTAAATATGTATTTTTTAATGGATGATCTATCATTGTTATTTTGTTGGTTATATGTTGGTTATAAGCATGGTTTATGACAAACTTGAGTTATGGCTCTCATCATGTTTTTATTAGTAAATTAATGAATAATGAATGCATGACCGAATAGATGATATTGTAGCTATCATAAGAGGGCATCAATCCTTCTTGATGATTCTCGGATAAGTATGAAGTCCCTATGCTCAAATGTGTTTATATGACCTCGTAGATTACATGCTCATAATGTGTTTGACGTGAATGTATATCATGGCTAGGACTTATCGAGGTTAGGTCCTTGTTCAAGTTTTATATTGAAGGCCTTGTCATATTGCTATTTATCATTTCTAAGAGTTCCATCAAGTTCCGGGTAGTGACCCGAAGTCTAGCCCCTAAAATCGTGGTACCGATTTCATAGTCTCGAGCACAAAACTCGGCTGAAAAAGACTACGCTTGCACCCTTGCAGTGCTTATGCATACGCTGGAGGCCTATAATTGCATGGATGCATGCAATCGGGAGTCCAGATTAGTGAAAAGGAAAGTTAACTCGGGGTTTGGACACTTGGAAGGGTGGTTTAGCGCTTGGGGGTCCTATAGCACCCTAAGGAATGTTAGTAAGGTTTTTTTTGTTGATTCCACTTCCTTAAGGTGATCTAGGAGGTTGAATCATATCATAGTAACTCTTCGTCACATGTTTACCCTGGTGGACCAGTTTGCTTGGGTAAATGTGGGAGGAGAGTGTTACAATATTGTACACCTATTCGAGTGCATAACCTGGAAAATTGGACTTACACATGCTATTAACATCTCTTCAACTTGTCCGAGATCTAGAAAAAACTTTAGGTTGTTCTCCTAGATTCATATGGTTAGCCTCCGAAAACATATGATGATTTCCTTCTATTTTACATCTCATGCACATTGGACCTATATTTGTCTTAAGTACTTGAAGTCTAGCATATGACTCTTCACACACATGACATTTTTTCAACTTCATCCATTCGATCAATCCCCGTCACGAAATCTTCGATGTGCAATATTCATATCAAGCAAGAGTTTCATGTTAAGCTTGGGCACTTATATCTTTTAAACATATTTTTTTTCGTAGTATTTTATTCTACATCATGTACCATGTTTGAGTTGGTTATATATTGTTTTATTTGTCGAAATGCTCTTTATTGTTCATTTTTTTCATTTCCTTTGTTCTTCAATATTTTCAATCGTCATTTCCTTTGGATTTTTCTCTTTGATTTCCTCTTTGTTGTGCAATTTCTTCTATTCTTTGTTGTGCCTTTCTTTATCGATATTATCTTTGACATTCTCCTCTCTCTTCCTTCTATTTTTTTGGTTTTCATTTCTAGTGTCTTTCTCCTGTTCTTCATGCTCCCGAGTTTTCATTTCCTCTAGCTTTTCCTATTGATTTCCTATTTGTTGTGCAATTTGTTCTATTATTTGTTGTTCCCTTATTTCTCGATATTCTATTTGATATTGTGTATGACATGCTCTTCTCTTCTTGTTATTGAGGATTTTTCATTTCTAGTGTCTTTATGCTCTTCAATTGTCATATCCTCTAGATTTTTTTTGTTGATTTATTCCGTGTTGTGCATTTTATTCTATTCTTTGTTGCGCCTTTCTTGGTCTATATTCTCTTTGATATTCTCTTCTCTCTTCTTCTTCTTGTGCACTTGTCATTTCTAGTTCCTTTCTTTGTTTATCATGCTCTTTAATTGTCATTTCTAGTGTATTTCTATGTTCTTCATGCTCCTCGACTTGTCATTTCCTCTGGTTTTTTTTGTTGATTTCCTATTTGTCTGTGCATTTTCTTCTATTTTTTTGTTATTTCCTTCTTTCTCAATATGCTCTTTGATATTGTCTATGATGTGCTCTTCTCTCTTATTTTTCTTGAGGATTTGTCATTTCTAGTGTCTTTATTTGTTCTTCATTCTCTTCTTTTGTCATATTCTCTAGATTTTTTTTGTTGATTTCCTCTTTGTTGTGCATTTTCTTGTATTATTTGTTGCACCTTTATTTTTTCGATATGTTCTTTGACGTTCTCTTCTCTCTTCTTCTTGTACACTTGTCATTTCTAGTTCCTTTGTATGTTCTTCGCACTCTTTATTAGTCAAATCCTCTATATATTTTTTTGTTGATTTTCTCCTTCTTGTGAATTTTCTTCTATTCTTTGTTATGTCCTTCTTTTCCAATATGCTCTTTGATATTCTCTTTGACATGATCTTTTTCTCTTCTTGCTCTTTTTTCAATTGCCATTTTCGAGTGCCTTCCTATGTTCTTCATGCTTTTCAATTATCATTTCCTTTGGAATTTTTTTTGTTGATTTTCTCTTTGTTGTGCATTTTCTTCTACTCTTTGTTGTACCCTTCATTGTTGATATGCTCTTTTATATTCTTTTTTGATGTTCTCTTCTCTTTTATTCTTCTTGTGTAGTTGTCATTTCTAGTGATTTTCTTTGTCAACTTGTGTTGATTTGTTCATTTTGGTTTATCCTTTGTTCTTCATGTTCTTCGGTTGTCACTCGGTTGTGTCTTTCTTTGTTCATATATTCTTTGATATTCTATTTGATATGTTATATGATTTTCTCTTTGTTCTTCAATTTTCTTCTTTCCTCGATCTTCTCTTTGTTCATCATACATTTCTTCCAAATTTTCCATTTGTCGTTGTTACCTAACATGTTCACGTGTGTGTCTTCTTTTTATATCCTCAACATGCACATTATCCATCTCATTTTTATGAGCGGACATGGTAGAATCAATTACTATAACATAGAAATCAATGCATTGTCACAAATAATTTTTTTTTAATATCCACCGAAATCAATGCTCTCGAATAATAATATCATTTTTTAAAGAAATGCACATTGTTAGGAATTAACATCTACATTAAAATCAATGCATCTAAAGAAATAACAATCTAAAAGATATAGAAATCAACATAATGCTGAAATAAATGCATTTAGTGTAGATGTTATATATGTCCATGGGGTCTTGGATAGATAGTGATTGAGTGCTTTGTTAAGGCACTCCTTGATGTGAAGTCAACTGGTTCAATTCCCTCGCTCCGATTGGGGTGATATATTTGACATGATGAAGATGTAGTCCTACCAAGCTTACAAAAAAAACTATAAATGTTAAATATTTCTAAAAGATTTAGAAACAAACATATTTGTAAGCTTGGTAGGACTACATCTTGATCATGTCCAAGATAACACCCCGATTGAGGCAGGGGAATTGAACCCAGGTGACTTCACATCAAAGAGTGTCTTAACAAAACACCCGATCACCGTCTATCCAAGACCCCATGGATGAAATAAACATAATGTTGAAATCAATGCATTTAATGCAATCAATTAGATAGCATTAGATATTAATAACTACATTGACATTAATGCATTTTTTGAAATTAACTCGAAATCTCTAAACTCAATTTCTTTTTACATTTTGCAAAGACTCTATTTCATCTTCCTCTATTGTGTAAAATTTCACTTTGATTTATGTGCCTTTCTCATCAATTCATGAAATATTACATATTGGTATTGGATTCTAGAAAATGTTGGCTTTATTAAGAACAAATTATATATTAATTTAAATAAAAATATAACTTTTATTTATGAAAATCTAAATTATTACAAAACCAAGATAATAAGTTTTAAAATTGATTTTTATAAAAAAATTTAATTTATAAAATCTTTTATAAATTAATTTTAAAATTAAAACTAATTTATAAAAAAAATAAAAATTAATTTACAAAAAATTAAAAACTAAATTAAAAACTTGTTAAAGATTATACATTTAAAAACTAATTTATAAGAGAATATTTTTATAAAGCCTTAGATAATAGTTTTTAAAATCTAAATATAAAATTAGAAAGATTATATAAAAAATGAGCAAACTTTTACTTTAGTTGAGAGATGAAGATGTTGGCCTCGCCTAAGAATACGACTAAAAATGTTGACGAGGACTAAATGTATTCAAGTTAATGTCTCTCTATCTCTCGTTGCACACAAAATTTATTTGATACGAGAGATCAAGATGTTGGCCTTGCCATACGACTAAAAATGTTGACGATGACCAAATAGTATTCAAGTTAATGTCTTTATATCTCTATTGTGCACAAAATATATTTGATACACAAGTGAATAGTAATATTAGTGGATGGTGTGTTCTTTTTTATAGTTTTTTTTTATTTTTTTTTGTAAATTTAGTAGTTCCTTATCATTTTCTATTTATGAAAAAAGAGAGCGAGTTGCAACATATACATATTTGGTGGCCTCAATTTGCCCCTGAGGAAACCAGGTCCGTTGGCCACCTTAGAGCATTAAATGCCATCCAAAATTGAAATTTTTTTTGTCGTCTAATAGCCGCTATGTCCATTTTACTATTTAAAAACAAAGTCTATTTGACAACTTGAAACATAAAAGCTATCTCGCAAAAATCATAAAAAACTTAGAGCATGATATTTTAACCATCCGAAGAGTCAATCGGTGCCGGATCTTTTTCGTCGTTGAGTCGGGCTTGTCGACTTTGCCGCATCCGTTGAAGTTGCCTTTCGATTCGCCAATGCGAGTTGTGGCATGACACCGTGACACCCCGATATCCCGAATGTGTTTTTTTAATTTCTTGAAGTATTGAGATCACTTCGAGATCGCTTTCACTTGGTCGTAAGCTTTGCAGCGCTTTGGCCAAAGCACACATTTCGTAGTGCAATATGTGTGGATGGATTGATGAAAGAGAGAGAGATGTCCTCTTGTATACCTAGGGTCAACAAAAAAAATCCATGTTTTCCTCCCGGGCCTTTATTTCTTCTTCCTTATCGTTACTTTCTCTCTCCCATCCCTAAATTACATTTCGAATATGTGGAGGATTGCCTCGCAGAGTAAACTTCTATGAGATTTTCCATTATCTCTTTCTTCGTCTTTCTTCCTCTCTTGCTTGGCTCGACCATGTTTTTTGAAATCTTCTCGCTTTCCTTTATCCCTAGGCCGATGCTTTGCTGATTGCCCTTTCACCATTGTTATAATCGGGTTGAGGAGCTCAAACCACTCGTTGAACTAAACCTATGGATATTGTCGAGGGCCCGTAGAAGGTGGTATATTAGTAACCGAGAACCCGTGAAATTCAATGGGTCCCCCCGCCATAGTGGAGTAAGCCAAGAAGATATGCATGCATATCATTTTATAGAGATAGGGTTGACAAATGAAATTGACCAAAGTTATCGGTACGAGTATAATTCTCCCTATCTACCATACCACGAGATAGTATTTACCCACTTGACTTGAAGGAAAACAGACGTAGGATAATGACCGACCCAATTTCTAAAATTGCAGGTTTTAAAATCCTAACAGACGCCTTTCCGTTTTTCATGGCATTGCATATAGGAGACTTCATAAAATTGAGCCGCCCAACCATGACTTATCACGAGGGCATGAAGAAAATAAGCCAAGAAACTTTGAATGAGCAAATGAAAAAGCCAAATCCTACAAGGTATTCTCAAACAAGGCTCAATGGCCTTCGTGAGGGATGAAAAAGTTCTCGGTTTTAAAAAATACTACAAAGGCGAATTCAATGTCGGAGATTACATTCAAGAGCTTGAGATCGAGCGATAATTTATCCTACCCTTCCCGCCACAACATAGATGCATACCTTCTACCCTTCCTATACGGATACTAGTGGGTAAATTAACGAGGATATGAACTAGAACCATTACATACCACCGAACCCGAGAGCGTGACCGTTGCGGTGTTGGCGAGGTGTGATCCGCGAGCAAGTCCTTCCGATCCTCCGCAAATGCTACCGCCGGGGAAGAATGTTCTCGCCATCGAGCCTTTGCATCTTTCCTTAACCTCCTCTATCGCTTTTTCCCATGTCGCTCCGACATGGTTCGTTGGCATTCCTTTCTGTCGCCATTATGAACCCAAGCATGCGAAGGTACCGTCCTTCTCTCGTCGCAGGGCTTAATGAATGATGGAAGGTTGGGAGACGTCGTCATCACATGCCTCCGGTTGTTTGCCATCCTCCACCTGTCGTGCTGCGTTTGCCATCGGGCACCCCCGATTGGGGGTGTGCTCCTTTTATAGATAGTAAAGATAGACCGTTTGTTTCAAAATGAGAATCGTCATGTAAAGAGAAACCCTCTCGTTTGAAACATTGATTTTAACTAATTAAATGAAGTTTTCCATGTGAATGTGATTATTTAGATGTGATTATTCGTCAGATGATTATTCGAGGTGATTGAGGTGATTGATGTTGATTTTAGAGGCAAAAAAAATTGTCAACTCTCCCAATTAGGGATGGAATTTGACTTTGGAAAATTGTTTGTTATGAGGTGATTTGCTCATCAAATATGATTATCAAATTATTAAGATTTTTTGTTGAAATTTTAAAAATAAGTGAGAAGGTGTGAAAAACCATCAATTTTGATGAGTAACTCTGTTTTTGAAATTTCAACCCTACTCCCAATAATTATGGAGTAGCAATACAAAGAAAAATGATTTTATTGCTTTAAGACCTTTAATTAATAGGACTTGACCCGTAATTGCAACACTCGATTTTATATATATATATATATATATATATATATATATATATATATATATATATATAATTTGTATGCAATGTTTTTTTTATAACATCTATTTCATACAAAATTATTCATATTAAATTATAAGATCTATTCATTGTATATGAAATTTTTGAGAGGGATTAAATTGGTTGAGGTGTAAATTTTTTTTTCAAAATTTGAGAAAAAAAAATTTAATTCCAAGGATTTGATCTTTCTAAATTTATAGCAGATTTAGAATTAATGTGAATCTATGTTGATTTTTTTATTAAGTTGATTTCTTATAATACTATTTATATTATATAGCAATTTCACATTTTATATATATAATATTTTTTATTTCTATTTTTTTTCAATATCCTTTTGTGAGTATGTGATTCTCCAACTCACAAAACATGAGATTTTGTCTAATACTCACATGATAGGAGAATGGGTCTCAACATGACATGAGGTGGGGCCTTTTAATCTCTCATCACATAGGGTAGGGTCTCTTACTCATTGCTATTACCATAAATTTTACTTGAAAATTCGGTAGATAGAACACTCACATTTTTTAGGACCAGTGACTAAAAGTACCTTGACAACACCCATTCAATAACTATTTTATACTTATAAACTTATTTTTTTTCATATAGTATATAATTAAATTAATTATATTTATTTTGTTTTATTTAAGACTCATTAGTATAATTTATTTATAAATATTCAATATTTTTAGGAAAAATATTAAAACCATAGTTATATATAAATATATTTTTGAATGTTTTATATATGGCATTTTTTTTATAGGTTTCATAATTGTTTTTTTAATGTTATATATAAATAACAATAATTATTATTATCATTACAAGTATTAAGTTTTTATAGGGTTATTAATTAAAATTAAACATAAAATTTTAAAATATTGTAATTACTTATATAAATATTACTATTTTAATTTTTTTTAAAATGTGATATATATAATAAATTCACAATTGTAAGTTTGTTGATTTTTGCATTTGAAGTAAAATAAGTTTTTTGAGGCTCTTGTCACCCCTCGTTGTCTTATAAGGATGTGAAGTTTGGGGTTGCGAGTATATCCAGAGAGTCTTGGAGTAAGATTGAGATGATTCAAAAGAAATTCATAACCTACAATCCAAAGATCATGGGAAATACTCCCTATCCTATCCTCTTGATCAAAGTTGGTCTGTCCCCCCATTGAAAGTACGACTATGTTAAGATCTCCGATGTATAAAAAGAAACTTTACAACATCGAAGCCAAGAGGCCCCCAAAAATTGCTTCTAACTTTAGTCAAAACCCCCCACCTTCGCCTCAAGCATGGGTGGCGGGTGGCATAAGGATGCCCAATCTTGGCTCAACCATTAGGGAATTAAAGAGGAGATCAATATGGGAAGCAAATATAATGTCAAAGATACTATTACCTCCAACTTTAAGGACAAGTTGTGGGAGGATAAGGAGCTTGAGGGTAAAAGGAAGCTAAGATACTATAAAGAGGTGATCAACCTCACCCTTGCTAACGAGAATTATCTCTATGTGTTGACTAGCACTAAGAAAAAAAGATGAACATCACTAGGATAAGAACTAATTCTCATGAGCTTCGAAATGAGGTCGAGAAGTGGTCTATTCCTAAAACTCCTTGGAATATGTCGGATTTGTGATACTAAGAAGGTGGCAGATGAAAAACACTTCCTTTTAGAATGCCCAATTCTTACTCACATTCGCTCTCAATTCCCTAACATGTGCCACACTTCCAATCTTCTTGACTTAATTCATCTATAGCGATCTTGAAGCCCTTATTTCTTTTCTCTTTAATCATAGAAACAAGATTTTAAAATATCGTTCTTAGATTCTTTTTTTTGAGATCCAATAAATCACATTAATTTTAATAAACATTAATCATCATCATCATTAAATTTTAAATTTTTGAAATTCATTTTTAAATATTAAGTATTAAATGCATCTTCCGACATAATTATATGTAATTATATGTTTGTGTTTCGATTTGCTTAATTCACTTTATACCTTGCTTTCTTCCTAAGGATTGAATATTGTATGAGATGGGCATGCACGTTGATACACTAAACAATAGCGTAAAGCGAATGTTAAAAATGGAATACATTTTTTGGAAGTCATTTTCGAATCAGATATTAATGCAAAGCGAAGAATATATCATAATATATCCTATGCGTTTTTTCTTTAGATGGACGGAGAAAACTCAGGGGGCACTATTGTCTTGGTGGTTCCTATTCCCCGCCTTAGCCTCACATATATTCCTCTCCTCTCTCGTCTCTCTGTAACACACTCATTGCCTTCCCTCGATCAGTAACACCACCATTGCCTTCACTCTGCTCCTCTTCTAGCTTGATTGTTTACCCATGGCTTTGCCTCGTAATCAAAATGGTAAGGCTATCGGCATCGATCTGGGAACCACTTACAGCTGTGTGGGTATTTGGCGCGGTGATCATGAAAGAGTGGATATCATTCCCAATGGGCAGGGAAATCGTATTACTCCTTCCATGATTGCATTCACAGACAGTGAACGCCTTATCGGAGAGCCTGCCAAGAATCAGGTCTTTTACAACCCTGCAAACACAGTCTTTGATGCCAAGAGGTTGATTGGCAGGCGTTTCTCCGATTCCTCTGTCCAAGCTGATAAGTGCCTTTGGCCATTTTCTATCGTGTGCGGATCCAATTACAAACCCTTAATCCAGGTAACATTTAAGGGAGAAAAAGAAACTTTTCATGGCTGAGGAAATCTCGTCAATGGTATTGTTTAATATGAAAGAAATCGCCGAATCATACCTGGGCTGTCAAGTAAATAAGGCTGTCATTACGGCTCCCGCTTACTATAACAATTCTCAGAGGCAAGCCACTAAGGACGCCGGCAAGGTAGCAGGTTTTGAAGTATTACAAATATTGAACGAGCCGACTGCTGCTGCAATTGCATATGGCTTTGACTGGAATGCTTATTCAGCAGACGATGGTGAGAACATCCTCATCTTCGATTTGGGCGGAGGGACTTTCGATGTTTCTGTGCTTAATATTAAGAAGCCCAAAATCGAGGTGAAGGCAGTCGGAGGAGACACCCATCTGGGAGGTGAGGATTTTGACAATAGAATGGTCAACCATTTTGTGCAGGAATTTCAACGAAGATACAAAATCGACATATCCTCAGATGCAAGAGCGCTTAGGAGACTTCGCAGTGCATGCGAGAGGGCCAAGAGAGAGCTGTCTTCTTCTGTGGAGGCCATCGTTGAAGTGCCCTGTCTCCATGGAGAACACGGCCTCCATTCGAAAATAAGGAGAGCAAAGTTTGAGCAGATGAACATGGATCTGTTTGACAAAAGCATTGAAATTGTTGGCAAGTGTTTGGGGGATGCTAGAATGAGTAAAACCCAAATTGACAAAATTGTGTTGGTGGGAGGTTCAACGCGAATACCCAAAGTGCAGGAGCTGCTTAAAGATTTCTTCGACGGCCAGAAGGAGTTGTGTAAGTCCATCCACCCTGATGAAGCTGTTGCTTACGGTGCTGCCGTGCAGGCTGCCGTGTTAAATGGCGATCACACAGCAAACCTCATACTTCGAGATGTCACTCCCCTTAGTCTAGGAACCTCACTAACTGAGGATAGGATGAGCGTATTGATCCCTAGAAATACACAAATTCCGGTTCGAAGGGAGGGCAGCTACTGTACTGCGTATGACAATCAGGAAAACATGAGAGTAGGCGTGTATGAAGGGGAAAGGCCTAATGTCAAACACAATTATTTTTTTGGGCGCATTTTTTTTGAAGGGACTTCCGCGTGGGCCTAGAGGCCATGTCGGGATCATCGAAACCTTCGAGGTCGATGCAAACGGGATTCTGAAGGTGTCAGCGGAGCATAGGACCAGTGGGAAAAAAGGAGGAGATGATCATGACGAATGAGAGCGGTAGGTTGAGCGATGATGCGATTGCCAAAATGATTGCAGAGGCAGAGAAACTCAAAATTGAAGATCAGCTGTGGAAAAAAAACAGTGGAATTGAGGAACGCACTGGATCAATACATCTACAACATGAGCACAAGATTGAATAAGGAAAAACTAAGGGGAGAGATGGAGAAGAAAGATGCTGAAAACATCCAAGCAGGTCTCAAGGAGGCAGGTGAATGGCTTAGTGAAAACGAGGATGCAAATAAGGATGAATTAGCAAAGAAAATGAAAAATGTTAAAATATTATGTAGAAAAATAGACAAGAGCCCAAAAGGGCTTGCAACTTGATTGAAATTCTAAATCATCTGTAATAGCATCCATATTACATTTTTTAGTTTGCTAAATCATTCCCCTCTGTTAACAATATTTGTAATGCCTATATCATATTTGTATATTGTGTTGAAGCTGCAACTCTGGTACAGGGGAATCATAATTTTTTTCTCGAAGTTTGTTTCTGAACGATCAATGGTGTGGATTGTGATTTTCTGAAGTGATTATAAAGGAGATTACATGAATCTTTCAATGGAATTTACTAATATTTAACACGATAGAACAAAATATCAATCTAACCAACAAGGTATTTCTACTAGTACACGATTAAAGCCAGAACAGGCACCAGGGGTGTTGGAAAAACTTAAAAATATGCTTTTTACCAACATTATTATTCAGCCTTCCCCACAATCCAGGAAAAGAGAGGTTAACCTTGTGTATTGTATTTTTTCTGTGGTTGCTTGTAGGCTTCCATTCAGATTGGCTTACATGAAAAATATCTGAGAGTGGATTTTAAGTTAGACTTATAAATCAAAGGCTGGCAATGCTGATCTTGTCATTGTAAGTGCTGTTTCAGGGTTAAGTTGCCCTATTTGTTTTGTAATCCATTTTAATCCTGAATTAGAAACATTTAGAGAGGAAAAAAGCATAGTTTTTTACTTGTTAGATTTTAACATATTTAAGGTGAATAAAACAGTTGTTGATAAAGTGTACTATTAAGACGTTGTTTGTCTAAAAGTGGCCAATTCAAAACCCTGTAAATCTAGCTAACAGAAAAAGTTAAAAGAAATCTGTAGTGATTTATTTATAGTTATTATTTAAATACCATGGACAAAGGGACGATCCTCCCAAATAATTAGAGTATGTGACTGGAATCATATTAAAAGGGCCTACGTTCATCCTTGCAGTTTTGTTCTTCAATATTAGTTGGGCTAAGGTGCTCTATTAAGGGTTTCTGGGTTTTTTTATGTCATCATTTTGAAAAGGTGAATTTTGAAAGGAATTGTCAGGAGTAAGACACTTCGTTTTTTTTGTATATTTGATCTTTCTCACTAAGGCCGCTGTCAAGCAGGATTAACACCTGAAGGACTATATCACAACTGTTGTCATTTAGATTATCAAGATTATAATTAAATCAGCTTTCCTTGCTTCCAGTTGAACATAGAGATTGCCCATAATTTGATTGATTTCAGAGTGTTGGAATTTGTCTTTTCCCAAGGACTGTATTGCCCAGGAGCACAAGCAGTATTTGTCACTTGAACATTGAGACTCTATTCAATCTTGTTACAGTTTCAAGGGTAGTAATTATTTCAGATGAAATTTTATATGGTTTACTGATACACTTACGGTAACTAAGAAGCTCCAAATTTTTGGAAAATTTCAGTTAGACTTTGTTAATATGGTTTTCATGTTTTCAGAAAGAAAATTATCCTTGCTATCTACGTCTTCAATAATCAAACAGAATGTCTTATTTTTTATTGCACCATGAGATCAGCCTTGAATTACTCTGTTCTGCGATTGTTTTGCCATGCATTCGAAATGGACCTGCATATTGTAATCAAGCTTTCTACAGTTTGAAGGTCGTTATTATTTAAGATGGACATTCACATATAATAATAGAAAATATAAAAAGCCAAGGAGATAAAGGATGCTTACTGACATTCAATTGTTTACTGATGGAGAGAAAGCATGCTGGCTGACATTCAATGGTTTACTGATAGAGGATAATTTTGAAACTCCAAATTTTTTGTAAATTTTTCTATGGTTTTTTTTAAAAATGTGATTTCATAGTTTGAGTCAAGATTTATAGTATCTGCATTGAACAATTTTATAGATTTTGAGTTAATTGAGTAATATGTGTTTGATAGTCATTTGTCCAAGCAGAAGTCTACATTTTGATTTATATTAGAATATGAGATCAACCTTGGATTACACTGTTATGGTTTTTCTTGATATGCACCCAACTTGGACCTCTGTAGACATTGGGTTGCTGCTTCATGTTTTTGACTTAGATCTATGTGATGAATGGTTACGAGGATGCAATATTGAAAAACATAATGAAAAGTACATATAAATATTATCTTGCTTGTAATTAAAAAGGGTGTTTTTTTTATAAATATTATCTTGCTTGTAATTAAAAGGGTGTTTTTTTTATATGTTGTTTACATTAGAGAAAATAAAATCCATATTGATCCTTTTGGTTGAATACAGTCATTGATCAGTTCAGATTATTCTGATCTAAAATTGAAATCAAATTGATTACAGTAATTTACTTTTCAGAATATTAATACTCATCTTTGACTCTAGATTTATTAAGATTTATTTTAAATTTTAAAATTATTAACATCATAAAAATATTATATAAATTTCACAAATCTCTTAATTCTCAAAAAATATATTTTAAATTTTAAAATTATTAACACCATAAAAATATTATATAAATTTTGCAAATCTCTTTAATTCTTAAATATCTTTGAGTTAAGATTGGATGGAATTGCCCACATATAAACAAGAATATTCCACGTTTTCTGAGATTAAAAAGTACAAATATCCATTCTTTATTGGGAAGCAATGACTATAGTCTTAAAATTTGAAATATAACTTCTATATATTCCCTAATTTAAAAAAATCAGCCCATATAAAAAAAACACATATACATATAATTAATAAAGTAGGTTTATTAACTAACATGCATTTCCAATAAAAGAGTTTGCATGATTTGGACATTCCATATGACATTATGATCACTGAAATATGAGTGTGGGTTGAGATTGTAGTTAAGTTGAGGAATCCAAAATGACCATTGGAACCACTTTTCCTTGATCACTGCATAAATCCTCCCAAACCTGCTGGCTCCCAATGCTGGAACTGACCAAGAATTTGGGTATTTTATCCAGTCAATTAGAATCCTTTGTTTTCTCAAATTGCATAACACTTTTTTATGTGAGCCGATTAGGGTCTACCTTGTATTCTCTTGATACACAAGTAATTTTCAGACAGACATGTAAATAAAGCCAATCATATGAAACATTTTGGGTTTGTTTTTTTTTATTTTTTTTAAATAGATTTAAGGAATGTCAGGCCAGAATTTATTTATTTGTATAAATAGGAGAGTATTATTAGTAGAATAGATTTATTTTAATTTGGATTTATTAAGTTTCGAGAGGGATCAATTTTCTCCACATGTAAATTTTTTTAGTGTAATACTTAAGGAAAAGTTTGCACCTCAAAAAAAATTTAATACATTTAGGAGTTTCATAAATCTGGAATTAAGATGAATCTAGGCTAGTGTTATTAATAATTAATAATATATATATATATATATATATATATATATATTTTATTTTTTTTATTTTTTTTTATTTCTTAATTTAATTTTATTTTTTATGTAATTTCACTAAGTCAAAATGTTTTAATTAATAATTATAATTAATAACTTTATTTTTTTAATTTATATTTATATTTTTTAATGTAAGTTGACCCATTCAAAATGTTTAGGTAACATAACATGAAAGAGTGTAGTTAAATTAAAAGAAATATTTATAAAATATTTTGATTGTCAAATGAGAGATGATTTTTTGGGCATGTGGTATTCATCAGCCATGGTAATTGTACCAAAATCTATTTAGAAGTTAATAATATCTATGGTAAAGTGGAGGTGAATATCCATGGTTAAAAATCTTGTTATATTGTAAATATTAAGTTTTTTATATACATATTAATGAAATTAAATATCGTTACGAATTAGCCACTATTTATATCTTAGAGAGTTATGATATTTCTCAAAGGTAATTTTACATTTAGATTTAATTAATAAAATGTTATATAATTAAATTCAAATAAAATATTTATAAAATATTTTGATTGGAAAATGAGAAATAGTTTTTTGGGCATGTGGTATTGATGAGTCATGGCATTGGCCCATGCTTTTGTAACACCACCTATTTAAAAGTTAATAACATTTATGGTAAAGTGGGTCCGAATATCATGGTTAAACATATTGTTATATATTGAAAGTATTAACATTTTTATGTGGTTATTAATTAAATTTAAATATAGCTGTATAATCATTATTTTAATTTATAAGGTGAAATGGATTTTCTTTTATCTAAAAATGTTATTGGTAATTTTATTAATAAAAAACAAAATTACAATATGTGTAAAAAAATTATTACATAACCGATTTCAAACCCAAGAAAATCAAGATTCGGTTAATGTCAAACCAATTTCTTGATAACTATCCAAATCGTTATGCATCTATGAAGGTTAATAGTTTCTTCGTGGATTCCTCTCTCTATATATTGTCATGATATTCGCTCTCGATTTTTTGGTATTGATTTTGTTGGAATATGGTGGATGAAGAACCGGATACGATGTCGGTAAGCTTTGTCTTGTGGTTTCTGCGGTTTGGCGAAGGTCATTGTCGTGGGTACTTTTGGTTATACTGAACTCTCGCTTAAAACATGAGAGTAGTGCTAAATTGCCCCACCAGGAGCGTTCTTTGTAAGACCGAGAGACGGCTCGTTGGATAGAAATTGAAAGGGAACATACGTTAGGATGTTTAGGACGCAACCTATAATAGGAGGTTCTTAGTTGCCGAGAAGGTGGGCATTTGCACGAAGTAGCTCTTCTTCATATCTGTATTTTGACATAGGCTCCCCAAATTTTCAAATAGGGACTGCTGAATTATTTTCGATAGGTGATTTTGATTGAGACCGGCCATTTTGAACCAAAGCAGATTTTAATAACTTCGACCACGGAGTAACGACACTTGAACACGGGCGATCTTTTTCTAGTAATCCACCATGTATCCGGGGACTTCCTTCGGATAATTATTACTAGTGTTATCCAAACTCACCGGACTGCGTGCACGGAGTACAGCATGCGCCTCCACCAAAGATATCATCTCTACACTTTGTGGCCCTAAACCACTGGAAATACGAATGGATAATGCTAAGAAATGACATGCATATGGGAGTGTGCACCAGAAGTCTACCATGGAAAAGGCAAGGAATTTACTTGCCAAGATAAGTGATTAACATCCAAATAAGTAATTCTTTCTAATTTTCATTCGTATAATATTATTTGTGAGTTGAAATATATAGTTCACTTGTGAGTTGAAATATATAGTTCATTTATTTTACAATTCCTTCTCATATCAAGATGGGTAAATATATAAGAAAATATTTCAAGGGAAAATATAATAAGTTGAGATTTTCCTTCTTAATGTGAAAATATGTTTTGGTGGACATATTGAGATTAAGGTTTTGTTAACCTTATATTGAGGAGCGTTTAGAAATGCATGCATATCTAAACTAGGCATGTGTCTATTGTGTGAATTTATTTCATGCATGTTTGGATAAATATGCATGTTTTTTATATTCTCTATACATTGTATTTAATGCATATAGATAGGAAAAACATATGCATATATTTAAAGATATGTGAGATACGAACAAGATATATTAACTAATGTTATCACATTAGTAAAGATTGCTTATTTAATTTATTCAATAAGTCCATGCGTAGATACCATGGTGATGGTAAAGATTGGTTAATTAATAAATCCATGGATAATTTCATAAAACCATGGGTAGTTTTTCCATGGTGTTGATGGAGATTAGATATTTAATAAATCCATGGGTAGTTTTTCCATGGTGTTGATATAGATTAATTGTTTCATAAAACCATGGGTGGTTTTTCCATGGAGTTGATGGAGATTAATATTAATTACTTAAATAAATCCATGAATAGATTACCATGGTGTTGGTAAAGTTAAGCTATTTAATAAATTCATGGTTAAAAAAACTAATCATTTATATTCCTTTAGATGAACAAACTAAGTGATTACTTTTATATTATCATTATGAAGTTAATTCCTTTTGGAGGAAGATCATGCATAAGCATGCAACATATGTATTAGCTTTTATTGAAAAAATAACATACATTTTGTATGTAGAAAGATAACTTGTAGTATTAAAACTACATTGAATATGATTGTTAGCATAATCTTGAAAATGAGACAGGTATTTATATTCTTAAGTGCATAGTTTTACAAAAAGAAAACATATGTTTACATGCACTAGCATTGAGATTTTCTTTGGGAATACTCGTGAAGGAGGTTATGTGCTTCGTTGTGTAAGCACTCCTTTAGAGAGACTCTTTTGGAATCGATATGCATTCACATGCATGGAAGAGACAATCATTATGTTAACTTGCATTCCATGCACTAAAGGTAATAGCTTAAGGGTTAGCTATTTCTATTAAATGTATGTAAATCACATGCATAAATATCTTAGCTGATGTATCAGTTTATTTTAAAGAAAGCTTGGGAGATGTAGCCATTGTCTTGCAGGAATGTGTGCTTAGGCGACGTAAGCATTAGTTATTGTGATGACCTATAACTAGCACATATGAGGTATGTGGTATTAAAGAAAAAAAAATGACAAGGTACTTTACTTGCTTGTCATGATTACACATAAGTAGATGGAGAAACTACTATAGTGATTGATTAATACTTTATGAATCTTGACATCATTTTATGTTGAAGGCATTATAGCAGGGAATGATGGTGACATGCTACAAGAGGAAGATTATGCTTGACATGGTGGCGGGTAAATGATTAATGTTCGTGCAAGCAGTGCGAGTTGCGGGGAAGGTCCAATGTACGATGGTCCATTGTAGGTACATCCATGCCACCAAGATGTGAAGATAGGAAGACCAGGGGGTAAATGGTATCATATTTATTGAATGGTTGAAAGCTAGATATTGTATATTTCCTTGTAAGATTATATAAACGATGGTTAAGGATGGTCTCCCTTATAAGCCATTGAGTGATGGGGTGAACACTCTCACGAGCGTTTAATAATAAAATTAAACGTTTGCTTTGGTTTTCACCCTACGGGTGGTTTCAGAGTATATTGGTGTTCAATGATGTGATTGATTATTGTGGTAAGTTGATGATGTTGATTCCTTTCTTGTTATGATGTTCATAATGGCAATTATGTGATGACTATATGAGTAATGAGATGAATGGATGGTTACATCATATAGTATTAAATTAATATACTTGTAATGAAGGTTGTTAAGGGTTAAGGAGTTTACTATTCTTATTTATAAAATTACTGCTGTGTATTTGTTAAACATTCTATGTAATGATGAGTAACTTGTATACAAAAAAAATTAACTCCTTACATTTCCTGTGAAGTTAATGGTGTATGTTACAAGTGGTATCGAGCTAAAGGTTCAAAAAGCTGGCTCCTTTGGGATTTAGCGAAAAGAAATTGAGGGATCCGAGATGAAATGCACACATGTGAAGGAAGGCATCGCATCTCTAATCCAAGTTGAACAATGATTTCAAGAGATAAGTATTAATATCTTTCTTGTCTTGAAAGCAATAGTTAAATGCATTTATAGAAAATACTACCTGCTTACAAAGTAAATACTGTTGAGTTAGAGTTTCTTTAAAAAAGGATATGTATTTTCCATTAACGTAAAACTTCTATTGTTGTGTTGAAGTTTTCACTGAAAGAATATGGGATTTTGGTTCCTTGAAAAAATGAAAGCAGGGTGCGTGTTTCTCTTGAAAATTTAAACTAATATACATTTGAATTTTTTACGAGGAGAGAAATATGTATATTTTGAAAATAAATCTTGCATGTGAATCTTGCAACTAAAAGAGACAAATAGAGTAAAATTTGGTTTTAGTAAATAAGCAAGATTGTGCTAGTTCCTTTGGAAAGTGATAAAGCATTGCTAATATGATAATCTTTTAGAAAGATATACCATGGTAAAAGACCAAACTACTATGCTAGTTTTGCTCGAGAAGAACCCATGTGAGTTCTTGCAAAGATTACTAGTATGTATCTTGAAAGGTGTGAGCAGTAGTAAAACATAAATAAGTAAACTTGCTTGCCTTTATATATATATCTTGTTTAAGAAAAGATGGGAAGTTTGTTTTTCTTTTAAAAGAGACTATGTACTGATGTGTTAAAAGATAAGGAATCCAAGTTCTTTTCTTGAAAATAAATATAGGCTAAAGAGAATAACCTCTTGAATATACTACATTGCTAGATGGATTATGTAAACTTCTTGATTTAGGTATGTTAAAGGTTTAGTTAACCTTGTTAGTATTGCATATTTTTTTATGTATAAAAGAGGCAGTCTATGATAAATTATTGAAAGCAAAGCATGAGCAAATTGCATGTAGAATCATAGAGGAACAAGGTTCTTTGCATGCAATAGTTGTATTAGATTTCATCGGAAAGAACATAAGTCTATATGTGGAAATGATAAACATGTTTTGTTATCATACTTTACAAAAGATTCTTTCGCAAAGAAGATGAATTACATGTACAAAAATAAAGTAATGTGTTGGTTTCCTTAAAATATATACATGGCTAATGTGGATATAATATTTCAAGAATCAAGCATGTATTCTTATATTTTATTCCATTAGTTTTATGGAAAAGAAAACCATGTTTTACATGCCTAATATGTTATGTGTCCTCGAAGAGGAATCATGATTTTGCCTACTCGATTATGTTAAGTACTCTGTTGGGAAATTAAGATTAGAATCTTTATGCATTGTATGCATAGGAACAATAGCCAATGTGTTAGCTTTATTATATTTGCATGCTCCAAAGGCAAAAGCTGAAGTGGTGGGTCTTTTATAAAAGTTTAAGTAAAGCGAGTGCACATTGTGTCATTTTTCTCATTAAAGGAATTTCTGAATAGATATAGTGATTTGTACTGAGTACGAATGTGTGCGTGTGTGAAAAATGTCATAATAATGTGGGAGTTATTTGACATGAACTGATAACTAGTTACTCACACTAATGTAGAGATGTTAGAAGAAAGTATGTTGTGACATTGCATTCACATCTTATATATGCATATGAATAGGTGTTAAAGGATCATTCAAAGATTGATTATTTATTGATTAAGGTTTATCTAATCATGCTATAAAATCTTGTTGATGCTGCTAAAAGAAAACATTGCTGTAGAGGAGCAATGTGAATTTCTGATGGGGAATGAGTACTGTGCAATGAGGAGAGAAGTTCTTCAAATGAAATAAAGATAAGTATTTTATTTCATTTTATTTTCTGAGAAAGTCTATGCATATGCATGTTGATTCCTTTAAAAAATGAGTGTTATATACATGGCATTGCATGAGATTAGCTTC
Organism: Pinus albicaulis; assembly: GCA_034641835.2. Lineage (NCBI taxonomy): Eukaryota > Viridiplantae > Streptophyta > Pinopsida > Pinales > Pinaceae > Pinus > Pinus albicaulis. Next base: position 22,407,722 of record CM076583.1, read on the forward strand.
CATTTTAAGAGAAATCTTAAAAAAAGAAAAAGAAAAAAGTACATGCTCTTTATGATACAGTACATAAGAATATGCATATGAGATTAATATGTGTATTATGATTTATTTCTTTAGGAAAGAAAGTATAAAAGCATGAAAGAAAAATAGTTACTTTTCTTTTGAGCTTGAAAAAAAAACAATTGTTTTTGCATGCAATAAAATTTCTAAGCTACCATGCACTACCTTAAAAGATGAATGTGTATAGTGATGGTGTGTGAAACTAATGCATGAAGGCAAAAGATGAGGAAAGTCCTACTGCAAGATGATAGAGTGTTAAAATTAAATCGAATAAAACCTCTTCATAGGTGAAGTTGTGTAACTTAACTAAATGACTAGTTGGTAGACTAGTGTTTGCATGAGTCACGTCATGGATGCATTAAAACTATTGACTAGTTATGAATGAATAACTAATGAAAGTTATATGCACTAAATCGATTTTTGACTAAAGCTATTTGAAAAGTTGTGAACAAGTGATTGTGATAATTACTCCGTATATCGATCTGATTTTGGAACATAACATTATGGACATTGGAAATGTGTGCATAAGATAATATGTGCTTAGAGAAATGCATATTTATGATTAGCTTTGTTTCTTATAGTAAGCATGGAAGCTTAATGGAAACGAGAAAATGCATGAAAATATAACATCGCAAACATGGCAAAGTGGATTGCAATAGTAAACGTTAAAGTATCATGTTTTAATGTACACCACAAGTATAGTTACTTCCAGGGGGAAGTTGTGACAACTTCATTAAAGCTAACTAGTATTAACTAGCTAAAGACAATTTGTTTAATTTTCTTTTATACGGGAAAGAAAAACTTAAATCATCAACGTTGATAAAACAAAGTATTTAATTGCTGGAATTAATTAATGAAAATAAAATCTTTCTAAAGTCGATGGTAAAAAATGTTTCCAAGAATAGGGAGTGGTTGGGGATAGTTGGAAAGACATTTACCTACTCCTCCGAGTATAAAGGTCGGGATCCGAGGAGGAGTAGGCGTTTACTGTGAAATTGGTAAAGGGGGAGTATTTTCTCGAGCTGGTTGGGGACTAGTTGAAAATAGCTTCCAGACAACCCTTGTAAAGCCAAAAACATTTGAGTATGAGCGGAATTGGAGAATTGGATCGGACTATCCCGAATTTCTCTTCCGGGCTTTTCGAGTGTGGCTGGATTGGCCATCTCGATGTCATAGCGGAAGAATCCATTTGTTGACCTGTGACACTATCCAGTATTACGGAGCTAGGGGGCAAGTGGAGGACATAATAGCCTCACTTGATGGTTGGGAGGACACAGTTTGAAAGACTAAATTTCCGAGATAAATATAAAGACATTTTAGTGTGAAAAGATTGATTGTCCGGATGTGAAAAATGACTTGATCCTATGGATTAGGAGGAGCATTTTTTTTACCATTGTGGTTCTCATAGTAGAACAAGTGAAGTAAAAGTTGTGTTATATTAAAATGAATTATTGAATGTATAAGTTGATTTATTTTACTACTAATTTGTTTGAATGTCTTAGCAGATGCTAGGATATGACCATGGTGCATTGATTGACCATTAGGGTATGATGAAGGGATCTAGGTGCTCTGCGAGTACTTTTTAAGTACTTTCGTATGGATGTGTTTGGAAGGAGCTAAGACGGTGTGCACATGATGCATTTATGAGAGGGTTGGTTCTCTGCGAGTACTTATGGAAGTAGCTGGTTAAAACATCTCTTTATATTGCAATATTTCGTTTGATAGTTGCAAATATTTTCATTTTGAAAACTATGTGACTAATGTGATGGAATTGTTAGTCATACATTACGAGTGTTGATGGGTGTTCAACCATTCTCGGAAAAGCTTGCGCAAAAGCCATAATTTCTTCCAATAGTAATTGGTTGTGAGAGAAGCACTACCGAGGGATGGTGTTCTCTTCAGGGGGGAGTATGTAACACACGTACTCTTGGTAAAAAAATGATTACATAACCGTTCAAACCCAAGAAAATCAAGATTCGGTTAATGTCAAACCAATTCTTGATAACTATCCAAATCGTTATGCATCTATGAAGGTTAACGGTTTCTTCATGGATTCCTCTCTCTATATATTGTCATCGATATTCGCTGTCGATTTTTGGTATTGATTTTGTTGGAATATGGTGGATGAAGAACCGAGATCCGATGTCGGTAAAGCGTATGTTGCGATTTCTTACGATTTGGTGAAGGTCATTGTCGTGGGTACTTTTGGTTATCCGAACTCTCTTGCTTAAAACATGAAGTAGTGCTAAATTGCCCCACCAAGTCTGTTCTTTGTAAGACCGAGACGACTCGTTGGATAGAAATTGAAAGGGAACATACGTTAGGATGTTTATGACGCAACCTATAATAGGAGGTTCTGGTTGCGAGAAGGCGGGCATTGCACAGTAGCTCTTTATACGTATCACGTATTTTGACATAGGCTCCCCTAAATTTTCAAATAGGGATTGCTAAATTATTTTCGATGGCTGATTTTGATTGAGACCGGCCATTTTGAACCAAACATTTTTTAATAACTTCGACCACCGGGTAACGACACTGAACACGGGCGATATTTTTTCTAGTAATCGACCATGTATCCGAGAAATTCCTTCGGATAATTATTCTAGTGTTATCCAAACCCACGGACTCTGAGACAATGGTCACGCACGCCTCCACCAAAGATATCATCTCTACACTTTGTGGCCCTAAACCACTGGAAATACAAATGGATAATGCTAAGGAATGACATGCATATGGGAGTGTGCACCAAAGAAGTCTACCATGGAAAGGCAAGAATTTCTTTGCCAAGATAAGTGATTCTGTCCAAATAAGTAATTCTTTCTAATTTTCATTCGTATAATATTATTTGTGAGTTGAAATATATAGTTCATTTATTTTACAATTCATTCTCATATCAAGATGGGTAAATATATAAGAAAATATTTCAAGGGAAAAATATAATAAGTTGAGATTTTTCCTTCTTAATGTGAAAATATGTTTTGGTGGACATATTGAGATTAAGGTTTTTTTAACCTTATATTGAGACGTTTGAAATGCATGCATATCTAAACTAGGCATGTGTCTATTGTGTGAATTTATTTCATGCATGTTTGGATAAATATGCATGTTTATATATTCTCTATACATTGTCTTTAATGCATATAGATAGGAAAAACATATGCATATATTTAAAGTATGTAAGATACGAACAAGATATATTAACTAATGTTATCACATTAGTAAAGATTGGTTATTTAATTTATTCAATAAGTCCATGCGTAGATACCATGGTGATGGTAAAGATTGGTTAATTAATAAATCCATGGATAATTTCATAAAACCATGGGTAGTTTTTCCATGGTGTTGATGGAGATTAGTTATTTAATAAATCCATGGGTAGTTTTTCCATGGTGTTGATATAGATTAATTGTTTCATAAAACCATGGGTATTTTTTCCATGGAGTTGATGGAGATTAATATTAGTTACTTAAATAAATCCATGAATAGATTACCATGGTGTTGGTAAAGTTAAGCTATTTAATAAATTCATGGTTAAAGAAACTAATCAGTTATATTCCTTTAGATGAACAAACTAAGTTATTACTTTTATTTTATCATTATCAAGTTAATTCCTTTTGGAGGAAGATCATGCATAAGCATGCAACATATGTATTAGCTTTTATTGAAAAAATAACATACATTTTTGTATGTAGAAAGATAGCTTGTAGTATTAAAACTACATTGAATATGATTGTTAGCATAATCTTGAAAATGAGACAGGTATCTATATTCTTAAGTGCATAGTTTTACAAAAAGAAAACATATGTTTACATTCACTAGCATTGAGATTTTCTTTGGGAATACTCGTGAAGGAGGTTATGTGCTTCGTTGTGTAAGCACTCCTTTAGAGAGACTCTTTTGGAATCGATATGCATTCACATGCATGGAAGAGACAATCATTATGTTAACTTGCATTCCATGCACTAAAGGTAATAGCTTAAGGGTTAGCTATTTCTATTAAATGTATGTAAATCACATGCATAAATATCTTAGTTGATGTATCGATTTATTTTTAAAGAAAGCTTGGGAGATGTAGCCATTGTCTTGCGGGAATGTGTGCTTAGGCGGCGTAAGCATTAGTTATTGTGATGACCTATAACTAGCACATATGAGGTATGTGGTATTAAAGAAAAAAATGACAAGGTACTTTACTTGCTTGTCATGATTACACATAAGTAGATGGAGAAACTACTATAGTGATTGATTAATACTTTATGAATCTTGACATCATTTTATGTTGAAGGCATTATAGCAGGGAATGATGGTGACATGTACAAAGGAAGATTATGCTTGACATGGTGGCAGGTAAATGATTAATGTTCGTGCAAACGAGTACGAGTTGCAGGGGAAGGTCCAATGTACGATGGTCCATTGTAGGTACATCCATGCCACCAAGATGTGAAGATAGGGAAGACCGAGGGTAAATGGTATCATGTTTATTGAATGGTTGAAAGCTAGATATTGTATATTTCCTTGTAAGATTATATAAAGCGATGGTTAAGGGATGGTCTCCCTTATAAGCCATTGAGTGATGGGTCGAACACTCTCACGAGCGTTTAATAATAAAATTAAACGTTTTTTGGTTTTCACCCTACGGGGTTTCCAGGGGTATATTGGTGTTCAATGATGTGATTGATTATTGTGGTAAGTTGATGATGTTGATTCCTTTCTTGTTATGATGTTCATAATGGCAATTATGTGATGACTATATGAGTAATGAGATGAATGGATGGTTACATCATATAGTATTAAATTAATATCTAGTAATGAAGGTTGTTAAGGGTTAAGGAGTTTACTATTCTTATTTATAAAATTACAACGTGAATCTGTTAAACATTCTATGTAATGATGAGTAACTTGTATACAAAAAAAATTAACTCCTTACATTTCCACTGTAGAAGTTAATAGTGTATGTTACAAGTGGTATCGGAGCTAAAGGTTCAGCTGGCTCCTTTGGGATTTAGCGAAAAGAAATTGAGGGATCCGAGATAGAAATGCACACATGTGAAGGAAGGCATCGCATCTCTAATCCAAGTTGAACAATGATTTCAAGAGATAAGTATTAATATCTTTCTTGTCTTGAAAGCAATAGTTAAATGCATTTATAGAAAATACACTGCTTACAAAGTAAATACTGTTGAGTTAGAGTTTCTTTAAAAAAAGGATATGTATTTTTCCATGAACGTAAAACTTCTATTGTTGTGTTGAAGTTTTCATGAAAGAATATGGGATTTTGGTTCCTTGAAAAATGAAACATGTGCGTGTTTCTCTTGAAAATTTAAACTAATATACATTTGAATTTTTAAGGAGAGAAATATGTATATTTTGAAAATAAATCTTGCATGTGAATCTTGCAACTAAAAGAGACAAATAGAGTAAAATTTGGTTTTAGTAAATAAGCAAGATTGTGCTAGTTCCTTTGGAAAGTGATAAAAGCATTGCTAATATGATAATCTTGTGAAAAAGATATACCATGGTAAAAGACCAAACTACTATGCTAGTTTTCTTTGAGAAGAACCCATGTGAGTTCTTTGCAAAGATTACTAGTATGTATCTTGAAAGGTGTGAGCGAGTAGTAAAACATAAATAAGTAAACTTGCTTGCCTTTATATATATATCTTGTTTAAGAAAAAGATGGGAAGTTTGTTTTTTCTTTTAAAAAGAGACTACGTACTGATGTGTTAAAAGATAAGGAATCCAAGTTCTTTTCTTGAAAATAAATATAGGCTAAAGAGAATAACCTCTTGAATATACTACATTGCTAGATGGATTATGTAAACTTCTTGATTTAGGTATGTTAAAGGTTAAGTTAACCTTGTTAGTATTGCATAGTTTGTTATGCATAAAAGAGGCAATCTATGATAAATTATTATTAGCAAAGCATGAGCAACTTGCATGTAGAATCATAGAGGAACAAGGCTCTTTGCATGCAATAGTTGTATTAGATTTCATCGAAAAGAACATAAGTCTATATGTGGAAATGATAAACATGTTTTGTTATCATACTTTACAAAAGATTCTTTTGCAAAGAAGATGAATTACATGTATAAAAATAAAGTAATGTGTTGGTTTCCTTAAAATATATACATGGCTAATGTGGATATAATATTTCAAGAATCAAGCATGTATTCTTATATTTTATTCCATTAGTTTTATGGAAAAGAAAACCATGTTTTACGTACCTAATATGTTATGTGTCCTTGAAGAGGAATCATGAGTTTGCCTACTGAGATTATGTTAAGTACTCTTGTTGGGAAATTAAGATTAGAATCTTTATGCATTGTATGCATAGGAACAATAGCCAATGTGTTAGCTTTATTATATTTGCATGCTCCAAAGGCAAAAGCTGAAGTGGTGGGTCTTTTATAAAAGTTTAAGTAAAGCGAGTTCACATTGTGTCATTTTCCATTAAAGGAATTTCTGAATAGATATAGTGATTTGTCTAGTACGAATGTGTGCGTGTGTGAAAAATGTCATAATAATGTGGGAGTTATTTGACATGAACTGATAACTAGTTACTCACACTAGTGTAGAGATGTTAGAAGAAAGTATGTTGTGACATTGCATTCACATCTTATATATGCACATGAATAGGTGTTAAAGGATCATTCAAAGATTGATTATTTATTGATTAAGGTTTATCTAATCATGCTATAAAATCTTGTTGATCTTTGCTAAAAGAAAACATTGCATGTAGAGGAGCAATGTGAATTTCTGATGGGAATGTGTACTACGCGATGGAGAGAAGTTCTTCAAATGAAATAAAGATAAATATTTTATTTCATTTTATTTTAAGAAAGTCTATGCATATGCATGTTGATTCCTTTAAAAAATGAATTGTTATATACATGTCATTGCATGAGATTTGCTTCCATTTAAGAGAAATCTTAAAAAAAAGAAAAGAAAAAAGTACATGCTATTATAGGCTGCATAAGAATATGCATATGAGATTAATATGTGTATTATGCTTTATTTATTTAGGAAAGAAAGTATAAAAGCATGAAATAAAAATAGTTACTTTTCATTTGAACTTGAAAAAAAAACAATTGTTTTTGCATGCAATAAAATTTCTAAGCTACCATGCACTACCTTAAAAGATGAATGTGTATAGTGATGGTGTGTGAAACTAATGCATGAAGGCAAAAGATGAGGAAAGTCCTACTGTAAGATGATAGAGTGTTAAAATTAAATCGAATAAAACCTCTTCATAGGTGAAGTTGTGAAACTTAACTAAATGACTAGTTGACTGACTAGTGTTTGCATGAGTCGTCATGGATGCATTAAAACTATTGACTAGTTATGAATGAATAACTAATGAAATTTATATGCACAAATCGATTTTTGACTAAAGATATTTGAAAGTTGTGAACAAGTGATTGTGATAATTACTTCGTATGTCGATCTGTTTGGAACAGAACATTGTGGACATTGGAAATGTGTGCATAAGATAATATGTTCTTGAGAAATGCATATTTATGATTAGCTTTGTTTCTTATAGTGACATGGAAGCTTAATGGAAAGCAGAAAATGCTGTGAAAATATAACATCGCAAACATGGCAAAGTGGATTGCAATAGTAAACATTAAAGTATCATGTTTTAATGTACAACACAAGTATGTTACTTCCAGGGGGGAAGTTGTAACAACTTCATTAAAGCTAACTAGTATTAACTAGCTAAAGACAATTTGTTTAATTTTATTTTATCTGGAAAGAAAAATTTAAATCATCACTGTTGATAAAGCAAATTATTTAATTTGCTGGAATTAATTAATGAAAATAAAATCTTTCTAATGCAGTGGTAAGAAATGTTTCCAAGAATAGGGAGTGGTTGGGGACACTTGGAAAGACATTTACCTACTCATTCGAGGATAAAGTCGGATCCCAGGGAGGAGTAGAGCATTACAGTGAAATTGTAAAGGGGGATTATTTTCTCGAGCTGGTTGGGACCAGGTTGAAAATAGCTTCCAGACAACCCTTGTAAAAGCCAAAACACATTTGAGTATGAGTCCCGGAATTGGAGAATTGGATCGATTTCGTCCCGAATTTCTCTTCCGAGGCTTTTCTAGGTGTGTACTGGATTGGCCATCCCGATGTCATAGCGAGAGAAGAATCACTAGTTGACCCGTGATACTATCCGGTTACGAGCTAGGGGGAAAGTGGAGGGACGTAATAGCCTCACTTGATGGTTGGGAGGACCACGATTTGAAAAGACTAAATTTCCAGGATAAATATAAAAGACATTTTAGTGTGGAAAGATTGATTGTCTAGATGTGAAAAATGACTTGAGTCCTATGGATTAGGAGGAGCATTTTTTTTACCATTGTGGTTCTCATAGTAGAACAAGTGAAGTAAAAGTTGTGTTATATTAAAATGAATTATTGAATGTATAAGTTGATTTATTTTATTACTAATTTGTTTGAATGTCTTAGCGGATGCTGGGATATGACCATGGTGCATTGATTGATCATTGGTATGATGAAGGGATCTAGGTGCTCTCTGAGTACTTTTTTAAGTCTTGTATGGATGTCTTTGGAAGGAGCTAAGAAAGTGTGCACATGATGCATTTTATGAGAGGGTTGGTTCTCTGCGAGTACTTATGGAAGTACTTTGATTAAAACATCTCTTTATATTGCAATACTATTTGATGAGTTGCAAATATTTTCATTTTGAAAACTATGTGACTAATGTGATGGAATTGTTAGTCATACATTACGGTGTTGATGGGTGTTCAACCATTCTTAGAAAGCTTGCGCAAAAGCCATAATTTCTTCCAATAGTAATTGGTTGTGAGAGCACTGCACAGGGACGGTGTTCTCTTCAAGGGGAGTATGTAACACACGTACTCCTGGTAAAAAAATTATTACATAACCGTTCAAACCCAAAAAAATTAAGATTCGGTTAATGTCAAACCAATTCTTGATAAATATCCAAATCGTTATGCATCTATGAAGGTTAACAGTTTCTTCGTGGATTCCTCTCTCTATATATTGTCATGATATTCGCTGTCGATTTTTGGTATTGATTTTGTTGGAATATGGTGGATGAAGAACCGGATCCGATGTCGATGCGTTTGTGTTGCGATTTCTTACGAGTTTAGCGAAGAGTTATTGTCAGTAGGTACTTTTGGTTATTTGAACTCTCTTGCTTAAAACATGAGAGTAGTGCTAAAGTTGCCCCACCAAGACAGTTCTTTGTAAGACCGGAGGAACGACTCGTTGGATAGAAATTGAAAGGGAACATACGTTAGGATGTTTGGGACGCAACCTATAATAGGAGGTTCTTGGTTGCCGAAGGCGGGCATTTGCATGAAGTAGCTCTTCTTCGTATACCGTATTTTGACATAGGCTCCCCAAATTTTCAAATAGGGATTGCTTGAATTATTTTCGATGGATGATTTTGATTGAGACCTGTACCATTTTTGAACCAAAGCGGTTTTAATAACTTACGACCACAGAGTAACGACGCTGAACACGGGCGATCTTTTTCTAGTAATCCACCATGTATCCGAGGGAATTCCTTCGGATAATTATTCTAGTGTTATCCAAAACCCACGGACTCGCAGAGACAATGGTCACGCACGCCTCCACCAAAGATATCATCTCTACACTTTGTGGCCCTAAACCATGAAATACGAATGGATAATGCTAAGGAATGACATGCATATGGGAGTGTGCACCAAAAGAAGTCTACCATGGAAAGGCAAGAATTTCTTTGCCAAGATAAGTGATTCGATCCAAATAAGTAATTCTTTCTAATTTTCATTCGTATAATATTATTTGTGAGTTGAAATATATAGTTCACTTGTGAGTTGAAATATATAGTTCATTTATTTTACAATTCATTCTCATATCAAGATGGGTAAATATATAAGAAAATATTCCAAGGGAAAATATAATAAGTTGAGATTTTCCTTCTTAATGTGAAAATATGTTTTGGTGGACATATTGAAATTAAGGTTTTTTTAACCTTATATTGAGACGTTTGAAATGCATGCATATCTAAACTAGGCATGTGTCTATTGTGTGAATTTATTTCATGCATGTTTGGATAAATATGCATGTTTTTATATTCTCTATACATTGTATTTAATGCATATAGATAGGAAAAACATATGCATATATTTAAAGTATGTGAGATACGAACAAGATATATTAACTAATGTTATCACATTAGTAAAGATTGCTTATTTAATTTATTCAATAAGTCCATGCGTAGATACCATGGTGATGGTAAAGATTGGTTAATTAATAAATCCATGGATAATTTCATAAAACCATGGGTAGATTTTCCATGGTGTTGATGGAGATTAGTTATTTAATAAATCCATGGGTAGTTTTTTCCATGGTGTTGATATAGATTAATTGTTTCATAAAACCATGGGTAGTTTTTCCATGGAGTTGATGGAGATTAATATTAGTTACTTAAATAAATCCATGAATAGATTACCATGGTGTTGGTAAAGTTAAGCTATTTAATAAATTCATGGTTAAAAAAACTAATCAGTTATATTCCTTTATATGAACAAACTAAGTGATTACTTTTATATTATCATTATGAAGTTAATTCCTTTTGGAGGAAGATCATGCATAAGCATGCAACATATGTATTAGATTTTATTGAAAAAATAACATACATTTTTGTATGTAGAAAGATAGCTTGTAGTATTAAAACTACATTGAATATGATTGTTAGCATAATCTTGAAAAATGAGACGGTATCTATATTCTTAAGTGCATAGTTTTACAAAAAGAAAACATATGTTTACATGCACTAGCATTGAGATTTTCTTTGGGAATACTAAGTGAAGGAGGTTATGTGCTTCGTTGTGTAAGCACTCCTTTAGAGAGACTCTTTTGGAATCGATATGCATTCACATGCGTGGAAGAGACAATCATTATGTTAACTTGCATTCCATGCACTAGAGGTAATAGCTTAAGGGTTAGCTATTTCTATTAAATGTATGTAAATCATGCATAAATATCTTAGTCGATGTGAGTTTTATTTTAAAGAAAGCTTGGGAGATGTAGCCATTGTCTTGCAAGAATGTGTGCTTAGGCGACGTAAGCATTAGTTATTGTGATGACCTATAACTAGCACATATGAGGTATGTGGTATTAAAGAAAAAAAATGACAAGGTACTTTACTTGCTTGTCATGATTACACATAAGTAGATGGAGAAACTACTATAGTGATTGATTAATACTTTATGAATCTTGACATCATTTTATGTTGAAGGCATTATAGCAGGGAATGATGGTGACATGTACAAAGGAAGATTATGCTTGACATGGTGGCAGGTAAATGATTAATGTTCGTGCAAACGAGTGCGAGTTGCAGGAAGGTCCAATGTACGATGGTCCATTGTAGGTACATCCATGCCACCAAGATGTGAAGATAGGAAGACCAGGGGGTAAATGGTATCATATTTATTGAATGGTTGAAAGCTAGATATTGTATATTTCCTTGTAAGATTATATAAACGATGGTTAAAGGATGGTCTCCCTTATAAGCCATTGAATGATGGGCTGAACACCCTCACGAGCGTTTAATAATAAAATTAAACGTTTGATGGTTTTCACCCTACGGGGTTTCCAGGGTATATTGGTGTTCAATGATGTGATTGATTATTGTGGTAAGTTGATGATGTTGATTCCTTTCTTGTTATGATGTTCATAATGGCAATTATGTGATGACTATATAATTAATGAGATGAATGGATGGTTACATCATATAGTATTAAATTAATATCTTGTAATGAAGGTTGTTAAGGGTTAAGGAGTTTACTATTCTTATTTATAAAATTACACTGTGATATGTTAAACATTCTATGTAATGATGAGTAACTTGTATAAAAAAAATTTAACTCCTTACATTTCCCTGTGAAGTTCATGGTGTATGTTACACAATATAACAAATTGAATTTTAGTATTTTTACTACTTTTAACTTTTTACACATCTCCCTCATATTTGGACTCTATATTACTTTTAACCTTTTATTATTATTTAATTGAGTCTACATGTAAATGTTTACAAATCGTTTACTTCTTATAATTTGAACATATTAATATAAGTTCAACATATGTAAAAAATGTTGATAAGATTTCTTACATTACACCTACACATCTCCACTATACTAGGTTGTAGAGAGCCTCTCCGAGCAATAAATACATTAATAACAAGACATTGTTAGGGATAATAAGAAGGTTTTATGTGTGAGCCAATTTATCACCACCACATCTTTTATGTCATCAATAATGATTGAACTAGTGATCCGAGGAAAAGAATCTTGTTGTATGGGTTAGAAATCACATTTGTATTGAAAAAAGGAAAAATAATGCAATTCCTAATATGAAACCTTGTTATAATATTGGTAAAGTATTTATAAATAGACTTTGGGGATAGTTCAATTAGTGATGGTTGTGAAAATGAAGTGTTATGTGTTACGAGGTTCGCGTTTCAAATATTCTCAATTTACTTGTGCCTAAGGAAGGGGCATAAGTAAACACTTAGAGGATATGGCGGTAGTGGTTGGAATCGACCTCGGATTTTTGCCCCACGTGTTAGCTCAATTGGTTGAGTTCCTACCATTAAAGTACCTTGCTAATGGGAGGTCACGAGTCAATTATCCTCGATGCTATTGAGGTTAGGCTCTGCTAATGAACCATTGGGAAGTGATCCCTTCAAGTGGATATTTCCAAATAATTTCCGTGGATGTAGTGACCATTGATCTCCAATCTCCGTGAACCACACATAAGAAAAAAAATTGGTATAATATTTACGGGTAAAAATGCAAAGGTGGGTTACACTTTTGTGAGAATCGAAGACGTAAAAAGTCATTTTCCCAATAGTTCGACGAACTTTCGAAATTATTTCAGCCAAACTAATTCGTCGTTTACATTGATGGTGTAACACCTACCTTCTTAACCCTTTCTTTTTACACACATAATTTTTTTTAAAAATATTACTAACTTAGTGAACCCACCAAAGACACCTTATATTTTTGTATACACATATATTACAACACCTATATTACACCGCATCCTTTACATATATGCATTGATATAAATAAATACACAACATCTACTTACATATATGCAATGTACATGGATTAATTTTATATTTCCGAAGCATATATTTGTATTTTCTACACAGTACTAATCATTTACCACCGAGTATCGTTAAGTCATTTCGCGTGTACGCCATCCGGATCCCGCAAATAATTTGACAAGTTGTTTACGATCCATAACTTCGCTTTTCACCTTGGTTAACCCATAAGTTTTATATTATATTTTATTATGCCAGTCACGCATTTCCTCCAACATTTAAGTCGGGTCCTTGAATTGATGTCACGATCGCCGACTATCCTATTGAGTTGGCATCTCCTTCGTCATAATATCTCTATTCCTCGAGAAAAACGAAGCTCATGATCGACGGGTGGGTTAGGGTAACTACCCACCCCCTAGTCTACCGCCTCCGCTCAATGTTGCGTCCCGTTGTTGGCGCTTTGGCTCTACAATAATCTTCTTGTTTCGCAGAGTTTCCCCGGTTCTTATGGCTCGATTTTAATGATATTTTATGTAAATGAATTTCTTTGCAATTAATCTATGGCTCGCTATTTCTCCATTTGATTGCACGCCTCTAGAATCCCATTTTCCTTCGGTGGCGGATTACTTTGCCGAATCGTCTCCGCGGCTACATGCATCTCTTCGTTGCCACAACGAGCTTTCGCCGTCATGGATCAAGGTAATTTTCTTCCAGGGTTGACCATTATTAAAACAATGTTATTTTATTTTCTCGTCTTTTCATTTGTTTTAATGTTCATGAATCATCGCTACCCAACTCGACCCTTTGCTTAACCCATCCATATTGTCCACTCGCAAGGTTGGCTAAGATTTATTCGATGCTCGCGGGTTATTGATTTTTGAGGAACTCGACAACGACCTTCTCTCTCGCTTCCATTAGGGGAATTTTTGAGGTCTAAAATGGGCCTCCTAAGAAAAAATGTACAACAAAAAATAAACTTTATAACTACCAATAGGATTCAAGATGATGATGTCAACCATGGGGGATGATTTACCATTTTTTAAATAAAAGGGTAAAAAATATTAAAAAAATAATAAAAAAAATAAAACTAATTTTTTCAACTCGTATTTTCAACTTATCTCCCACAATTTTTTACTCAAATTTTCGAGCGGGAGTACTCATTGGATGCGAAATTTAATTTCTCATCCAAGGATTACCCATGTTGCATACTTTCGATGAAGTCTACTACATGAAAAATGAGAAATACATAAAAAACGTGATTACAATCATGTTTTTATGTATTTCTCATTTTTCATGTAGTAGGACCCATCGAAAGTATGCAACACGGGTACTCCTTGGATGAGGAATTAAATTTCGCATCCAACGAGTACTCCCTCTCGAAATTTGAGTAAAAACTTTGGGAGATAAGTTGAAAATATGAGTTGAAAAAGTAGTTTTTTCACTTTTCCCTCTAAAATTTGATGATGTCATCAAATCTTATTAGATTTTTTTCCACTATTATTTTATAATTTCCTTAGGAGACCCATTTTAGACCTCAAAATTCCCCCTAATGACTCAAACGGTAAAGGTTTTTTGGCCATTTAATCTAAAAAACTCATTTATACGGCTTTTTCATAATAGTAATATTCGACCTCCCTTCGCTTACCCCCTGTAGGCGAGGTCTCATACTCCAAGAGTTCGGATTTAGATTGCAAACCTAGTTCTTATATGTTTTTGTTAAAAGAAGAGTGAGAGTCATAAGAACTTCTCCTCCGGTTCGATGCTATAGATTATGTATAATTTGGAATTACCTTGTTGTTCGAGTTATTTAATTTTCGATTTAGGGTTTCCAGTTCTCTGTAAGGTTAAGTCCTTCTCGACATTTGTGAATGGAATCTAAATTCCATTCCGTGATGCTATTTGTTTACTAAACTGTCTCAGGGTAGCTTCTTTTGAACCATACTGGTTTCCGTAATGTTTCGGTATTTATCTCGTAATACGTAGACTTTGTATATATATTTCAATTTTCTCGCTCATAAATAAAGCTAAAGACTTACTTGGTTTATTGCAATGTAATTCTCACTTTGTTCCATTTTATTTTAGCATAATAACTTAGTTCTGGTTCCGAGATTCTTTTCTTTTATCTATAATACCTCTCATTACTCCGGTGAGGAATCTGTTGGGGACCAGAATCATAACTTTGCAACAAGTTCCCGGTTTCTAAACCCACGTAGTCACCGTTGTCTCTAATAGAGAGGCTCCTCTGCTCAAGATATACATGTTTTTTGCACGATCATGAATTAAATTAACGTCTTCATTGTTTACGATATTTACCGAGCAAATTATTACTATTCAAGAAAAACCCCGTTAGTTATCTCTATTCCGTACTCTGTGTAATTTTGGTTTAACTACTTTATCTTTGCTATTGTTTTCTTTCTTTTTTCAAGATCACAATAAGAGTTAATGTATCTTCTATAATATTTCACCATTCGAGTTTTATAGATTGTTTACGCTTTCTTTTCGTGTTTATGATTTCTAGGAAAATGTTTTGTGCTCTCTTGGCTAATTTTCCAGATTGATAAACTACATGAAATTTACATTTTTCTTGTACGACATTTCTATAAGTTTATATCCTTAAAGCTTCTATGTTCTATACTAGAACAAGTAATAAAGAATTCTGTTTTATCAATATTCGAAATATATATATGGTTATCTTGAAATTTCTTCATATACATTTGCATTCTCTTCTTACAAACAACATAATAATAATCATCTCGTTATAGAATTAGGAACTACATACATAACATCAAACATTTAAACTTAAATATTGTATGTACCTACTTCAAAATTTAGGGATTTGTCTCAGATTCTGTTTGGTCCGCCCAACCTTGAGCGAGGCGATTATGTCCTCTCGCTCCCCCCTTGCTCCACATCGGGTCGAGGAAAACCGTATGAGACAGAAGTCTAACCTCGGGATTTAAAAAAAATCTAGTCCACTTCTTCGTGGTAAATTTCTTGAGTTCCACCGGTACTTCCACCAACTACGGACAACTTAGAATCAACATACAATGCTCAGCCCTATAACTCTTCTCGCACATAACCCTAATCCCTCCTAGGATTTTTTCCTTAAATCCTTTCACGGGAAGGTAATTGTCAAAACTATCTCAACCTCTTCCTAGGTTTCTTGGAATATTTTACCACACGCTTACTTTCACCTTTTTTACTCAAAATAACAACTATCATTTAATTAAACTCTTTAAAATAAAATTCATGTGTTAATATCCTTAATGAATGCCTCATTCGTTACTAATTCGTAATGTGTCTAAATAACTTATGTAACAACAAGTAAAAGTAAAAGACTAAATCAAGAGGTTACAAACGGCGTATTGACGACATGGTCAAACAAATTTTTGGTCGGAGATGGGAAAATCGGCAATCAAAGTTCAAACTGAACTAATAGTCTAGCCGAACTTTTAAAATAGTTCATTCGAACTTTTAAAATAGTTCGACCGAACTTGTTCTTATAAATATATCGACTACGCAAACCTTAATAGGTTTCGGGCTTATTACCATTGTCTCTGCTTTGTTGTCTCGCGTCATCTCTTTGTAGGGGCTTGGTGTTGCGCCGCGGCGAGGAGGTGAGGTGTTGCTCTGCTTTTTTTTTGTAATTTTTTTTTGTTTGATTTTAATTTTATTTTTTTTTCTCGTTCATAGGGAATTTTATCCGTGTCCTCCACAACTGGGCTTATTACCATTGTCTATTTTTTTGTCTCACGTCCGTCTGTCTCGCGTCATTTTTTTTTGCCGGGGCTTGGTGTTGCGCCACGTTGACGAGGTGTGGTGTTGCTTTGTTTTTTTTGTGATTTTTTTTTGTTGATTTTTTTTTGTTTGATTTTAATTTTAATTTTTTTTGTTCGCAGGGGAATTTGATCTCGTGTCCTCCATGACGTCTTCGGCGATCTCCCACCTCGTCTTCTCATTGCGGCTTCGTCCTCTTATCGCCTCGTGAATTTCCGGATATGCGTCGTCATAACCTTTGTTTTTAGCAAGTTAAAAAAAATAAAATTAGTCGTTAAAATTTAAATATGATGATCTTACTAAATTCTACACCATAGCCATGACCAACTACCGTAACTCCAATGTAGAGCGTAAAATTAAAAACTATGATGGCCCTAGACACTTTTCACCTTGGTAGATATGGAAACTATACAAAATAAAAACAAAACCACATGGGAAGGAAAAAGGGACAATCGATTCTAGGACTTTAGAAGATTTTTCTAGAATATACATATTTCATACTTATGAACTCACCGTCCGGCAACAAAAGTAATTATTCAGCCTTTTACTCTATAGATATGTCTTCAATTTTTCTTACCCACCATTTCTGTTTGCATGGTATTTTCTTCACCGAATACATTCATCCAAACCCACCGGTTTCTTCTCCTCGAAGAACGAAGAGTTGGATCACTTTGATATACGTTTTCATCAACTCGGATTTTCCCCGATCCGTTCACTAAATTCCGAATTTATCATTTCGTTTTAGCTTTGATTGATAATTTCGTTGGTATCAATTTCCCGGTGAAATTCTTAGTGAAATTCCACATTTCTCTCAAATAAAAAATTGATTTTATTTTTAATTCAAAGTTTAAGAATTATTTACGTTATCTACTCTTATATATATATATATATATATATGGTTAATTCTTCCTCGGTACATTATTCCAACCATTTCCATTTGGTTTGAAAGGAAATGGGTTATAATGTTTTTACTCCCATCGATTTCAGACTCACCTTAATGGCCGTTGAAAGTTTTGTTTAATGATCGGGTGGTTTCATCGAATTGACTTTTGAGTTTTGTATCTATTTTTTTTCCGATTCAATCGGGTTTCGTATTTACAATTTTAATTCCCCAATGGCCTTCCTCGTATGCAAATTGGGAATTTCATTACTTATTTCCTCTTTTTGATTAGAATCGCGTAGTTTAACTAATTTTCAATGAGGCGAATAGAATCAAATTCTTGTCTCTCGACATAAAATTTATGGTTCCCCGTAATCATTGTAATTTGTACAACTTGCTATTTCTTAATCCAAGTACCTTCGTACTAATCGTTAATGGCAATTATGATATTCTGTATAAAATTATGACCTCTAATAATAATACCGGAGAAGACTTAATTACCTCATTATTAATGAAATTCAATTTCAATTTCACTCATGTATTTCCGATTTTGGGATTTTTTAATTTCTTTATTTTTTTTCGTTGATTTTCTATTTCCCTTGTTTCGATCCTTCATGTCACTCTTGGAAACTATAACAAAGATCTAGAATTTCTTTCTTTTCAAGCTTCATTGCGTAAATCGATAATTTATATCCAACTCCAGATTTGATAACAAAGGTATATAATTTCATTTATTTCATTCCATTTTCCTTTAATTTCTTATATATATTTACATCCTAAAATTCTAGGCTTTTTTAGAATCACTACTTTGACTTTCTTAACTCGCTTAAAGTATAATTAAATTTATATTTTCTTACACAAAACTATTCTTTTTATAATTCATGAAAAAACCCTCTTGTACAAATATCCTTAGTCTCTTATACTCTGTGTTTTCCCTCCACACATGTACTATACTTATTTAATTTTTTGTAATTACATTAGAAATGTTTCTATGTACATCTCAATTATGATACTTAAATTAATTCGTGTATTTTGTGCTATGTATTTCCAGACACATTTTATTTGAGTTAACTGCATTCTAGAACATATATATCCAGTATGTGCAACATTTTTTCATCAATGCACATAGAAAAAACTACTTTATTTGATAGTAAAATGGAAATTACAAAACATGTAGCACATATTTTGAGTTTAGCTTCTAAAAGCTCATGGGAAGGAAAAAGGGACAATCGATTCGAGGACTTGAGAAGATTTTTTCTACAATATAAATATTTTTTGTTGTTTTATTGGATCACTCAATGCTCATCCTCCTTCAACTAGTGAGTCTTGGTCTCTATATAATTATGTGTTAGTACTACATCGCTGTCCTGCCTCTCGTCCGATTTGTCTCGCACGCATCTCTTTACTTTTACTTGTCCGGTTATGTATGTGTATTCCTTTTCGATGTACAGGGAAGATATTTCATGATCAATACCTGATATGCATTTATTCTTTGACTTGTTATCATTGTTAGGGTCCCTTCGGTACCTCCCGACCGTATAATTATGTGTTAGTACTACATCGAGGTCTCCGATCCGTTTGCATGCATCTCTTAACTTCTCGGTTGTCCGGTTATGTATGTGTATTCCTTTTCAATGTACAGTGGAAGATATTTCATTATCAATATCTCGATATGCTTTCATTATTTGAATTGTTATCACTATTAGGGCCACTTCGATACCTCCCCGACCATATAATTATGTGTTAGTAATACATCGAGGTCTCTGATCCGTCCGCACGCATATCTTTACTTCGGTTGTCCGGTTATGTACGTGTATTCCTTTTGATGTACAGGGAAGATATTTCATGATCAATACCCGATATGCATTCATTCTTTGAATTTTTATCACCGTGAGGGTCCCTTTGATACGTCCCCGGTCGCTTTTAAGAGCTCTAGCAAATAGTCTCCATTCGTGTAATTTGAAAGAGAAATAAAATATACTCGTTTTCAGCTTCCATTCTAGTAATTTGAAAGTAGTTATTTGGAACATGACAAGTCTTGCTCAACATCTAGATGTCATTATAGCATATGAATAAATACTTGTTAGTCTTAGAAATAATATATGTTTTCTTTTCTTATCTACCCAAGTATTCTTAGTATTCAGCAGCAAACTATAAAACAGAAGAGCAAAGCACCTCAAAGAAACTCACACAAAATTCAGCAACAGAATGAACAGAAATTCACACAGAATTCAGCAACAGAATGAAAAGAAATTCACACATAATTCATCAACAAATTAAACATAAATTCACAATGAATGAACATAATTAAACACCGCAAATAAATTCACACGAGAATTCAACAACTCGAATTCTTGTAATATTTAAATCAACCCAATGTATTTCATTAATGTACCTAAATTTACACCTTCCATGATGCTTCTAATCCTGTAAAATGTTAAAAGTGGAGTTTTTTATGATGTAATGGATATTAATAATCTAGATTATGTACAAAGTGATATTATGATAATGTAGGTTGATGTTCAAGTTGTAAAAATTCTTGTACATATCAAGGATGAATGATAGTACAAGACAAAAATGAAATTATTATAAATTATTAAACAATCTGTTAGGTGCTAAATGATACTTCTTATTAAGGACATAACTAATGCAAGTTGAAAATTCTTTTTTAATTTTCTTAGCCTATTTATAGATGTCAAAGTAAAGGTTTCTAGATGTGATTTCTTCCCATAAACTTCAAGGAAAAACTAAACTTTAAGGCAAACCATGTACATGCCATTTCTCCCACAAACTCATCAAGGTGTGACTTTTGACATAACTTCATCAACCACTACCACTAGTGTTTTAGTAAGTACATAAAATAATTTTACAAACCATGTACATGTCATTTCTCCCACAAACCTATCAAGGTGTGACTTTTTTACATAACTTAATCAACCACTACCATTAGTTGTTATTAAATGCAAACCAATACCACTTTAAGGCAAACGTTTAAGTAAGTGCAAACCACTACCACTTTAAGGCAAACCGTGTACATGTGTCATTTCTCCTATACACGTGTCATTTATCCCATAAAAATTTAGGCAAACTTTAAGGCATATGTCATTTCTATGTCATTTCTATCTTAAACTCTAGGCACTTGGCAAAACTTTAAGGCATGTCATTTCTAGATGTGATTTCTCTTTCTATGTCATTTCTATCTTAAACTCTAGGAACTTGGGAAAACTTTAAGGCATGTCATTTGTAGATGTGATTTATTGCATAAACTTTAAGGCAAACTTTAAGGCAAACCATGCACATGCCATTTCTCCCACAAACTATAGGATTTCTCCCATTAATTCAAGGAAAAATTTAAGGCCTAAAAAAATGAACCTAAAGTGGCCGAACTCTCATAGGATTTTTAACTTCCATAGGATTTTAGTCTGCGTTCGTTGAGTGTTAACTTCTTACAAGTTCTAAAGGCAGCAGTCTATAAAGGTCTAGATAGCTTTTGGATCTCATCTTTTCTCAAAGGTGACATATCCAGTAAATGCCCCTACAATCAATCTCTAGAACAGAAATATAAGTTCTTCATTTTAATATCCATAAACCACTACCACTTTAAGGCAAACCTTGTACATGTGTCATTTCTCCCTTCTCCCATAAACTTTTAGGCAAACTTTAAGGCATGTGTCATTTCTATTTCATTTCTCCCATAAACTATAAGGCAATTTGTCATTTCTCCCACAAACTCATAAATGTGTGACTTTTGACATAACTTCATCAACCACTACCATTAGTTGTTTTAGTAAGTGCATAGAATAATTTTGCAAACCATGTAAATTTCATTTCTCCCACAAACTAAAGGATTTCTCTCATTAATTCAAAACAAACATTAAGGCCTAAAAAATTGAACCTAAAGTGGCTAAACTCTCATAGGATTTTGAACTTCCGTATGATTTCGAGATGTCTTTTGAGTTTTAACTTCTACAATTTCTAAAGGTAGAGTTTGTAAAGGGCCGTATCCTCCGGATCTCATCTTTTCTCAAAGGTGACATATCCAAGAAATGCCCCCTACAAAGTGAATCTCTCGTAACAAAAATAGAAGTTCTTTATTTTAATATCCATAAACCACTACCACTTTAAAGCAAACCTTGTACATGTGTCATTTCTCCCTTCTCCCATAAAATTTTAGGAAAAAAATTTAAGGCATGTGTCATTTCTATTTCATTTTTCCCATAAATTATAAGGCAATTTTTTCATTTCTCCCACAAACTCATAAAGGTGTGACTTTTGACATAACTTCATCAACCACTAACACTAGTTGTTTTAGTAAGTGCATAAAATAATTTTGCAAACCATGCTAAATGCGCTATTTCTCCCAAAAACAGAGGCTTTCTCTCATGAATTCAAGGCAAACTTTAAAGGCTTAAAAATCGAACCTACAGTGGCCGAACTCTCATAGGATTTTTAACTTCCATAGGATTTTAGTGCTCGTCCATGATGTGTAGCTGCAAGTTATCAGAGTAGAGAGTCCGTAAAGAGTCGGGTAGCCTCTCGGATCTCATCTTTTCTCAAATGTGACATATCCAGTAAATGCCCCTCAAATTCAATCCCAGCATGATGAATCTATGGAACGATATCTAAATAGAATTTTTTTCATTTTAATATCCATAAAAACCACTTCGCCGACTTTAAGGAGAGCTCAGCCTTTACATGTATCATTTCTTCCATACATGTGTCATTTCTCCCAAAAAAATTTAGGAAAAATTTAAGGCGGGTCTCATTTCTATGTCGTGTGTGTCATTTCTCCCATAAAAATATAAGACAATGTCATTTCTCCCATATACTATAAGACAAACTTTAGAGGAAAACCATGTACGTGTCGTTTCTTTCTTAAACTCTGTAGTTTAAAAACTTTCTAAGGCATGTCACTTTCTGGAGTGTGATTTTCTCCCCATAAACTTAAGGGAAAACTTTCAAGACAACCCATGCACATGCCATTTCTCCCAAGCAAACTTTAAGGCTTAAAAACCAAACCTAAAGTGCGCTTTGAACTTGCATAGGATTTTAGCCTGTGTATCGAGTGTTAACTTCTACAAGTTCTAAAAGGTAGGAAGTCTCAGAAAAGGCCAAGTAGCCCCGGATCTCATATTTTCTCAAAGGTGACATATCGAAAGAAATGCCCCTACGGCTTAATCTCCGGAATAGAAATAGAATTTATTCATTTACATCCACAACCACTACCACTTTGCAAGACGCTTGTACATGCGTGTCATTTTCTCTCTTCTCATAAAATCTAGGCAAAATTTAACACGTGTCAAATTTTCTATTCTCTATTTCTCCTACAAATTATACGGCACTCTGTCATTTCGCGACGGAGCTCATAAAGGTGTGACTTTTGACATAACTTCATCAGACCACTACCACTAGTTGTTTTTCAGTAGAGTGCACATGAAATAAATTTTGCAATACACATGCACATGCACATTTCTCCCACAAACTATAGGATTTCTCCCATTAATTCAAGGCAAAAATTTAAGGCCTAAAAATATGAACCTAAAGTGGCTGAACTCTCATAGGATTTTTAACTTCCATAGGATTTTAGTCTGCGTTCGTTGAGTGTTAACTTCTACAAGTTCTAAAGGCAGCAGTCTATAAAGGTCTAGATAGCTTATGGATCTCATCTTTTCTCAAAGGTGACATATCTAGTAAATGCCCCTACAATCAATCTCTAGAACGATAAATAGAAGTTCTTCTTTTTAATATCCATAAACCACTGCCACTTGAAGGAAAACCTTGTACATGTGTCATTTCTCCCTTCTCCCATAAACTTTTAGGCAAACTTTAAGGCATGTGTCATTTCAATTTCATTTCTCCCATAAACTATAAGGCAATTTGTCATTTCTCCCACAAACTCATAAATCTGTGACTTTTAACATAACTTCATCAACCACTACCATTATTTGTTTTAGTAAGTGCATAAAATAATTTTTCAAACCATGTAAATGCAATTTCTCCCGCAAACTAAAGGCTTTCTCTCATTAATTCAAAACAAACATTAAGGCCTAAAAATTGAACCTAAAGTGGCTAAACTCTCATAGGATTTTGAACTTCCGTATGATTTCAAAGGGATGTCTTTTGAGTTTTAACTTCTACAATTTCTAAAGGTAGAGTTTGTAAAGGGCCGTATCCTCTGGATCTCATCTTTTCTCAAAGGTGACATATCCAAGAAATGCCCCTACAAAGTGAATCTCTCGTAACAAAAATAGAAGTTCTTTATTTTAATATCCATAAACCACTACCACTTTAAAGCAAACCTTGTACATGTGTCATTTCTCCCTTCTCCCATAAAATTTTAGGAAAAAATTTAAGGCATGTGTCATTTCTATTTCATTTTTTCCCATAAATTATAAGGCAATTTTTCATTTCTCCCACAAACTCATAAAGGTGTGACTTTTGACATAACTTCATCAACCACCAACGACTAGTTGTTTTAGTAAGTGCATAAAATAATTTTGCAAACCATGTAAATGCCATTTCTCCCACAAACTAAAGGCTTTCTCCCATTAATTCAAGGCAAACTTTAAGGCCTAAAAAACCGAACCTAAAGTAGCCGAATTTCCATAAGATAGGATCCCCCCAAAACTCAAGGCTTTCCCCCATTAATTCAAGCCAAACTTTAAGGCCTAAAAACCGAACCTAAAGTGGCCGAACTTCCATAGGATTTTTAGTTTGTTTGTTGAGTCTTAACTTCTACAAGTTATAAAGGAGTCTCGTAAAGGGCCAGTGTAGCCTCTCGGATCTCATCCTTTCTTAAGGCATGTAAAGGGACATGTTGCCTCTAGATCTCATCCTTTCTTAAGGCATGTCATTTCTAGATGTGATTTCTACCATAAAGTTTAAGGAAAACTTTAAGGCAAAACATGCATGAGCCATGTATATGTATCATAAATCTCCCTTAAACTCTAGGAAATGCAATATTTAATGAATCTCATTTCTAGATGTGAATTTTACCATAAAATTTAAGTCAAACTTTAAGATAAAACATGCACATGTCATTATCTCATGCACATGTGTCATTTCTCCCATGCATTTGCAATAAATGTTAATTTAATATATTTTATTGAATTTTTTTTTCAGGGATTAAAAAAACCCACTAAATATGGTTGAAAACTGGACATTATACATAGATGTTTCTTGCTATCTCAAACCAGGGAAAGCAATGATTACATATGTGATTTTCAATATTGCAACTAGCAAGGTCATCCAAAGGAAAATGAATATACCGGGAAGAACAAAAAACAATGAGGCATATTATATTGCATTGATAGAAGGCTTGGGAACAAACTAGGAAGTATGGATCAAATGGAATTGTAGTTTTAACCAATTCCGAACTTGTGTGAAATTAGATGAAAGGCGTGTACCAAGTTAAGAAGGGGAGGCTAAAACAACCGCATGGAAAATAAAACATTATTGTTAGCCAATTTCAATTTTTTTAGTATAAGACATTGTACAATTGTTAATAAGATGTTTGTTGATCTATTGCACGAGGCAATGCCAATTCATAATTCATCTATCAAAGATGAATTAATAGTTGAATTAGAATTATACAGTGCAATGCTAATGCAAGATTCATCTCTCAAAGATGAATTAGTTTTGAAACACTCTTCTTCAAAAATTCAAGGTTCATCTCTCAAAGATGAATTAGTGTTGAGACACTCTCCTTCAAAATTTATTGATGGACATTGTAACATATCTTGGATATGTGTGTGTTTTGTACTTATAAATGTGTCTTTTTTAATGACCATGTGTTTTTTTTCAATTATATACCAAGTGTGCTCCCACCACACCATGTAAAGCGCAACTTGGTGAACTTCACATTTGCAACAAGTGGTGAACTTCACATTTTTTATAAAATTAAAATTGAGGACTTCAACAATTTTTTGTTTAAATGGAGTTTCACACTTATTTTTAATGACCATATTTTTTTTTATTTTATAACAAGTGTGCTCCCACCATGTTTTCAATTATATACCAAGGGTGATCCCACCATGTAAAGCACAATTTGGTGAACTTAATGTATTTTTATAAAAAATTTACTTAAATTGAGCTTCACACATCAATTAGTGCTTTGAAAGTTGTGTTTTACATAATTTGTGTACACAAAATTACATTAATTTTTTTTGAAATTTATTTGAATTTATTTTAAATAGTAATTTAAAAAAATAATTGTAAATGTCCATTGTAAATATATATATATCATGGAGGATGAAAGACAAAGATCAACAAAATCTCATATCTCTACGAAAGAGGGAGATAAGAGATCGAGAGATGTTCATGGTATTTAAATATAATATTAAATATCCATACATATACATATATGTGTGTACATATGGAATTTATTTTTTTTATCAATTTTGTGAGTTAAATTAGTTGTTAATAAGTTTCATTTTTTTATTTTTTTTGGAGGTAGGAGGACAATGGTGTCTACTACATCAATGGAGCATGCCCATGGTTCACGCAATCGTGGTATGGTTCACGCAATTTAATCAATGAATATGTACATGTATTTATATGTATGAATGTATTTTTGAATTGATTATAAATTCATATTTTTTTATGAAGCTTCTCTCTCATCTCATGAGGTTGGTGGTGGTTCATATTCCCTTGGAGGGCCATCAATAAGTGTCGATGAATTGCATGAAGGTGGTGATATGTATTCCCCAGAGGCCAATCACTGTGATGGTCGTGTTGGTTCTCAACCAATCGAGTGGTCGTTTCCGGGTTCTCAACAGGGTTGTTATGGTTCTCAACGCATCTCTGGTGGGCAAGATGCTAGCCAACCATATCGATGTGGCCATCAATTTGAATATTATTTTCATTCAATTTGTACGAATTTGTTTACTTGTATTTTTTTTAATATAATTTTTTTATATATTGATGCAGAGGCTGAAAATGCTGCTCCAAATGTTGCTAAAAAAAGACATAGGGCAAAACGTGTCATTTAAGAAGAAGGATGTACACCAACCACAACTTATCTATCCGATATTTCTGATATACCTTGGGAAACAAACATACAACAATACACCTTACAAAGGTGTCAACATATTCATGCAAAATTGAAGAGAGATCTCATGGCTTTGACTCTACCTGCTAAGAGTCGACAAAGTTTGGAGATAGTTACACTCTTTAAGCAAACTAGTAGATATGTACCTAAAGCTTGGGCCAACCACTCGATACTTTTGTAGAAGTGATGAGAAAAAAGAAATGAAACAGTTGATGGGTCTCAATATAAGGGAGGTTGTTAAACAAAGAGTTACAACATGAAATGGCCAAGTAGATGTTTAATTTCAAAGAAGGGCCGAAAAGAAAGATGTTGAAGGTGAAATGTAGCACATCAAAAGGGGTGAAAATGTGAAGTTGGGTTACACTTTTGTTCCTGGAGAAAAACTTTTCATTTTTTCGAGCTTCTTCAATCCTGCGTACGCTAAAAACAAATGTTTAGAATTTCATTTCTACGATAAAAATAAAAGTTGTTAGAAATTTTGTTAGCTTTTTTATTACTATATTTTTTGATTTTGTTTTATACACACATTTGTTATGAAACAACTTTAGCGTTTCTTTTGAGTGTGTGTGTGTAACAATCAAAGTCAGGATTCGTAAGAAGTCAGTGTTAATACGCAATGTTGTGTTATTTGAAAATTTGTGTTTTTAAGAAAATGTGTTACAACAATCCTGAGAGCAGTCTACTTCGGTTTCGTCATATGCGCTACAAAGCCAAAGGATGCATATAATGTATTACTAGCTAAATTTTTGAAGTGGTCCAATATGAAAAACCGCATATTTTGAATATGTTTTCGCAACGTTTCAAGAAATTTCTTTAACATATGATTGTAAACTAAAAATATAAAAGCCACCCATTAGAGACTGATGGACGATGTAATATGCAATAATTTTTTTCAATCACAATGATATTTTGGAAGATAAAGAATTTTGATTTCGCTAAATCACGATGACCTTCGAGAAATCGTTTACATTCATTTTTTGATTTACAAAATTAATTAAAATTAGTAAATATTTATGAAATTCCATGAAAGGTCCTGTTTCCTAAAAGTAGATTGAATTCCGAAAAATTCTTGGTCTTGGTCTCCACGGCACTTTAATTCAGAATGTTTCATGCGAGTTTAATCCGCTCGAAGTTGCGTAAACATATTTCGTGGCTTGCTCACAGTGCCACTAAAGTGACGCGTTAGTTCGACCGAACTCTCAAACAAAGTTCGATCGGGCTGCACCTGACGTCGATGGCACGTGCGAAATCGGATGACAAAGTCGCTCCGGCTGAATTAAAACTGTTAAGTCTGAAGGTGAAATTCTTACTTAACTTTCCATCGCGCTAGGACCGCGCATCCATATAAAACATTTTTCACCGCGATATAGTGCGCGAAACCATTTATTATTTTCGCATATTTCGCACTTTTGTTCCGAGTTTTACAAAAGTCTTGAGTCTCGATTTTTGCAGAGAATTGTTTTAGGTCGTAAGGACTTTTTTCCTTGGAAGTACACGCAAAGGACTTCAAAAGGACTTTTCTTTTAAGACACATTATTTTCGTACATTTGATCCGATTTTGCAAGGAATCACTAGGCTAGAGAATTTTCTTGGAGGTATGTGATATAGCTTTTTGGGCTTTTTTATTTTAAGCATGGATTTGGGATTAATTTTCGAAAAGGACATTTTTTGGTTTTGGAGTTGAGAGCAAATATTTTATAATGATTTTTTTAAAATGAGTTTTTGTCGTAACTTTTTAAATGAAATTTTTTGTGCGAGGACTTGGAAGGAATATTTTAATCTTCGTTTCATTTTTATAAGACATTGTTTTCTCGGATTTTTTTAAAGTAAGTGTTTTGAATTGAAGTATGTATTTTTTGCAAAATTTTTTAAAATGAGTTGTTTTGTTAAATTAAATCTTTTGTGATCGTTTTTTTTAATTGAGTTTTTTCTCTAAATTTTTAAAGGAATTTTTTTGAACTTCATACTCTATTATCATGGGAAATTGAAGAAATTTGCACGAAAAAATATGATAGAACAAGAGACCTCGAGGAACATAGAGAAGAGGGCGAGAGAATCTCGCATAAGAAAAGATAGAAGCACACTCAAATATTGAAAGGGAAAATCAACTTCAACTAGAAGTTGAAACAAGTATGTAAATGTAAATATTATGAATTTTGATATTTAAATTTTTCATAGTGTAAGATGTGAAGCTTAATTTTTACTTGATGAACTAATTTGAAAAATATTTTGTAATGTAAACGAGAGAGAGATATTCCTCAAAACATTGATGATAAGATATAAAATTTTGAAAAGAAACAATGAAAGTGATATTGAACCAATGATTGAAGATGGTGAAAATGTTGAAAAAGAAATTCAAGTGAATAAATTGAATCACAAGGTATGTGTGTGTGTGTAGTGTGTGTGTGTGTGTGTGTATGTATACACATTGAAGACATTCATATTATTGAAATTATACTTATTTATTAATTTAGTTATTTATTGACTATGTAAACTTATTATGTATTATTAATTCAAATATGTACGAAATGAAATCAATGTCGATGATGAGATGTTAGAAAATGTTGACACTCACACATATGGAGATAAAAAAGAATTGACCATGTTATACGATATCGTGTTAAACACATTTTTTGATACGTACTTCATAAAGGAAAAATGTGGCGGTTCAAGCCCAAAATTTTGAAAGGTCTCCTAACATTAAGGAAATTAAAAGAAGCTGCGACTTTATTGGGTATTCGAAAATCAACAAAAGATTAAAAAAAATGAAGGAAAATGTGATACAAAATATAAATAGTGCTATAAATTCAATTAGAATATCTAGACAAGGAAAAAAATGTTTCGATTTGTACGTAGAGCAATACATATGGCAGTGGTTTCATCAAGTACTAAAGAGAATCGCTTGGTAAAATCTATGGCACTGAGCATTAGGAACCTCGCGAAAAAACTTTGCACAAAACATCAAAAGAAAATTTCGGTTTTGCAAATAGATGTAAATGATGAACTCGCTTTGTTTGGAGAGCTATTTGTAGGCAATTATACAAAGATAGACTTGGAGAAAATGTTAAAAAAAACAATATATGAATATTGTAAGAAACAGTCGTATGTTTCGCTATGCGAGGCATGGGATGCGAAGAAGAATAGCACGAAATCAGTATGAAGACACATCCAAAAACATTTATTGGACACCACTCGAGATAGAGTTGTTCAACAAGTTCAAAAGAAATAGAATCGTGAAATTGATGTCTCAATCAAGTGCTTTTGTTCAACAAAACCATGATATGTAAAACCTATCACCGTATGACGACACTTGTTGTTGTCATTATCATTGCGAATTTCAATTATATTATGACACATTCCTTGATTTTGTAGAACATTTTGGAAAGATTCACCTCCTCCTTCCACTATCAAGTGATTTCATATCTCAAATTCTAGGTGGAACGGAAAGTGATGTATTATTTTACGAAAATAAATGTGTTGGTGGTAAAAAATGTGATGATTGTGGAAATTTGACTAAATTTCAAAACAAATATCTGTCTTGATATAAATAATCAATCATTTGTCCAACATGAAAGTGAAATGGAAGAGATACGAATATATCCATACATCGATTCAAGGTTCAAAATAGTGTTAAAAGGAATTGAATTACAAGAAGAAGAAATTTTTGTGATAGACTTTTTTTGAGAAAAGTTTGAGGGCGTAGAAATTTATAAATACACCAAGCATTCCCATAGAGCTCGATGACGAGACTTTTCAATTCAAAAAACATCCGGTGAATTTTTCCACGAGGGACCATTTTGTCGATAATTGATTTTGCAAAAAACTACACATTTGTTCCACAAAAAAGGAATTCGAGTGAATACTATCATTCTAACAAATCTCCATGTTTGTCCATATTCTATATAGACATGTTGAACAAAAAACGTTGATCAATATAGAAAGCACCAAAGTGAAAATCGGCATATTATTAAAGAATATCACTTTTATATCGGTGATCGATCGTACACATGATACATATTTTGTACAACATTGTTTTGGAAAAGATTTATGACTCCTTGAAAAGTCATGAAATAAAATTAAATGAACATTGGATATGGTCGGATGGATGCGCAAGTCAATTCAAATTTTCACGATCATTCTTTTGGTTGGGTTGTCTTCATAAGAAAACACGCATTAAACATTGTTGGAATTTCTTTGAGACTGATCATGGAAAAGGAGAACATGACGGTGCGAGGGCATGCATAAAATGAGCACTTCGAAGATATCAAATGGACCCCCCACGCAAAGCCGACCGTGGATGCTAAAGAAAGTTGTTTAATGGTGCATGTCTGCACTAAGCCATGAGACTAACCGATCAAGGAAGTGCGAAGGTACATTCAATTTAATTTTTATTGGATATCCAATTTAAATAAATAGTATACATTTATCACAATGATTATCTTTGATGGTATTTTGACATCATATTTACATTCTTCTTTGAATTTTCCATATAGATGTTTTTTTGGCATATTAGATCGAAGAAGTAGATAGATCGATTGGAAATGACGTTGAAACAATAAAAGTGACTCGAAAAATTGCATTCAATTAAAACAAAGTTGTCCACAAAATGTGTATGCATTGGATAAAAGAAAATATTCTTGTTTTTGTTTTCATGTTTGCATAGACAACACGAAATCCAATGATGTTTGTGAAAAGCAAAATTTATGTAAAATATTGAAACATATAGAGCTAAATACAAAGGGCAAAATGTCGAGTTGCAATGTTTGAATAAATGAAATTAGAGAAGACTACAATATCATCTCGATAGTGATCAAGTTTTTGATCTTGTTAGAGAAGGTAACATTTGAATTGCTTTGAAATGATAAAGAGATCTAGAAATAGATACTAAAATTATTTTAAAGTTAATTTTTTCATGTTAATTATGATCTAAATTTAGATAAATAAATTTGTTTGATTGTGCAGGGAGATGTTTTTGCTGTAATTGCACCTCATACAACGATGAAAATGTGAAGTATTATTTGATGTGTTTCATGAACAAAAAGATGAAATTATTATAAAACTATAATGATCACGAGGTTTCCATATGACAAAGGTTCTATTATACTAAAAGGTTATTTTTTCGGACAAACTAATCAAAGTGGGGATTTTGTTTACTTTGAAGACTATGAACTTGATGCCATAAGTTGTCAATATAGTCACTTGGTGTGTACAACACGCATAAAGTTGATAGAGGTTCAATCAAAGAAAAAAACGAAAACTAAGAAATCGAAAATGTCAAAAATCCGATCATGAACGGATCATTGAAGATGGCATTCCAATGGAATTTTTTCGATTGAACTACTAACAATTTCTTCTCTTTGGATTACATGTTTTAGAACTTCCCGGAAACTCAATTAAAAATTGAATCGCTTTATTATGTTATTTATGCAAGTGTTTGTCACATGTACATTGTTTTGGTACATGTACACTAGTATCAACTAAAAGTAGTTTTTTCCATGTGCATTGATGAAAAAATGTTGCACGTAATGGATATATATGTTCTAGGATGTAATTAAAGCATGAAAGTAGCTTTTCTATGTGCATTGATGAAACATGTTGCACACTGGATATATATGTTCTAGAATGCAATTAACCGAAAGTAACTTTTTCTATGTGCATTGATGAAAAAATGTTGCATGTCTTGGATATATACACGAACTCACAGCACGCAGTTTTTCTTGTGAGCTGTGGTAAAAAGCATCCACAATGTAAATAAATTATCCGTAATATACATCTATGTACAGAAGATTCCTTTTTACACAGAGAGACTACTATACATTCTGTACTCTTTGGTGGGATTTGACCCACATCTCTATTCTTTGATTGAAAATATAGTACATAAAAATTTGTCTCGTCACAATGTACGAATATGTTCTAAAGTGAACATTAATGAAAAATTGTACACACATTTGACATGCAATATTGTTTGAGTGAAACTCTTTAAACTTATGAAATGTACTTCAACCATGTCTAAAACTTGAATTTTTAAAAAACTTTTGATTATATATATTACTTCACATGTCATGCCAAATTGTAGTTCAACTATCAATAAAAACATTAACCATTGCATTATATCAGATGCCAATTGCAGACTAAAATGATATCTACTTAGTTAAAAGTATTATATCACAAACATTACTCCAAAACTTGAGTTTTCAAAACTTTACATTATATCACAAACATTACTTCACATGCTAAATGTAGTTCAACCATCCAAAAACTTAGGTTTAAATTTTACTATTATATCACAACATTACTTGACATGCCATCCAATTGTAGTTCAAATATCCAATAAAAACATTTAACATTATATGACATGTGCCAAATGTAGATTGAAACCATCCAAAAGCTATTTAGGTTCAAAAACTTTTTTGATTATATATCGTGAAAACATTACTTCACATGCCATGCCAATGTAGTTCAACTATCCAATAAAAAAACATTTAACATTATATCACATGCCAAATGTAGTTCAACCATCCAAAACTTGAGTTTTAAAAAACAAAACATTATATCACAACATTACTTCACATGCCAATTGTAGTTCAACTATCCAATAAAAACAAAACATTATATCGTGCAATCACATGCTAAATGTAGTTCAACAATCCAAAACTTGAGTTTTAAAAACTAAACATTATATCAAAACATTACTTCACATGCCAAATGTAGTTCAATCATCCGAAAATTGAGTTTTAAAAACAAAAAATTATATCACAACATTACTAAACATGCCAAATGCCAAATTTAGTTCAAGTATCCAATAAAAACAAAACATTAAATATCACAATCACATGCCAAATGTAGTTCAACTATCCACTAAAAACAAAACATTAAATATCACAATCACATGCCAAATGTAGTACAACCATCCAAAACTTAAGTTTTAAAAAACAAAAACATTATAGATCACAACATTACTTCACATGCCAAAAGTAGTCAACCATCCAAAACTTAAGTTTTAAAAAACAAAACAAATTATAACACGTCGTTACTTCACATGCCAAATGTAGTTCAACCATCCAAAACTTGAGTTTTAAAAACAAAACATTATAGATCACAACAATACTTCACATGCCAAATGTAGTTCAACTATCCAATAAAAAACGAAACATTATCTCACATTCACGTGTACCAAATGTAGTTCACATAAAATGTGTCCAAAATTTGTAGATCTCACAAGTATCAAGTATCAAGTTATATATGACTACATCTAGATAAGACTATATATAAAAAAAGTAAATTTAATCACAACATTACTTCGCATGCCAAATGTAGTTCAACCATCCAAAACTTAAGTTTTAAAAAACAAAAAAAATTATAGATCACAACATTACTTCACATGCCAAATGTATTTCAACTATCAAATAAAAAACAAAACATTATATCACATTCACATGCACCAAATGTAGTTCACATAAAATATGTCCAAAATTTGTATATCTCACAAGTATAAATTATAAAGTATCAAGTTTTATATATGATCTGCATCTAGATAAGACTATATATAAAAAAGCAAATTTAATCTACTAAATCTATTGAAACTATAATGTTGCATGTGCATGTGCATCATCCATCAAATATAGATGGATGTAGTGTCTCTCCTATAAAAGTCACAATCCTTGAGTTATCCTGTGAAGCATGGAGAAACTGTACACAATGTGTACAAACATTAAAATTTAATGTTTTAAAATTGAGTGAGAATATATAGAACTTCATGTAAAAACACAAAATGTAAAAAAAAATCATGCAATACCTCATGAGGTTCTCTCTCCATTTGTTGCTCGTCTACTACAAATTTCCCCACTGGAACATCTTCAACAATAAATTGTACAATATACATGTACAATTATATATATATATATATATATATATATATATATATATATATATATATATATATATTAAAAAATTTTCAAAAGAAAATGCATTTATAAACTTATTTTCAATAATATTAAAAAAAAGGTTAGACATCTTGTTCAAATGGTTGAAATGGTGTGGATGTTCCTATCTCCATCGCTAGAGTCAGTGGAGAAAATAAATCCTCTATAGGAACCTAAAAATTCAAAAAAATTCAAAGTATAAAATAACTCAAGATCTAGATCTCAATTTATAATAAAACTTTTTGAACTTCAATTTATAACTTATAACTTAGAAACATATATTTCGAGTGATAACTTATAACTTAAAAACATATATTCAAGTGAAAAAATTGAATACTTGTCTTGATGGATTTGGGCACATCTCCTAAGAGAGGCTCCAAAAGAAAATCTCCAAAAACCT
Source organism: Pinus albicaulis (assembly GCA_034641835.2). Lineage (NCBI taxonomy): Eukaryota > Viridiplantae > Streptophyta > Pinopsida > Pinales > Pinaceae > Pinus > Pinus albicaulis. The sequence continues at coordinate 22,442,890 of CM076583.1, forward strand.
AAAATTCAAAAAATTTAAAATAACTCAAGATATAGATATATATATCTCAATTTTTTAATGGAACTGAGGGTGTGTGAGACTCTATACCAATAGGTGTCATATATCATGATTGACTTGATGAAGCTATATAATATGTTCTTACATTTCCTCGTTGCAAAGGTTTTCCATATTTATCAAAAAATCAAAAAATTTAGAAAATGTAAAGAGGGTATACCCTAAAAGAAAAATCAAAGGATGAAAAGAATAAAAAATGGCCAAAAAAATAAAAGAAAATAAACCCCACCAAAAGAAAGGCCAAGGAAAGTGAGCAAGTCTAAATGCCACTACTTTTTTTCTCTTATGTAATAAAACAAATTGTGTGCAATTTCTATCTTTATATCACAATTGATGAACATTCAAACAATTTAAGCTTGATTAGTTCATCTTTCAATTTTTATTTTTTAGAGACAGAGAATAAAATTTGGACCAAACTATTTAATCTTGGCAGGAGTAAGTGGATAGATAGAGTAAATAAAAGAGGAGCACAACAATTTAATCTCGAGCCCTCTGGATGTAATAAGGTTAGAATTAGATAGATTTCTACATATAAAATAAAAAGTGTGATAAGGAGTTTGTCGAGCCTAAGTGCACCCTAATAAATAAGAAAATGGTAGGGTAAAGTAGGTAGGGTAGTTATATGTTGTTACAAGGAAATTACAGGATGTGATGGATAATGACTCTAGATATGTTAAATCTTCACTTTCATCATAAGTGAAAAGAGCAAACACTACTGCACTGGAAGAATTTCAAGCCAAAGAAAAATCAAAATTATTAACTTCCTTTCTCATTTTTCCCCTTAAAATTTCACTGAAATTTCCCTTAAGTACTAAGGCATTTGAAAATTAGAGCTCCAAGGCATTTTTCTTGACTTTTTGGAGGACCGGACTCGGCCCAACAATTGGAAAAAGACCTAAAGTACTTAAGCATTCATAAATCATTCATTCACTTCCCACCAAAACGATATTTTCCTAAATAAAATCCTATTTTACTTAGGGAAATTGCACAAAATTTCATAAAAAACCCTTTTTCATTCAAGCATAAGTTAAATACATTAACCCAATGTTTTTATACTTAGCGCTACTCATTTATTTTCATATTAGCTTCTTTTAATTTATTATTTAAATCCCTATTACAATCCACCCATTCCCGTATTATTTTAATAAAAACCCAAATTAATACATATCCCGCCCCTTTGGATTTGAAAAATAACCATATATTAATTGAATAATTTCGTGATTAATTAGTTGAATTTCCAACCAATTAAAAGCCCAATACCTGTGCCAGTACAAAAAGGGATTAACTAACCCTCATGGTTAATTAATAACCTATTCCACCAATCATTACTTTGCGCGATTAGCGTGATTAATTCATACTTAATTACATTGGTCCCACCACCGACTAACTTTTCGTCATCTCCAACCCGGCCGTCGATTCGATCAACCAATCCCCGATCGACGGTTGTTATTCATGTCGCGGCACCCCCACATCCGAACAATAACGCGCGATGGCCGAGCGGCCGAACGAACGTCGTCGCCACGTGTCATGGTAACTGTATGCGGGTCGCTTGCCTCTTCGCTAGAAAACCACCCTTCCCCCGTAGGCGGTGTGACGTGTACCACTTACCTGCCACTCCTCATCGATCAAAACCACCATGCTTGCCGACGTCATTCACTTAAAAAATAAAAAACCCGCCAACCATTGACTACTGCAAATAAACACAAATGAACGCGTGTCATTTTCACTATCTCGGTGGCAGTGACCGTGTTGTCCCATGCGAGGAAATTCCAAAACTAATTGCCGAAACGCCATCAACCTGCCACCTTGTCGGGGAAATTTGTGGTAGAACAATCTAGAATTCATCCAGTCGTTTCACGCACTGTTTTTCATCGCTTGCTTTATTTCCTAAAGAAAATAGGTATTTACCCAATTTATCAACCGAACTCGCAAAATCTTGGTTTTGTTTCAATTCCAGAGCAGCAAACTGAAACCGAATTCAAGTTGGTCTCTAGTATATTCCTGAACTCTCGAAGCGCCAGTATATTCCCAAAACCCATGATTGTGCCCGTTTTTCATCAAAAACTCGAATTTTCTTTACGAATCCACAAGAACCGAAATGGAAATTCATGTGGCTTTGAAATATCACCCTTTTCTGAATGCCCTCGCTGCAGATTTGTACTGTCTCGCCTCTAGCGGATAGGTTTTCTAGATTAAAGACCTTGTCCTCGGTGAAAATCACTCTCGAGTCGCGATGTCTCGAGATAATTACCTCGAACGACTCGACCTTTTTTGGATTGTGGGAATCCAATCTTCCAACATATCTTCTTTTACCCATCAGTCCACATTTTTCCCAAAATACACTCATCTGCCATGCCAATTATGATCCCAATCAGCGGAAAGGCCATGTCGGTCAAAGCGCGTCCTTTTCCCAATGGCTGCACTCGCTTTATCGATGAAATGTTGCGTGTATTTCAACTCCGGTCAAGCCTACGACTCCCCTTCTGCCGGGGAGATTTACTTGAAAAAATCGACGATTTATCTCGAAGAGTATGAATCGTCTCTGCTAGACTTTCATGTTGCCGTGCATCAACCCAAAGGCCCACCTCCTTATGGATATACTTTTTTAACGAAGTGGGCGGAGTACCCCATTTTAACATAATATCTTCGCGAATGGGTTTCGGTGTTTCACTAGTGAATATGTTGATCGAGCTAACCCTGGTGTTTTTGTCCATTTTTACACCTCGGACTGTTCCCTCCCCCGCACGTCGAATACATGATTTCCCACTCTTCCCTATATTGTACGGTAAAATTCATGATCGAGCTCATGAGATTAGAAGATGAGAGAGTTTTCAAACATTCCATTGCTAGACACTATCTCATGCTATCATCAACCGAGAGGATTTCTTTCCATTTAATCATGAAACTTCATGCCAAAGGAAACTCCGGAGTCCTGGCCATTTTTTTGAGTCTCGCAATTCTTCCATAATTTCCTCTAATTTCTCCTTATTCTTCCAATGAGTCTCAGTCACCCATTTGTGCACCTCGCAACTACTTTATTAACGAGGAATCTCTCCTCCTAGGGTCGATAATGACATTAAGAAAATTCTCCAACTCTCCAGAGCAATACAAGATAGGTGATTTGGCACCTCATACCGAATCATATAGAACAAGAATATATGGCGCTGGGTCATGTGTCCTTTGAGCTACCAAAGTATGTTCCAATGAGGCTCTTTGCCTTGGAATATTTCAAATGCAGATGACAAATAGTGACATAGTTCACTTTTGCAACGCAAAGAAGAGCTCAGCAGCGAATTAAAGAGTCAATTAGGTCCTTTGTGTCTTCGATTCTAGTCACAGTGGAAAAGAAAGCCGAAAGAACTCCTGGAAGATTATCTCAAATTGGAAAAAAATTTCTACCGGGTACCTTATGACCCAAAGAGTTTTATTTGTGATGAGAGAAGAATGAAAAACAAATTGTCACCATGCCTGTACTACATAGAATTTCACGATATTGAACAATTTTTCCAACATGGATGAATGGATGGAGAGGACCTTTACAGAACAAGATAATGAACTGAGGTCAATGTTGAAAATGTTAAGGAAAGATCTTGAAAAAATACTTGACACGGATTCTTTTGGACGGAGTGCCAAAGACCGAGGAATTGGTCCTACCTGCAAACGAAACCCCTCGCGAAAAATTTGTAGGAAACTTCAATGCATTAGCCATAGTAACATCCAAAGGGAAGGAGGGACGCTGCTATCACGAGGTACACAGGAGAAATTCACAATGATAGAGTAGCCCCACTTTCCAAAGAAACAGGAGCCCAAATACAAAGTTCTCCCTACTCAAATTAATGTAGCGAAGTGCAATTTTGCAAACTCTCTCTCAAATGAAGAAAATGGTGGAAGAAAAGAAATGTAGAAACAACTACTATTAGTGAATCTTCCGAACATCTCCACAGTGCCAAAAACAAAGATTAGATCGTTTCTTCGGAAGCAGAAATTTGTTCAAGAAACGAGAGTCGTGAGGGAGAGAAGAGTTAGATAGTCGACAAACATGCACAATCGGTGGGACATCCACACAATTCATAGAGTGAAAGAAATACAAAGGACGGCAGAAAGTGCAAAATTATCTTCTCTTCAAACCACTAGTGAAAGATGTCCGGGATATTAAAATAACATTTGCTAAATATAAAGGCTAGTAAATGATCCATTAAGACTTCAAGTCTATACTAGTATTTGAAGATGGCTCCCAAAAATCAACAAAGATTGATGTGTCGACTGCCCATGACATCCAACGGGACAGTGATGAGTCATTTTAAAGCCAAATTATTACGGCATTCCTCAAACAACCTAACACTTAATTATGTCGTGCAATCCACTTTTTAATGTCATAGCAAAGGATATCTCATCCTTTGGATCAGCATTGAGCACGCACAAACGGAGTGAAGATGATTTATTCTACTTTGAGTCATAAAATCAATGGTGGCCGCGCTGAAACTGCACTTGGAGAATACTCCATGCTCAATTTCCATCTTGAAAAACCTCTTCCCAAAGCGAGGACAATAGAATAAAGACTTTAGAAGAAATAATTTATTGGATTGCCATAATCCCAAAGATGTCAAAGGTATAGAAGCCTTGCATCCAAGAAGAAAGATGATGATGTGCTAAAGCCTTTGAGAAAACAACCGAAGCTACCATCTTCGAGCATCCACAAATTGCGGAAATCATAAAAGCAGAACTACGAAGAAGAATTGATGGATTTGCTCTTGAAATTGAGATGAGCAACGTCGAATGAAAGCCTGAAAAATAACTTGAAAAGGCATTAAAGAAACAAGAAGGCAAACATTCCAAGCTATCTACACATGCATATGAATATAGGTACAACAACAACATGTCAATCAACGGAGATTACTACGGAGGCAACACTTCCAATTTAAAGCCTTTCGAAGAATTAATAAAATCAATGGAGGAATTGAAACTCCACAGTCACGGAACTCCACGGAGAACAAAAGTAAAATTCTACCACTTTAGAAAAAAATATGATCTCTTCAAAGCGTGAGTGTTGCGCAAAAAACAAGAGAGGTTAACGAGGGTTAGAAAAATCTGGTCGAAAGCATTGGAGAAGGATCTCAGCATTGGAGAAGCCTTTGAAGGGAAATAAAAGAAATTCTCGACCAACATAATTCGAGCGAGATATGATGTCTCGGTCATCGATTCAAATAATGTATGATGGCAGTAATGAGAGTGGTTAAATTGAGCTGCGGAGGGAGTTCAAAAGGCAAAGAGAAGAATTAGGAAACATGCCTGAAGAAGCCAATGAAATTATACACTTTTTGAATACCAGGAACAGATATCAACTTGAAGAACTAGGCATCCAAGACAGAACAAGAACAATTTTGGAGATTAAAAGAGTTTTTACTAAAAGAAATCTGATGCAGAATCTAGACAGAAGATGCTCTGATATGCAGGAAGAAGTCAATTCCTTTACAGAGAGATTCAATATTTTGTAGAGTAAAGTATTGCCAAGTCCTTTAATTTCAGAGGATAAACTTATGAGCTTGGAAAAATATGTTGATAAATTGAACAAGCATGCTAACAATCAGGCCAGCTCCTCAACTAGTTCATCAGCAACAGCAACATTGCCTACAGGAAAAATTCTTCATAACAGATTGGAAAATTTGTTTTATCTTGAGCATGAGGTAAAGCATTTATTCCCAATTTAGCCTACTTTCTTTAGATATACAAAGACAGATGAAACTCTGAGGAAGTTGCAAATAACCAGAATACTGGAAGGTAAATGGTGGGAAGAGATGCTAGAACTTTTGTAAATATTATCCTTGCATGAAATTTGATTATTTACTACAGTAAGACATGATAAAAAAGGATAAACAAAGATTGAACAAAAGTCAAAGTGTATCAGTACAGGTAAATATTATCAGTAAAACAAAGCAGCCAGCACAGAATTACTAAAGAGGACAACAACAAGCCCAATCATAGGGCCTGCCTCCAGCACATTCTCAAAAGAAGGAAACAACACAACATCGATTATCCTTTCTCCTATCTACGAGACTATCTGTCTCTATTTTCTTGTAATATATCCATGAGTCATCCTAGATTATATCTCATTTTTTTAGGAGATATTTTTTATAATTCTTTGTATAAATACTCCCTCAATTGGAGTATTCATGGGGGGTGAAATTCATAGATTTTGCTGTAATATTGATTACTTTGGAATAAAGTGTTGTTGGACAATTTTTGCATGGCTAGCTGGATCAAGAATTGATGCAAAGGACTTTTCACAGGATTCTTGAATAAAAAATGGATTAATAAGTCCTCTATCTTTTATGTTTTAAAGTTTATACTTATTTACTATACCATTTATGTTTCATATATGAATGATTAACGAAAAGGAATAATTCATAAAGTGCTTAAGTGCAATCTATTTTCAATTGTTGTTGTTCTTAATGTTTTCTTCTAAACTAGTTTAAACAGTGAATTATTAATTGCTCTTGTTTTCTATTTTCTCCATTCTGATTATTTGATAAAGAAATCTTAATTTATCTTTGTTAATAGTCATTCAGTTTCCCTCTTTCGAAAATATTGAAGGATTCTTAAGTGCCCTTCACCCATTTCGACTCCATTCCATTTATTTAAGATCTTTAATTGTTCCTTATTTGATTACCTTGCCCTGTGAAACCATCCCTTGTTAAGAAACTAAATCCAGTTAAGCCATCTTCTTTGACTCCATTAGCCAAATGGACTAAATTACTTAGTCTTACCCTCTGCTATAGAATTTCATCACCCAATTTCAATCAAAATCCCTGGACATTCATAACTAGCCTAATATCTTTCAAAACCAAGCTAAATCTTACAGAGAGAGCCCTCTTTGGGTACAGATTGGCTAGATTCTGTACCTAAAAGTTGGTTTGTGGTTACCTCGGACCATTTTCCTCTTCCAACAACTACAAGGATAATTTGAGTGATAACATAGTGGCGACTCCACTCGGGAACTGAATAATTTTATTGTTACTATTGTTTACTTTATAAACTACAGACGGAGTCTGAAGTTAGCCAGGTAGCCTTTGAACTACTTTTGCTCTGAAATTGCATAAGTAAATAAATGATGCTTCAGTCTATCTCCAGTTTAGTTTATGAACTGAACATTCGGTTTCAAACATTTGATCAGTTCCTCTAGTCAAATAAATCTTTAAGAAATTTTAAATCCAAAATCTTAAACCTCTTAAAGAGATTGTAGAAGTTTTATTGCTCATTCCATTTAGACAAAAAACCAAAAAATATCACCTAGAAAACTGGCTTCAGAAAGGACTCATTACACCAGGGCTAATCTTGATCCAAATCCCCCACCTGTGTTTGAAAATCCGAATCTAATCTCCATGATTATTAGGAGAAAAGAGAGTCAAGAAAACTCTAGTAGCTCTCAACCTCTCTATAGATCAATATCCTGTCCTGTGAAGTGGATTTACCTTGAGGACGAACCTTTTGACGAGCAATTTGAAACCTCTTTATTTATAAATTTTTCTTAATCTGAGTTGTCCAATTTGGTTCCAGACCTAGTATTTATTTAATATTTACAATTTGAATTGTTACTTCACATCTTGATAAAAATTTGCGAAATTCCATACAATCTGAGCTTAGCTCTGAAGGAACATCAAATATTTATGTGATTACTTCAGCCTCTCCAATTTCAACAACATTTCCTCAAACATCTCAACCTCAAAATACCCCTTCTACTCCTCCATCCACTAATCATAGACTAACTTCACCTGTTATTTCATCACTACCTCCTGCAATGGCAAACATGTATGCTCCTTTGCTATTACCAGCCAATCTAAGGGCTATGCCCCAAGACTACCAAAGTAAAATTACTCCTTTCAATGGTTCTGGTACCTACACTGTACAACAGCATACTAAAAAGATGACCAATTATTTTGAAATTTATGAAATAGATGCTCATGATGTAAGAATGAGAATATTTGTCCAAAGTCTTACTGGAGAAGTCAAAACCTGGTTTAGATCCCTTCCTGCAAATAGTGTTACTAACTTGCAAGCTCTCTATAGGACATTTTTAAACAGATGGGAAAAGAAGAAAGATCCTCTTCAAATCTTATCAGACTTTGGAAAACTAAAGAGAGGACCAAATGAGACTGTGCAAGATTACATCACCAGGTTCAATGATGCTTACAATGTTATTCCCAAAAACCTTAGACCTCCTCCAGATTCAGTATTAATTAAATTCCCTGATGGATTTGATTTTTATATGGCGTATTAGCTTAGGGAAAGACCTCCTCAAACCTTAGAAGAAATGAAAAGTATAATTGTTAGTGTTGAAGGCAACCTGATAGAGAAACGAACTAGAGCCAGAGCTGAAAAGAGAATGCCTTTAAATGAAGAACCCTCAGATTTTGAAAAGAAACTAGATTTTATTATTAAAGGGATGGAAAGGCTAGGAGATAGAGTAGAAACAATAGAAAGGAAATCTCCTTGGGATGGTCAACCAGGCAATACTGGGAGAAATCCGAATTTCAGAAGGAACCAAAATCAAAATACTGGAAAAACTAGTCGTGACCAAAATATTTGGCCCCCATTCCAGGAAAATTATATTGAAGTCTCAACTTCTGAGGAACCAACTGAAGATGCTCAAATAAAAAACTTGACTGAAAGCAAGAACGAACCAGAAGTTTTCTTAACCCAAGATGATCAAGAAGCTCACATTCTTAAGCAATTTCAAACCCATTTAGGAGAATCATTTGACTTTAAGGAAGGATATGATATAGCCATTTACGAAGTTCACAAGCAATATAATTTTAGTAGCAGAAGAATTGATGTCCCAGAAACAAATAAACAGAAAGCTAAAAAATAGCCCCTCAAAGGTAAAACCAATACTACCCCTATACATATTCTTTCTAGATCAGATCCTAATCCCGCCAACCCAATATTTGAAGATGTATCTGATAGTCAACTGAATAATAGACAACTTTCCAATACTCTTCCTCCCAAAGGAAATGTAGAGGAACCTCCAAAATTTGATCCGGAAATAACTTCAACCCACAACCCCATTCCTAAGAAGGAGAAAAATACTGAAAACATAGAATATAAAGAGAATCCAACTGTTCAAAATACAAGAACTTAGACAGAAAAACCTTTTAATCTGGAAGTTGAAGTAGGAAAATTAAAAATCGATGTTCCATTGTCTGAATTAGCTAAACATGATGTCTACCAAAGTCAAATCAATAGATCACTTAATATTACTGGAGGTGATGACTTAGTAAATGTTTTTGATGACCAACCTAGATTATTATTTGGCCCTGAAGTAAATGGAAAACCAGGAAGTGGACGAACTCCTCCATTCTATGTGAGTTTGAACATATATGATAAAATAACTCATAATGCCATGCTTGATTTTGGGGCATCTCACAATCTAATTCCCAAGGCAGTAATGGAGAGATTAAACCTAGACATCACCAGACCATACAAAGACCTATTTTATTTTGATTCAAATCAGGTGAGATGTTTAGGACTAATCAAATATTTGTGTGTTTCATTGGTTCAATACCCTGTAGAAACAATTTTGATGGACATAGCAGTAGCAGATATTCCTCCAAAATATGGTATGCTATTGTCCAGATCTTGGGGTGTAAATCTTGGAGGATCTCTTCAATTGGACATGTCATATGCTAGTATTTTAGTGTTTGGTCAACCTAAGAGACTATATAGAGAAACTTTAATGAAATATGTAGTCAGTAGTCAGGAGAAACCTGAAAATTTTCCCATCTACTCAGTACACTCTGATATGGACTCATTTATTCTTTACAACGCTGAAATTGATCCTCCTACTGAATTAGAAGCTCCAACAGCAGAACCAAAACAAACTACAAATGGAAAATATAGTGTTCAAATCCAGGAAATCTCTGAGGACAATGAAACATTAGATACTCAAGAAAAACAACAAGAAAGTAAAAAACCAGATCTCACTGTCAAGAAAGTTCTTGAAACTCCCGATACTAATTATGAACATGAAATTATTTGGAATTTAGAATTTGATGGTTCTGTTAATAAATTAGGAGCAAGAGCTAGAGTTTGGGCGCATAATCTTGAAAATGATCATGCTGAAGGCCATGCCTACAGATTAAATTTTAAGTGCACCAATAATATGGCATAATATGAAGCTCTTTTTCTAGGTCTCAAACTGGTCAAAAGATTAGGAGCAATTAGAGTATCTGTCATAGGGGATTTCGATTTAATCATTCAACAGATCAAAGGACACTTCCTAAAAAATGATCCCAGACTGAGAGAATATAGAGGAACAATTATAGAGATTCTCAATACTTTTCTTTAGACTCAGCTTGCTAAAATCCCAAGAAAACAAAATTTTCATGCTCATAGTCTTGCAATGTTTTCTAGCACTTGTAAATTACCATTCGAACCTAATCATCAGTTCAGAGCTGAGATTAGACATAGACCAGCCATTCCAAAAAAATTTAAGAATTGGCAAGTGTTTTCAAATGACAATCAAATTAACAATTTCATGACTTTAGAGAATGAATTTTCTAACACTAACATAGATGAAGATACATTCATTGAATCTAATCAAATAAATGAACAAGAAATAGAAATTTTAGAAGAAATTGCAATTCAAATGCTTCATCGAACAAAGTTCACCAAAAAAGAAATGCAGGACATCAAACAAATGGAGGTTGATGAGATTATAGAATAAGAATCTGAGATCATTAATTTAAAAGATAATCATTTTCCTAAAGGATTAACTCCTTTGGAAGATCTTTTTTATTCTAACGATATTCTAAAGAAACCCAAAATGGAACCTTTGAAATCTGATATTGAGGAATATAATTTGGGAACTGAAGAAAATCCTAAACTGATAAAGTTATCTAAATCTTTGTCCCCTAATAAAAAACTAAAATATGTTGAACTAATAAGAGAATTCCAGGATGTCTTTGCCTGGAGTTATGAAGACTTGAAATCTTATGACACCTCTATAATTCAGCATACAATATCTCTGAAAGAAAATCAGAAACCATTTAAATAGAAACTCAGAAGAATCAACCCTGTACTACTACCTTTAATTGAAAAAGAAATCAAATGAATGTATGAAGCCGGGATAATTGCTCCTATTAGATTTTTAGAGTGGGTGTCTAATTTAGTCCCTACCAAGAAGAAAACAGGAGAGATCAGATTATGTGTTGAATTAAGAAATGTAAATAAGGTTTCTTTGAAGGATAATTACCCTTTTCCTAAAATGGATCACATTTTACAAAGGGTAGTAGGTGCTTCTAGGATTTCTCTTCTAGATGGGTTCTCAGGATACAACCAGATTCTGGTTCATCTTGATGATCAGGAAAAAACAAATTTTACAACACCATGGGGCACACTCAAGTACGTTAAAATTCCATTTGGACTTAAAAATGTAGGAGAAACCTTCCAAAGAGCAATGGACATCACATTTGCAAAATAAATTCATGATTTTCTTGTTATATATCTGGATGATTTAACTTTTTTTTCTGAATCAGATTAGCAGCATTTGGACCATCTCAGAAAAGTATTCATAAAATACAGAAAGTATGGTATCTATTTAAATCCAAAGAATTCCTTGTTTGGTCTTGAAGAAGGTAAACTCTTGGGCCATATCATTTCCAAATATGGTATTAGAATTGATCCTGCTAGAATATAAGCTATATTGCAGATGCCTCACCCTAGAAATGTTAAAGAACTTCAAGCTTTCCTAGGAAAAAACAATTTTTTGAGAAGATTCATATCTAGCTTAGCTGAATTAATTAGATTTGTTACTAACATGTTAAGAAATGATTCAATTATCAAATGGCTAGTTGAAGCCAAACAAGCATTTGAATAAATTAAAATGGCTTTGACTAGAACACCAGTTCTTACTAGTCCACAATTTGATAGAGATTTCATAATATTTTCATTTGCATCAGAACACACTGTAGCAGCTATTTTATTACAGAAGGATGATCAAGGATGTGAAAAACCTATAGCTTTTTTTAGTAAAGGAATACGGGATGCATCATTAAAATACAACATCATGGAAAAAAAAGCTTTTTCACTTATAAAAGCCATTAAAGATTTTAGAATCTACATATTGTATTCCCATGTGATAGCCTATGTACCAAATGTTGTTGTCAAAGACATGTTAACTCAAGATGGAATTGAGGGAAAAAGAGGTAAATGGATTGCTACCATATTAGAGTATGATATTGAAATAAAACCTACAAAGCTTATAAAGGGACAGGGATTGGCTCAACTCATGACATAAACAAATTTCCAAGTCATGGATATTAATGAACTGGATGAAAAACAGGAGATGGCGACTCCACAAATCAGCCAGGCCTTCTTAGATTCACCATGGTATGCTGATATAATTTATGTACTGTTAAACCTACAAGCTCCTCCAGGGTTATCCAGAACAGAGAAAAGGCTTTTAAAGATGACCTCTTCAAAGTTTTATATTTTAGATAATGTTCTTTTTTGGAAAAATCATGAAGGTATTCTATTGAATTGTTTGTTAAAAGATGAAGCTGACAAGACTCTCAATGAATTCCATGCAGAAGACTGTGGTGGACACCTTTATTGGAAATAAACTGCAGACAAGATCCTAAGAGCTGGATTTTATTGGCCAACCTTGTTCTCTGATGTAAAGAAATTTGTCACTGCTTTCCATAAATGTCAAATTTTTTAAGGCAAGAGAAAACTATTACCTTTACCCCTGAAACCAATTTCCACTGAAAAACCTTTCCAACAATGGGGCCTGGATTTCATTGGAGAAATCCATCCTCCCTCTTCTGGCCAACACAAATGGACCCTCACTACCACAGACTATTTTACCAAATGGATAGAAGAAATTCCTTCCAAACAAGCCAATGACATTGTGATCATAGGATTCCTAGAAACTAATATACTATCAAGATTTGGCTGTCCTGAGAAAATTATAACTGATAATGTTGTTGCCTTCAAATATAAGAAGATGATAAGTTTCTATAATAAATATCATATCACCTTAAGCCATTCCACGGCCTATTACCCTCAAGGTAATGGACTAGCTGAATCTTCCAACAAGAGTATCATTAATATTATTAAGAAATTATTGGAGGCAAACAAGAAAAATTGGCACAAGAAACTTACAAATGCATTATGGGCAGACAAACTCACCACCAAAAAATATATTGGGAATAGTCCTTATGAGTTATTCTATGGCATTGAGGCTGTATTTCCTTCGTCTATAGGGGTTCCTGTGATGAAATTACTTCAAGAAGCTCAGGTTGAACCTAATGATATTCAAAGGAGAATAAATCAGACTATCAATTTGCAATAGACCAGAGAGGAAGTATATTAGAGATCCCAAGTATTGCAAAAGAAACTAAAGAATATATTTGATAAAAGGACCAAGGCAGAAGATTTGCAAATTGGAAACAAAGTTTTAAGATGGGATTCCAGAAGAGAGGATAAGGGAAAACATGGGAAGTTTGACTTCCTGTGGAAAGGACCTTATATTATTCATGCTTTACAAGGAAATAATAAATGTTTTCTAAGAAAATTGGATGGTAGAGAAACTGAAGAAGGATCAGTTAATGGTTGAATGTTGAAACATTACTTTGATCCTATTTATTAGGATATCCTAATTTTTAACATATACATACTATATCCTTTGTAATGTTACAGTTTTGAGTGGATAGTAACTTACTGGAGTTGAAGCCTAAGGAGAAGGCCCTAAGCTTCAGAAGTGTTACTGTCATACATAAAATAAAGTAACAAGCAGAAGAAGATTCCATGGTTCAGTCAAAATCATTCTGAGGACAACTGACCTGCTGTTCTTGACTTTTCACCAGGAAAAGCCATCCCCAAGTGGAGCCAATGTTAGATTCCTATATAAATTGGTGTCATATATCATGATTGACTTGATGAGCTATGTAATATGTTCATACCTTTTCTTGTTGCAAAGGTTTTCCATATTGTCAAAAAATCAAAAAAATTTAAAAAATGTAAAGCGGGTATACCCTAAAATAAAAATCAAAGGGTAAAAAAAAAAACAAAATGGCCAAAAAAGTTTAAAAAAAAATGAACCCCACCAAAAGAAAGGCCAAGGAAAGTGAGCAAGTCTAAATGCCACTAATTTTTACGCTTATGTAAATAAACAAATTGTGTGCAACTTGTATTTTATGCCACAATTTATGAACAATCAAACAGTTTAAGCTTGGCTAGTTCATCTTTCAATTTTATGTTTTAGAGATAGAGAATAAAATCTGACCAAACTATTTAATCTTGGCAGATAAGTAGATAGGTAGAGTAAATAAAATGAGCTCAACAGTTTAATCTGAGCCTTTGGATGTAATAAGGTTAGAATTATATAGATTTCTACATGTAAAAATAAAAAGTGTGATAAGGGTTTGCAGTCTAAATGCACCCTAATAAAGAAGAAAAAATGGTAGGGTAAAGTAGGTAGGGTAGGTAGATGTTGTTGCAGAATTACATGTGATGGATAATGACTCTGGATGTGTTAAATATTTACTTTCATCACAAGTGCAAAGGCAGACACTACATTGGAAGAATTTCAAGTAAAGCAAAGTTAAAATTATTAACTTCCCTTCTCATTGTTCCCTAAAAATTTCACTAATTTCCCTTAAGTACTAAAGCATTTGAAAATTAGAGGGGCTCAAGGCATTTCCTTGACTTTTGGAGGGACCGGACCTTCGGCCCAATAATTGGAAAAGCATAAGTACTTAAAACCATTCATCATGGCATTCATTCACTTCTAAAATATCTTTTCCTAAGTGAAATCCCATTTTACTTAGGAAAATTATGCAATATTTCATAAAAACCCTATTCATTCAAGCATAAGTTAAATACATTAACCTAATGTTTTATACTTAGCGCTTTTATTCATTTTCCATATTAGTTTCTAACTTATTATTTAAATCCATACAAATTTCGCATCCCCGTATTATTTTAATAAAATTCCCAAATTAATATATTATACCACCCCTTTGGTTTAAAAATAACCATATAAGTATTAATTGTGATTAATTTGTTGAAAATTTCCAATTAATAAATAAACCCGACACTTTGCCATATAAAGGGATTAATTAACCCTCATGGTTAATTAATAACCTAATCCACCAACATAATTCCCCCCGATGCGATTATTTCATAATAAATTACATTGGGCCCGCATTACTAATTTCCTGTCATCTTCCCTTCCTGAAGACCGTTCGATCGACCAATCTGAGATCTACGGTTGATGTCCATATCGCTGCGCCTCCACGTCTGAACGATAATGCGCGATGGCCGGGCGGTTTTCTGAATAGTGTCGTGCCACGTGTGGTGTATCGTATGGAATCGCTCGCCCTCCGTTGAAAACTGCCCGTCCCCAAAAGCTGTGCAATGAATACCACTTATTGCTTGCCTCCCATGATGAAGCCACCGTACTTGCTCACGTCATCCATTAAAAAAAATAATAAAAAACCCACCAACCTTTGACTTTGCAAATAAAACACCAACGCGCGTCATTTTCACTATTTTGTACAATGACCAGTGTCCCATGAAAAACTTCAAAAACCAACTGTGAAGATTGTCAACCGCCACCTTGCTGAGGAAATTAGCAGTCAAGCAATCTAGAATTCGTCCAGCATAGCCAACACCTATTTTTGTCACTGTTTATTTCTGGGAAAATAGGTATTTACCCAAATTCCCGATTGAACTCTGCAAAATCTTGGTTTTTGTTTATATTCCACACAAGAAAACTGAAACAGGGTTCAAGATTAGTCTTCATTTTATTCCTCAATCCCTAAAATTGCAATTGTATTTCCAAACCTGTGATTGCGCCTGTTTTTTTTCATCAAAACCCGAATTCATTTCTGAATCCGCAAGAAGCAGAAATCGAAATTCCTGTGGCTTTGAATGTTGCACCCCTGAATACCCCTCATGGAGATTTAGACTATCTACCTCTTGCAAATAGGGATTTCCAAATTAAAGACCTCGTCCTCAGTGAAAATCCTCTTCGAATTTTTTGCCACTGCAGAAATAACTACCTGAATGGTTCTGACATTTTTGGACTATGGGAATCCAATCTTCCCATGTATCTTCTTCCCTCAGTCCATATTTTTCCTGAAATAATCCGTTACTGCCATGAAACTTATAATCCCAGTCAACGAGCAGTCTTGTCCCCGATTCAAATCTTCCTTTTCATAATAAGTGCTCAGTCTATCAATGAAATGTTACAGTTTCAGCCTAGTCAAGCCCTGACTCCCCTTTCCATGGGAAATTTACTTGAGAAATCGGCCAATTTATCCCAAGAAGAGTTAAATCGCCTTTGAAAAACTTTCATGTTGCCAGAACATCAACCCAGAGGCTCTCCCCCTTATGGATATACCTTTTTCACTGATGTGGGTAGACTCATTCTGAATATGATATCCTCTATAATGGGTTTCAATACTAGTGAATATGTTGATCAATTAACCCTAGTATTTTTGTCAATTTTTACCCCTAGATAGCCCCCTACTGTCAAGTACGATTTTTCTTCCTATATAGCTGATAAAATCCATGATCAGTTCATGATATTAGAAAATGAAAGAGTGTTTAAGTATTCCTCTGTTATATACCATCTCATGCTTTATTATCAATCAGAGAGTTTCCCTTTCCATGTCAATAAAATTGATGCGAAAGGAAATCCTAGGTCTGTAATATTTTGGTCTGCAATCACTCATAATTCCTCTGATTCTCCTTATTCTTACAATGAGTTCATTGACCTATTTGTGCACCCTGCAACCACTTTATTAATAGGAGTCTCCCCTCCTAGGGTCAATAATGACATGAAGAAAATTCTCCAACTCTCAAAGAAATACAAGATAGGTGGTTGGTACCTATACCGGAATCATACAAAAATTAGAATATATGGGTGTGAGCTATGTCCTTTCAAGTTACCAAAATATGCCCCAATGAGGCTCTTTGCCTTAGAGTATTTTAGACAGATGATAAATTCAGATATAGTCCATTTTTGCAATGCAAAGAAAAAATCTCAACTCAAAATGAAGAGTCAATTAGGTCCTTTTGTTTGCAATTATAGAGATGCAAGAAAAGAAGCTGAAAGGATCCTAGAAGACTATATTAAATTGTAAAAAAATTTCTACTGGGTACCTTATGACCCAAACAGCTTTATTTGTGATAGGAGGATGGAAAAAAAATTGTCACCATACCTTCATCATAGGATTCCAGAAATTGAACAATATGCCAATATGGATGAATGGATGGAAGGAATATTGATAGAACAAGATAGTGAACAGGTCAGTGTTGAAAATGTTATGAAAGACCTTGAAAAAATACTTGACCTAGACTCTTTTGGACAGGTGCAAAGACCAGGAATTGGTCCTTCTTCTGCTGGAACTTCTCAGAAAAATTTACAGGAAATCAATGCATCAGCTACAGTAGCATCTAAAGGGAAGGAGAAAGAGGATGGTATACAAGTTACAGAAAAATTCACAATGATAGAACGGCCTGAAACTTCTAAGGAACAGGGCCAAATATAGACTTCTCCTACTCAGATTAATGTGGCAGAAATTTCAGTTTTACAAACTCCTCTCAATGTAGAAAAGGGTAAAAAGAGAGAAGCAGAAGAAGCTACCCCTATCAGTGGATCTTCAGAACAACCTGATGTTAAAAGAAAAAAATTAAATCCTCTTCCAGAAGTAGAATATGTTCAAGAAATTCCTGATATTCATAGGAGAGAAGAATTAGGTAGTCAGCAAACATATACAATCAGTGGGACATCCACCAATTCTCAGAGAAAAGAGCTACAAAGGCATCAAAGTATAGAAGTATTTTCTTTCAAGCCACTGGTAAAGGATGCCTTGGATATTAAAAGGACATTCATAAGTATAAAGGTCGGAAATGATCCACTAAGACTTCAATTCTACAATCAATATTTGATGATGGCTCCTAAAAATAAACAAAGATTGATGTCATCCTATGACATCCAGCAGGGTGAAATGGTAATAAGTCACTTCAAACCCAAAGTGCAATAGCCTCAAATAGCTACAGATTATATCAGAACCAATTTTGAAGTCATAGCAAAGGATATTCATCCTTTGGATCAGATTGAGCTGCATAAACAAACAGGTGAAATTATTTATTCTACTCTGACTGATAAATCAATGATGATCCAAAAATTACAAGATTCTTTGGAGAATATTAATGCTCAATTGCATCTTGAAAAAGCCTCTTCTCAGGATAAGGAAAACAGAATAAATACTTTGGAAGAAATAATTATTGGATTGGGTCATAATCCCAAAGATGTCAAAGGTATATAAGCCTTGATTAAGAAGAAAGATGATGATATTGCAGCCTTAAGGAAACAGTTGAAGTTGCAATCTTCAAGGCATCCAAAAACTGTAGAAATCATAAAGAAAAACTCCGAAGAAGAATTGATGGATTTACTCTTGAAACTGAATGAGAAACTTAATGAAACTGAAAAAGAGCTAGAAAAGGCATTGAAAGACAAGAAGGCAAACATTCCAGCATCTACAGCAGAAGTAATTACAAGTACAACAACAACAGGTCAACCAACAGAATTATTACAAGTTAACACTTCCAATTTAAGCACTGAAGAATTAATAAAATCAATGGAAGAATTGAAACTCAAAGTAACAGAGCTCCGGAGAACAAAGGTACAATTCATCACTTTAGAACAAAAATATGATCTCTCGAAAATAATTGTTACAAAAAAAATAAGAGAGGTCAACAGATTAGAAAAATTGGTGAAAGCATTGGAGAAGGATCTCACGTTGGAGAAGCCTTTAAAGGAAATAAAAGAAAATCTTTGGGACAACATCATTCAGTCAATAGAAGATGTTTGGCCATCATTCCAAATAATCTATGAGCAAAATGATTTAATTAAATTAGCTCTGGAAGAAATTTTAAAGGAAAGAGAAGAATTAGGAAACATGCCTGAAGAAGCCAATGAACTTATACACTTTTTGAATATCAAGAACAGATATCAACTTGAAGAGCTAGGCATCCAAGACAGAACAGGAACAATTTTGGAGATTAAAAGAGTTTTTACTAAAATAAATCTGATGCAGAATCTAGAAAGAAGATGCTCTGATATGCAGGAAGAAGTCAATGCCTTTACAGAGAGATTCAATATTTTGCAGAGTAAAGGATTGCCGAGTACTTCAATTTCAGAGGATAAAATTATGAGCCTGGAAAAATATGTTCAGAAATTGAACAAGCACGCTCACAATCAGGCCAGCTCCTCAACTAGTTCATCATCAGTAGCAGCAGCAATGCCTACAGGCGAAATTCTTCATAACAGATTGGAAAATTTGTTTTATCTCAAGCATGAGGTAAAGAGTTTATTCCCACTTCAGCCTACTTTCTTCAGATATACAGAGACAGATGAAACTCTGAGGAAGCTGCAAAGAACCAGAATATCGTAAGCTAAATGGCGGGAAGAGATGTTAGAACTTTTGTAAATATTATCCTTATATGAAATTTGATTATTTACTAACGTAAGACATGATAAAAAAGGATAAAAAAAGATCGAACAGAAGTAAAAGTGTATCAATACAGGTAAAGAGTATCAGTAAAACAGAGCAGCCAACATAGAATTACTAAAGAGGACAACAACAAGCCCAATCATAGGGTCTGCCTCCAGCACATTCTCAAAAGAAGGAAACAACAAAACATCGGTTATCTTTTCTCTTATCTACCAGACTATCTGTCTCTATTTTCTTGTAATATATCCATGAGTCATCCTAGATTATATCTCATTTTGTTAGGAGATATTTCTTATAATTATTTGTATAAATACTTCCTCAATTCGAGTATTGATGGGGGGTGAAATTCATAGATTTTGCTGTAATATTTATTACTTTGGAATAAGGTGTTGTTGGACAATTTTTGCATGGCTAGCTGAATCAGGAATTGATGCAAAGGACTTTTCACAGGATTCTTGAATAAAAAACGCATCAATAAGTCCTCTATCTCTTATGTTTTAAAGTTTATATTTATTTAATATACCATTTATGTTTCATATCTGAATGATTAACGAAAAGGAATAATTCGAAAAGTGCTTAAGTGCAATTTGTTTTCAATCGTTGTTGTTCTTAATGTTTTCTTCTAGACTAGTTTAAACAGTGAATTCTTAATTGCTCTTGTTTTCTAGTTTCTCCATTCTGATTATTTGGTAAATAAATTTTAATTCCTCTTTGTTAATAATCATTCAGTTTCCCTCTTTCGAAAATATTGAAGGATTATTAAGTTCCCTTCACCCATTTCTACTCCATTCCATTTATTTAAGATCTTTAATTGTTCCTTATTTGATTACCTTGCCCTGTGAAACCATCCCTTGTTAAGAAAATAAATCCAGTTAAGCCATATTATTTGACTCCATTAGCCCAATGGACTAAATTACTCAGTCTTACCCTCTGCTATAGAAGTTCATCACCCAATTTCAATCAAAATCCCTGGACTTTCATAACTAGCCTAATATCTTTCAAAACCAAGCTAAATCTTACAAAGAGAGCCCTCTCTAGGTACAGATTGGCTAGATTCTGTACCTAAAAGTTGGTTTGTGGTTACCTCAGACCCCTTTCCTTTTCTAACAACTTCAAGGAAAATCTCAGTGATAACACCAGCCAATGATGAAAGTTGTTAACAGATGCAAGAGGAACCACCGATAATGACAATGGCCCTCAAGGTACTAAAGGTAAAATCCACGGAATGTAAACAGTGAGCTGAAGTCGAACACCCGCAGAATCATTTGATCGAAGGTTAATGATGAAAACCTTGTGTCGAATGCGAAGAACCTGCTATTGAGGCATGCAGGCTCCAAGGTACCGGAAGGGAGTCTCTAGATTAGCTTCCTGGATAATGATCTGAAGTCGAAAGGAAGTAACCTTGATCGAAGGTGGGCCATAGTGTTTCCCACATCATCGACGCGAGACAAAGGAATATAATGTTTGCAAATCAGGATCAGATGAGAATCAGAGGAAGGTTAAAACTGCAGAGGTCAACTTCTCTTGAACATATCGGCGGCACGACAGTGGATTTGGCAGTATTTGACATCAAAAGATCAGAGGTCATGATGACGAGGCAAAGAGCAGATGAGAGGTCAAAAGGGATCACCCAATCCCATGGAAGCAAGTGGAAAACGAGATGAGATGTCCCCAACCTGACACGAATGCAAGCAAGTGCCATGTTCAAGAGCGACATACTGCCAACATGATGATGACACTGGTTCCATTTTTCCCAACCATTTCTGGCGAGTACCCCAATTATTTTTTAGAAAAAGCGTGAAGGGGATAGCATATGCTTGTGATATAAGTTCGTCATTCAGACGAATCCATCCTAGTACATTTAACAAGCCCTAGGAAGGAGAAACTTGAATATCGTCATTATGACAGAATCCGATGTCATCAGGGTTTAACGAGTCTGACAAAGGAATAACTCGGTGTCTTTTCATGTTTAGAGAGTTTGAAAAGACAGCGAAAAAGTAAACTCCAACAGTCCCTTTTCGTAAATAGTTCCTCAAATCCAAAAAGGTAGAAAACTGTGTCTGAGAAAACCTCCTAGTCGTGATAGGCTAGGGTATTCCTTTTTCGTAAATAATATATCCTAGCCCCAAAAAGGAGTAAACGTATACTGGGTAGATGTCATTTCACAGCCAATTTAACGAGATCAAAACGACAAGTGACTCGGCAATCTTTTCATGTTTAGAGAGTCAGAAAAGAGCTGAAAGTTGACTCCTCCTGGAGAAACGAGTGGTATAATGGGTAGTTGCTGGTTCTGGTAATGGTGGAACTGCTCAGAACAAGATAAAGGTTAAGAGGTTGGCTAACAAGACCACTCATTGCAGCGGTTCCTCAGGAATGGGTAAAACAACCAAGTGAAGGCATATGATCAGCCAAGCAAATACTGACGATGGAGTGAGAAAACCAAGGCTCATCTGGCAAAAACAGGCTGATAAAATGGCAATCACAAGAGGTAAAATGGGAATGGTTTCATTTTTACACAAGTTTTAAATCAAAAAACTCTGCTTGAAGTTGGTTTCATTTTTACCCAAGCTTGAAACAAAGATAAACTATGCTTGAAACCTGTTTCATTTTTACACAAGCTTGAAATGGAAACAAACTATGATTGAAAAATTTAAGCATGCCCCCAGCATGGTGACACAATTCAAGGTACATTCCCCCCAAGCTTCAATCCATATGAAAGGCATATGGAGTGAAGTTTCAAGTTACGAGATCAAGAGAAAGACTCGACTGGGATTTTACGAGATCTTATCAAAGACTTGAATTGAACAAGAAAGTGTTTCATTTTTTTAATGAGGTTGACACATTAAAAGAACTATCCTCAGAAGAGCTTGTTTCATTTTTTAAGGAGCTTGACACAAGAAAATGAACTCTGCTCCAACGACCTTGTTTCATTTTTTAAGGAGCTTGACACAAGAAAACGAACTGTGCTCCGGCGACCTTGTTTCATGGTTTAAGGAGCTTCACACAAGAAAACGAACTCTGCTCCGACAACCTGGTTTCATTTTTTTAATCAGCTTGACACAAGAAAAGGAACTCTGCTCTGGACAACTTGTTTCATTTTTTAAGGAGCTTGACACAAGAAAATAAACTGTGCTCCAAAGAGCTTGTTTCATTTTTTTAAGGAGCTTGACATAAGAAAACGAACTCTGCTCCGGAGACCTCATCATAATTAAAAATAATTCATCACTTCCAAGAGTTCCACTCCTGATGGAAGGAAAACATCCTGGAAGTCAGGACCGAATGCCCCCAGCACCTGATGCACAACGGCACTAACACTGAGTACAGGCACGGGGTAGGTAGCCACATAGTTGACGTGCGGTGGGGCAGATACAACGGGTGGATAAAAACCAGGAAGGGATGATGGCGGGCCAACTGCCACATTAGGACCAAAGAATGAAAGTCGATCAATGGTCACGATCCGTCCGTCATGTGGAAAACAGACCACACGAAAAAGGGAGGAGACAAGCGCCCCCATGGAATAGGTGTAATCGCGCCCCAAGAGCATATTGAAATCCAAGGGGCCTGGAACAACCATCACGTCCATATGGACAGTTTTGCCTCCCAAAGTAATAGGTAAACTTGGAAGGATCCCTAACGGTTGAATAGTTCTGCTGTTAAATGCCAACAGATTCTGCGTAACAGATGCAAGCGACGGCAAACCGAAAGCTTTCCAAGTAGTTGAGGATAAAATACTAACAGATGTGCCTTCATCTATAATGGTGCTGGGTACGACCAAACCAAAGGTCTATACCGTTATCTTGAAAGGCACATAAGACGGAAGGCGGTATCCTGCAAATCAACTCCAATCAAAGGAAGCGACCAAACTACTCGGAGAGGCTACCATCGAATCAATATGGTCTTCCCCTGGTGTTACAGGAGAAGAAGGATCATCCTCGATGACTTCCATCACAGAGTCGGGAAGGGTATCCTCCAGCACCTCCATCACTGGAGGTGGAGGAGCAGCTTCTTGAGATATAGGGACAGGAGAATCCTTCTCCAAGTCTAAGGAATCTGAAGAAATAAGAATAACCTGAGGGATGTGAGGTCCACTCTCAATGGAAAAGACCTAGTGCACCGTAGACGGGGCTAGTTCAACCGATCCCATGACCAATGGTTGGTTGGGAACGGATTCCTGAATTTGAATTTCCGGGGGAGCGGGATCGACCAAGGATGACTCTTGACCAATTGTTGAATCAAATGGTGGAAGACTCAAAGAAAGTTGTTTGTAAATAGCTAGAAGGCATGGTGTAGAAATAGTCGGGTTGTCCAACACTCCTTTGGCTTCATCCATATATGGACAAAGGTGAATGTCATGATGCCCTTCACACAACTCATAGGGATTGGTAATCTTACCTTGCTTCTTAGGAGCCTTACTAGCACTAGCTGATGACGTGCCCCCAACCTTACACCTGGAAGCCAAAGGCAACGGCGGATGACCGTTGGACCATACTTCGAGCACCTTGGGAATGCCAGGGCAGTCTCGAAGAAGATGGTCTCCTGTGCACAACATGTAAGGGAACTTGAATTTCCACGGAGGGTTGGGAGGTTTATCAAGAGGAGATGTTTCAGAAATAGTAGCCGCGGCTTTAGCCTCTCTCTTATCGGACTCCTTCTTCTTTTTCTTCTTCTTCTTCTTCTTAGCCACCTGGTTACTTGAATCTAGACTTTCACCAGGTGAAGTAGTCGAGGAAGACGCAAAAACAGGCAAAGAAAGGGAGAGGTCCACCTTGGAATCAACATGATGTTTTTCAAGCAGAGGAACTGATTGAACAGTAGCCAAGACATTCGGGACCACAGAGGTTGAAAACAACCAAACAGGTAACCCAACAGTTAACCCAGGAAGGGACAACGTTTCCATGTAAGGAGCACCAACATTCCCAAAAGGAGTAAAATGACCTGGATTCCCATCGGAGGGGATCCCTTGGTTGGTGAACTCTGGAAAAGTTTCCATAGGAGACGACCCAAAACAACACCCTGAGGAAACTAACTTTAACCAGGAATATTTCGTGGGCAGTTAATTTTTAAAACATTGAAACCAAACTATATTGTTTCATATTTTAAGAGTCTAGAAACAAGCAAAAGGTGACTATATCACTTTCAGTTTGGAAACAAGTGTGAAAGGACAAGCGCTTGATGATCTTTTCAAATTTATGGAGTCAGTAAAGATCGAAAATAACTGCTCTGGTAATCTAGGCAGATGGGTGTACCAGAGATCCATGAACTGCCATATACACCTTGGTTACAAAATGAAAAAGAAATCAACCAAGGACTTGACGTACGTGCAGGTAATCTCCCTGAATGTTGTTTCCAGTGTATCACGGGTATAAGGCGGCAGACTCAGCTTCCTACGGATAAAGGATAACAACCTATTGGGGTCTCCCTTTATATATGCGACGGTACGGGGAGCACAAGTACGTACTAGCGCTATCTAAAGCCAAATGGAAAACGACAGCTACTAGGTTTAACGATGCCGAAACACGTCACTAGCCTAGACCTCTAGATATTTCGTTAATGTTCCAATGCTGCCTTAAGGTAAATTGAATAAATTTTAGTGTTGATCTTCAATTATGTTTCAATTTTCAGGCCCTACTGAATGTTATGTCTCAAAAACCCTCTAAATGCACACTACATGCCACAATATGTCACTTCATTCGATGAATAGCTAACTACGGGAAGGTTGAGAGCTTTCACACAATAAAAAAATGATCACAAAACAACCACTAGTGTCTCTAGTGCACGCTAATGCAACTAAAATCTTTTCCTTTAGAGTTATATAACAATAATAACGCAGAAAATATTTCAATTTACATTAACTAATCAAAAGCAAAGAGATTTGATTTTTTTATTTTCAATGTTTAAGAGCAAAATGCACTAAACAAAATGAAAACTAATGAAAAGAACAATTTGAGAAATGATAGCGAAAGAGTGAAAGCAAGCAAGCTCACTCAATGCGAAACACACAATCAGACCTCAAACTGATGGAGAAATCCCTCAAATCAAAGAGGAATCCCAAAGACTCATACGAACCATGTAATCTAGGTTCAAAACGAGACAAAGAGAAATTTGAATGAGAAGGAAGGAAACCACTCAAATAACGCAATAAAACAATGGAAGACCACCAAACGAATGCAAAGAAGAAATTTACTGGACAAACGAAAACCAAAAACTCCCACGGGAGGCTCAGCACACTATAACGCCTAGATGCCCTAGGGCTAGAATGTAAAATCGATAGTAGAGGGCAAACAACTGGAGGATAGAGGTCACACACAGTCAACCAAGGTTCTAGAACACTCAGGCAGTCGAAAAAATGACACCAAAACCACAAATCAAGCTCATAAAGCTCAGAAAGAAGCAAACCCTAGCACCACACAGGATTGGCGCAACTGTCTAGCTGCAACTAGCGCTAGAACAAGATTGGCGCAGGAGCTGAACTAGAAACAAGTGCTAGTTGGCGCAACTATCAGGGAAAAAACCACGCCAGTCAAGTTTACTAATGTCAAAAAATAAAAAAGAGCAAAAAAGGAGCAGATCAGGTATGGTGAGGCTAAACAGAGGTTTAACATTAGAAAAAGACGAACCAGAAGAGCTGATCAAGCAGACAAAGAGAAAAATCAACCGAAAAGAAAAGACAAAATCCAATCAATGTATCCCCAGTGGAGTCGCCAATTTTTTGGAGAGGTAAATCCCCTTTGCGGACAGAGGCGATCCCTACTAGCCCAGATCGGGTCTAGCAAAAACCGAGTCACGCTAAGATGCAGGTTCCTAGTTACAAAAGACCAAGATGCGACAAGAGGCCTACCTTTAGTCCCGCGCTGCTATTTCTTGCAGATAAGATGGCGCTTCCATCCTTCGCTTTGGCAGATCACAATTCTCCCACCTAGCACATTCAAACACCTACACGTACATGAAGAAACAACAACACACAAGTGTAAAACATAATACATGCAACCATATCTCAGTCAGAGAAGATATAATTCATAATATAATACATGAACATATGAATGGAAATCGAAGTCGTTTATTATTAATCACAACGAAAGAAAGATACAACCTGAGCTCTGATGCGGGATCTTCCTTCGGTGGGTCAACAATGGAGCATGTCTCGATGGAGCTCGTCGGGAATGGGACAAAGCTCTCTCTCTTTGGCTTTGGATCTCAGAGGTTGTCTGACGATAGTCTCCTTACTACTGATTCAACTCTATTCAGGCTAGCTTGCAAAGGGAAAATGGCAAGCTTATATAGATGGTGGAAGGGGAATTAGGATCCCTACAATGGTGGGATTGGCCCTATCCTCAAGGAAGCTGACATGATAGGTGGAAAACCACTTCCCCTACATGGAGATCTGGAGCCAAACCTCCCAACTCTTTTTAGAGACTCGTTCAGGAGTTGGTTGGAATCAAACTTTTGCCGTTTTTTTTTTTAATCCTTATTAAGCTTGGCGTGGGCAATACACTGGGACAGAGCGCCAGTTAGCATGCCCTCTTTGGTGGATTTCCCCCATTGGCGCGAGGGCTGAACCGACTGGTTGCACCAAGGCCAAAAGGTCTATTTTTAGGGCTTTTCACAGGAAACTGTCTTTAGAGGAATGATTTTCCTTGTCAAGGGGGGTGCCATGAAAGTGGTTTCAGGTCATTTCACTACTCACAGGTAATGGAAAATTCCCTCCAATGTGCAGGACGGGGGATTTCAGGGACAGTGACAAATTACTGTGTAACAAAAGAGAAGCAAAATTTTGTTGTAGATGCATTCTCATGAAAGGGTGAGGATGTGGAGACATTTATATGTGCCATTTATACTATCCAACCTGATTGGATAACTATTTTAAGGGGTGAATGGGAGAATGATGAAGAGGTGTGGACACTCATTCAAAATTTGCAACAATATCCTAGTGAATACGATACATTTATCTGGAAAAATGATTCATTGTGGTACAAATATTGCATATATCTATATAAGAACTCCGAACTCAAACAAAAGGATATTTTGGAATTCCACGTCTCTCCTGTAGGAGGGAACTCGACACTTTTAAAACCTTACCATAGGGTCAAGAAGGAATTTTTGTGGTATGGCCTTAAATATGATATTCATAATTTTGTGGTTGAATGTGTGGTTTGCAATAAAATAAAGTCAAAACAATTAAGACCCTGGGCCTTTTACAACCATTATATATTCCAAGTGAACGTTAGGAGGAGGTCTCAATGGATTTTATCACAAGTATACCCCAGTCTGAAGGAAAGAGTTTCGTCCCAGTGGTAGTTAATAGACTTACCAAGTATGCACACTTTTTTGCACTGTGCCATCCTTTCAAAGCCATTATAGTCGTTATTGCATTTGTGGAAATAGTTCAAAAGCTACATGGAAACCCAAATATTATTGTAAGTGACAGAGATCCCATTTTCACTTGAAGTTTTTAGACAAAATTATTTTCTTGTATTAATACTCAATTGGCTCATAGTTCATCTTATCATCCTCAATATGATGGGAAAACTGAGATAGTGAACAAAATTTTAGAACGATATCTTCGTTTCTTTGTATCTAATAAACAAAAAACAATGGGTCAAGTGGTTGCCTCTGGCAGAATGGTGGTATAATACTTCCTTCCATACCACAACAAAAAATACCCCATTTATGGAAATTTATGGATATCATCCACCATCCATCACATATTTTCTAAGAGATAATTCTAACTTTCAACCAATTGAATATCACATTGAGCCTCAACAACAATTTTTATAACTCGTAAATGATAACCTCACTCTGGCGCAAAATAAAATGAAACAACAACCATCTCAGCATCACAAATAAAGAAGTTTTGACATGGTAAATTGGGTATTTTTACCACTACAACCATACTAAAAATATCCCTCAAACAATCTAAGAAGGATAATAAATTATCACCCAAGTACTATGGCCCTTATAAGGTGTTGAAAAGGATTGGTACTATGACATACAAATTGGAGTTTCCTGCATCTTCGCTAGTACACCTAGTTTTCAATGTGTCATTCTTAAATAAGGTTATAGGTGACAATATCTCACTTCAAACAATATTTCTAGAAATTGAAAAGGAAGGAAAATTAATATTAAAGCATGAATAAATCATGGAAACAAGAATCAGGCAACTATGGAATCGATCAATTTTAGAGTATCTCATTAACTAGAAGATCTTACCTGCTAAAGATTCCACATGAGAGGATGATTATTTTATAAATTAGTATCCATAACTACTCAAGCATTGAGGACAACACTTTTTTTATGGAGAGGCTCATGTTAGGTCCCTATAATACTAGTGTGGCTCTTATATTGTTATTTTTGTGCACCATTTAAGCCCACTATTCTTCTTGTTGTGCCCTTATATTGTTATTGTTATGTAGGCCCTAATTATATTTTGACCCCTTAAACTCCTATATATACCAAGGAGGTATTTTCCTTTGAATCATCTAAGAATTTTTCATTTATGTGATGTCAAAGGAGGTTTCCCCCTTGAAGTGGCCAATTATCAAGGCGTTGATCTATCTCTTATTCTATTTTTGTGTTATTTTGATATATGTACATAATAGGGTTGCAATTAATGTGAAATTCATGCAAAATTTAAACCATCAAATTATGATTAGAAAGACACCAACAATCCTACAAATGACCGGAAATTCAACATTTAAACCTAAAGGTATTTTGGAAGGTTACATGGCGACAATTAACTCTTGGGAATACCCTGCAAACTTTATAATCCTACATACTAAAACTATTTTGGGGGCTTATATGATAATCCTAGGCAATAATGGTTAGCAATTGTAGATGCATTCACTGAATGTTTTTATGGAAACATGAATATCTCTCAGGGGGAAGGAGTGAAGAAACTTATGTTATATCCACCAAATAACTTTGTCTTAGATTTAGAAGAACCATTTTAGATACCTCTATATGATGGGAGTGGTTACTTTGTTAAACTATCTAAACCAAATCTAACAATTGATCAAGCTTTAATTATGAAAGAACCAATTAATGACAGAATTATCTCTAACTTTATTCATAATATTTATCATTCAACAATTAAAATTAAAGAATTTTGTGATCAAGTTGAAGAAGAATAAGCAAGTTCTATTTCAAATTCAAAAACACTTAATTTTACTATTCATTATCACATTTTCTTAAAGAAAAAATATAATATCAATACGTGATAAGTACTTAATTGAAGAACTAGTTAGCCAAAAAATTAAAAAATTTGAAATTTTTCGGGGAAAATTGTTGAATATTAATAGTGAAATCAAATTATTTTAGCAACAAGACCTTCAAGAATTGTTGCAGTAAAATTATTCAACATTTTCTTAGTATTAAAAATATGTGTTAGTAATATATCCATTAATTTGTATGCATTATATTTATATTCAAGATGGGGCAGTTCCTATCCAACAACCACAATGTTGAATGAACCTATTTGTTAAGGAAATTGCAAAAGAATAACTTCAAAAACCTTTGATAACACAGTTCATTTACCCTATATTAGACAGTAAGTGGGTTCCAAAGAAAAGGGGTAAATGGAAAATATGTTTGGATTACAAACAATTGAGCAAAGCTACTAGGAAGGATGATTTCACTTTCCTATTATTGATCAAGTTGTAGATTCGTTAGTAGGGAATAAATATTTTTCTTTATTAAATGATTTTAGTGGATATAATAAAAATTGGATTGCTCTAGAGGATCAGGATAAAACTAGGTTTACTTGTCCTTGGGGAATGTCTACCAATAGAGTTTTTCTATTTGGATTATGTAATATGCCTACAACATTCCAAATAGTTGTTTTAAGTATATTTTCTTATTTTATTCATGAATATATCAAAGTAGAACTAATCTAAATTATCTAAACTCGATGAATCATTATCTAAATTACAAAGGTTCTTCAAAAGTGGAAAAAAAATCACCTCTCCAAAAGTAATGAAAAATGTTTTTTAATGATGAATAAGGGAATTGCATTAGGACATCATGTTTCGGTAAACCAAATCCAATTATATCCTTGAAGGATCATCGTCATAAAAAAAAAATATCGGTTCCCACAAAAAATAGACGTGAGAAGTTTCTTAGGTAATGCTAGCTATTATAAAAGGTTTTTTCAAAATTTTAGTAGACTAGCTATTGACAAAAGTTTTCATTGATGTCAAAGAAAGGGTGGGGACCCTTCAGTATATTCCAAGGTGGGAGCTAGTTGGGAAAAAATATTTAAAACGGGGCTAACCTCAAATTTGTTGTTGAAACTTCAAAATAAGAAAAATTTAAATTTATCCAAAATTGGGAGAATGAGGAAGAAACCTCAAATTTTGGCCAAAAAAAAACAAATTTTGTGTTACATGGAACAACCCACAAATCTAATATTTTATGGACCCTTGTTTTTAGTTAATGGATAGACAAACAAACCTTAAGTGACGGTCCATCTACTAGAGGGATCGGGATATCAATATATCATGACACATGAGTTCATGATTTCACCCAATACTTTGTATGTGTTAAATCTCTTGGTCGTGGAAGTCCTAAGGTGCAATGCTTAAGCAGTAAGCACACTCAGAACTTTGGCATATCATACTTTTACAAGCGTGAAACATCACATATTACATGTTGTCTGGTATGGTTAGCTCCTTCTCATAACCCCTATTCACGAGGCACTAAGGTGTAGCACCTAAGTGCTTAAGTCCCTTGGCAAATCACCATGTAATTGATTTTGTGAATCCTTGTATTTATGTTTCTTTGATACTCCACTATAGAATAGACCCTATTCAAGGCACCAAGTCATGAGGTGCTAAAGTGTATAACGAAATGGATACAATCCCTTACCATATTTCCATATAGATGATTTGGAAAATCACACACATTGAGATATCTTGATGTCCAAGTGTTAGTAATCATTGAGTATCGACACTTTTCCATGTGTATTTTGCTATATAATAGCCCCTTGTCAGGGCACCAGGTCATGAGGTGCTAAAGTGTAGGTTAAAAGGGCTACAATCTCTTGCCATATTTCCATATCAACAATTTGTACAAGCACACACATTGAGATATCTTGATGTCCAAGTGTTTGTAAGCATTGAGTCTCAACACTTGGCCATGTGTATTGTCTAATAGATCCCCAAAGCTACAGGGATGCAAAATGATCAATTTGGAAAAGTTTGTAGTGTTACTTTTTTGTATTTTTTCTTGAAGTGCCTAATAAATAGAAAATAGTGGTGTTTCAAGACCTGACATATTGTTGGTCACTATATGAGTAAAATTGAATACTGACAGAGAAATTTGAGGTTGAGGTATCATCCACCTAGTATTTTATATCCCAATATGAAATAAGGCCTAATCATGCTATCTAGGAATATGGTTCAACACTAAGGAATATATGTGCCAAAATTTTGAATGATTGGATTGAAGATATTTTTAAGGTACATTAAAGTTCTTTCCATAGTGCTTGGTTATAAGCATATATGCCTTATTTTAAAAGGTGTTACACCGAAGGGAGATGAGTTATATGTAAAATACTAAATCATTGGCATAGAACTTGCACATAAAAACAAGTTTCAAACCTTTGGAAAAGGTTGGACTAGAAAGATCTAACAAATGTTAAAGCAATAGAGGTTATAAAAAATAGAGCTAGGGTTGAAACGTGTGAATCTAGAGATCAGCGAAATTAAAGGAAACACAAATATGAGTATGAATTTAGTTTTTAAAGTGCTTAGCTGTGCAGTGGATGATGAGGGCATCTATTATGAGAGAAAATAATTGATAGTTGTATATGCGAGAAGAGAAAGAAGAGAATAATATAATTGAGAGTATAACTTCAATTTGGATTTGAACAAAGAGTTTGGTGCAAAGAAGAGGTTTATGTTTCTAGGTTGGTGCCTGCAAAGCATTGAGGGGATTGGAATCTACTACAAGTTGGTGTTTGTAAATCAAATGGGATTGGTGTATCTTGTAGGTTGGTGCCTACAAAGAACAATCAAATAAAATAAGTTTTGTTTTTTTCTCCCTTAAGGGTTTCCACATATATCCTATGTTATATGGTCATATTATGTGATTGATGTTTTACGATGCTTGAATTTTTTTAACTAGGTATAAATTGTATTATGTTGATTCACACCCCCCCAACCTCGCAGTATATTTGTGAATCCAATAATTGGTTTCATAGCATGGTCCTTCATAATAATTCTAACCATCGGAAGGTATACCTCAGAGGTACAAATGGTCATCCACGATAATTATTTCTCAAAAAATCCCCATTATTTAATGGAACAAATTATAAGAATTAGGAACTATCTCATGTCTCTTGGAGTTGACATGTTATCTGTTTTGAAAGGTTATAAATTTCTAGCAACACCTCCAATTGATCAATATGAGAAAAGGGCCTTTGTAAGTAATGCAAAAGAAATTAATTCAATTTTATGTGGCCTTAAATAATCAATTTTTTTCAAGGTGATGTAGTGTGGATCTATTAAATATATTTGTAAAATATTTAGATCAACTATGAAGGAGATGAAAAATTAAAGAAGGCAAAGCTTCAAAATCATAGAAATAAATTTAAGAGTTTAAAAATGAGTGAAGAAGAAGATATTGCAAGCTTCTTCTTGTGTGTATATGAGGTTGTGAACATTATTATATGACATGATGAAAATATTGATGAGTTAGTAATTGTTCATAAAGTATTGAGATATCTTCCCTTGAGATTCAATGCAAGAGTCTTAACTATTGAGGAGATGAAGGATCTAGAACATTTGGAGGATGGACTACATTGAATCCTGAATGTATATGAAATGAGAACAAAAGAGGAGAAATAATGATTAAGGAAGTAGCCTTCAAAGCATCAAAGAAGACAAAAGGACACAAGGACTATGGTCATTATAAATCTGAATCAAATGCAGAAGAAGCCCAGTTTGTGAGAAACCTTAAAAATGGATAGTGATAATGAAGAAGAATGTAAATATAGAAGAAAATTTTATAAACATGAAAAGGGAAGATCTTTGGAGAAGAAAATATTTAATTCAAAAGAATAAGGTGGCTAATAAAAAGAGAGTGATGGACATGGATCTGATGAATAAAAAGAAAAACTACTAATCATGGTTATGGATGACCAGAATAAGAATCAAGAGATATCAAGTGAAGAGGAAGAAAATGTTGAAGGGTAGGTAGTTCTAGAGGCATAAATCAAACATGCATTGGATGAAATAGTTAGACAAGAAAGAACAAAAAGTATAAGGAACTATTACAAAAATATGAAATGAAATATCATGATTTTGATGAAGCAAAAATCATCCTCCTAAAGGTTGACCTAGAAGAGGCTAAAATAATTGAAGAAATACTTCTAATTTCGCTGAAAGAAAAGGATGGAAATTGTGGGAAGCTAGAAGTAGAAGTGGTTTCCTTGAGAAACAATCTAGAGAAAGAAAATTCTCAGTTAAATATGAATTTAAAGTTTTTAAAGGGGATTGAAATATTAGATAACATTCTTAGCTGCCAAATATCTTCTTCTATCAAAATAGATCTTTGCTATAAACAAAATCATGAGAATTTCAAAGGAGAATCTAGAACAAAGACATCAAAAATAGAAGAACATGTAAGCTATGATAATGTGCTCAAAGGATCTCTCAGTAATGCAAGAAGAGACAAAAATGGAGCTAGGGACTAGCAAGCACATGACCCTGCCAACAATATAAGAAATACTAGAAATGGAGTAAATAATTGACAGAGATCTGAGTTTTCTCATAAATATAATGAGAATGGATTCAAAGGAACTATTCCTTCAAGAAATCCCTTCACGTTTAGGTATCAAAACCTCTTCTATGCTTATTGATTTTATTGTAATAATTATGTTCATAAGGTAAAAAATTGTAGAAGAAATTACTATGTTAGAAATAGAAGCAGAGAATTGTACAAGAACCCAATGAATGACTTTGTAAAAAATAAATCTATAAGTTTCTATGAAGGTGGTGTTAGAAGATCCAACTAATTTTCTCCCCTAATGGATCACATTCAATATTACAAGTGCAAAAATATAGACACAAAAAAAGTGACTGCAAAAGTAGCTTAATAAAGTCTCCCAAGAAAAACATGTAAGAAGAATACACAAATATATGGATAAATAAGCAAGAAAAACAAGAAGAATGTGGATTTGCTCAATATTCACATAACCAATAAAGTCACTGGTATATTGATAGTGGATATTCAAAGAATATGACATGATAAATATTTATGCAGGAACACAATAAAATATAGAAATAAACATAAACGCAGAGATGCAGAAAAAATAAAACGTCATTTCGTTAATATCAAATAACTGAAGTATGCTTACATACATAATGGACATAAACTAGTTAGGGCGATGGTAGCTTATCTTTGAGAAGAGATGTGGCGGCTACATTCTTATGAACTGTGTTACAATGAGGCTCGAAGCCCTTTTTATTATTGAGAAACAATGGAAAACCCTAAACATCCAAAAAACTAGCCCTAGGAGATGAAACACCAAACTATGGGCCCAGTTAGGCTAAATTGGTACATCAATTTCCCGGGGTCATAACTTTGGCATACGATATTCGTTTGACACACAGTATACCTCGTTAGAAAGATCTATCTGAGTACTAAAACTAATTATATAAAATTTCAAGTTGAATACTTTAAAGTCTCATATTTTTCATCAGTGATTTTCCAAAATAAACATCATTTAGGGCCTCAAAATGGCTCTCGAAGTTCAGGACACAAAAAACTGCCAAAAATAGTAAATTTTGTTACAATTAAGGAAATTGAAAAAAATGAAAGAAAAAATGGTTGGGGTTCAAGTGGAATATGCAGGTGTCCACCAATATCCACCTGGATCATTCCTCCTTTCTTATGAATAAAAGGTCCCCATTGCGTTGAGTTCCTCCATGAGATTATGAAACTTCTACTGAACTGGGTCCCTGGTGAGCCACTTGCCCTCGTGAATGAGTTAGCCTGCTTTAAAAACCCAATATAGTTGGATCCTTTTTGGTCAGGTGTTCTTGCTCTTTGTGTCCATGATTCGATAATTTGTGACTTGTTCCATGCATTCTAGTTTTAAATCTATTGGTGTCAATTGAACTGCAATCTCGGATGTGTCCAGTAATTATGGAAATTATGGATGAAGGTGATCCATATTGAACATTAGGTGCCTACCAAGGAATAGGGGAATGCTTAGCTCAAATGCATTATCTCCCTCAAGTCTTAATAATGGTGTAAGGCCCATATCGGAGTGGTATGAGCTTCCGATGAGCTTCGGTTAGGCATTCTTTCTGCAAATACAACCAAACGTTGTCGCTCACCAAGAACTTGTGTGGCACCCGATGTTGATCATGTCGTTGCTTGTACTTAGCATTGGATTTATATAAGGTATCATGAACCTATTGGTAGACGTGCTAGATGCATTCAATAAATTTGGTTGCTTTATCAGCCTCAAATAGTACATGTGAGGAGCTTGGCCTGATGTTCCATTTCTGCAACAGCTCTTAGATCTATCTCTTGATTTCATCATTCTCCATAACCGAACGTTGATATATCGGCCCATTAGGCAGTGGAGCACCTGGGGTCAGATTAATGGAGTGCTTGACCTAACAGTGTAGAGGAACCCATGTGGGTGAGGAGACAATATCCTTGTATTCCTCCACGAATTTGTCCATATGTTGTTGTCGCACAGGGGAGCCATGTTTGTAGGTTGCAACCACAATATTCTTCTTTCCCTGTGGGTGAATTGTAATGAAAAATATTTCGTGGTTTGGGAAATAATATTAGTGCAATTCTTTGTAGTACTCAAACATATGGCGGAAGGTGATACTACCTCTGGTATTCTGTACATATTATTTCCCAAAGTAATAATAACAGAACAAGGCCTAGACTCATACACAACATGTTGCTTCCACAAGTATGGTTGGCCTAATGATACATCAAACACGTCAAGAGGAACAACATCGCAGAGTACCTCATCTTTGAAGGGCTTAACGTTGTACAGAAGGTGGCACTATTGGCTGATGTGGAGAACTATTCCTTAGTGAAGCCACTCGATGGTATATAGTTGTGGGTGTGCTATGGTTGGTAGGCTGAGCCTCTTCACAAAATTTTCTCAAATGAGGTTCTTTTGGCTTTCGCTGTCGGCAATGAATTACAGTGGGGAACTCTTCACCCACATCTAGGAATGGAAGAGGCGCTCCCCCTCCTATGGATCCTTGGGCTCCTCCCTTTCGAGATTGGTGATGGAAATGGTGGAACTAGGTTCTGCATCAATGATCTTCTTCCCTTCGTTATTCCACTTATCCGATTCTGACTAGGAACCAGAACATGTATCTGATTTGGATGCCTTTAGTTTTTCCACCAACGACAATTTGGCATGATACTCGCTTGTGTTGTGAATGGAGCTGTTATGAAATTCACACCACTTCCCCGTGTCCTTCTTTTTCTTTTTGGTGTTGTTCTAAGTCGTCGCACTTTGGTTTTTCCCCTTGTTCTGTAGTTCGAGAGCGCCTTTCCCTGGCTTCAGATTCTCAAATTCAAAGTCTCACTTCTTCTGCTTAAATTTCTGCTAGATCTTGGCAGCATATCGATATGTCATGCCAAGTGAGGTAATGTAGAGGAACTCAATTTCCTCCTGAATTTATATGTGCAAACAGTTGAGGTACTTGAGCACCAAATATTTCTTTGAATATTTAATACCAAAGTTTTTGCACAGGGTATGAAAAAAATTTGTTAGCTTGTGCACATCTTGATCCCTTTGCTGCCATAGTGTGGTCCATTGGATGTACTTGTCCTCATAGCTCCCCATGGGGTAATATTGTTCCTTGATGTCATCTCAGAATGAATTCCAAGTGGGTGAGGCCAAGAACAGAGAGGGTTCCCTCTCGTCCTTTTGCTCACAATAGGTTTCCCTCCAGTCTTTGACATGGGGGGCGGCTTTGAGGAGTGCAAAAGTAATCTTTTCTCGGTCAAAGAAATCATGGACCGAGAAATACCCTTCCAGCGAATTCAAACATATATCTATGGCTTATGCCTCTATCTTGCCTTCAAATACAAGAATTTTTAATTTGAATTTTACATTGAAAGGAGTGGCACCCCCAGAGTGACTGTTAGATGCAGATGTGTCGTCGGTGGGCAGTCGTTGAAGGATCTAGGAAAAGTTATCCATCATTGCATTCCTTTGTTTCTCGAGGGACTCATAACACAATATTTTGATACGATCTCCTACTCCCTCATCTTTCATTTCTTCCCCCATGAGTTATCGTCGGGTTTTGTGAGGTTGATATTGGAATGGTTCAACCAAATTGAGCCCTAATTCCTTATATCATGACCTCGTTGGGGACATGCAAAGAAGGATCGAGAAAGAGCAGACTGCTCTGATACCACTAATCTAGATTTTTATAGGAATAAAATAAAATACATAAATAAACATAAATGCAGAGATGAAAGAGATATGGCAAATACATGCATCTAAACTATGTTACAATGAGTCTCAAAGGCCTATTTATTATTTATAAACAGCGAAAAACCCTAATCATCCAAAAACGTAACCGTAGGAGATGAAACGCCAAAATATGGGCCTCCTTGGAGTAAATTGGTACATCAATTTCCTAGGCTCGTAACTTTGGCATACGATCTCAGTTTGACGGGCACGATACCTCGTTAGAAAGATATATTAGAGGACTAAAATTGTTGACATTGAATTTCGAGTTGAAGACTTTGAATATTCACCTTGTCCGTCATTGATTTTCCAAAAAAATGTCATTTAGGACCTCAAAACGGCTCCAGAATTTCATGACAGGAAAAATTGCCAAAAATAGTACATTTTGTTGCAATTAAAGAAACTAAAAAAAAAATGAAAGAAAAAATGGTGGGGGTCCAAGTGGAATAGGTTGGTTGCCACCAATATCCACCTAGATCATTCCTCCCCACTTAGGAATAAATTTTCCCCATTGCGTTGAGTTCCTCCATGAGATGAGGAAACTTCTGATGAACCGGGTCCCTAGTGAGCCACTTGCCCTGGTGAAGGAGTTGGCCTTCTTTGACAACCCGATATAGTTGTATCCTTTGTTTTCAGGTGTTCTTAATCTATGTGCCCATGATTCGATCAATTTTGGCTTGTCCCGTGCAGTCTGGGTTTAACTTTGTTGGTGTGAGTTGTTATCCAATGTCAGAGTTGTCCAGTAATGGTGGAAAGTGTGGTCGAAGGCGATCCATATTGAACATTGGATTTCGATCAAGAAATGGGGAAATGGTGAGCTCAAATTCATTTTCATCATTCTCCAGAACATAACGTCGATAGATCAGCCCATTAGGCAGCGATGCGCCTGGGGTCAAATCAATGGAGTGCTTGACCTGACAATGTGGAGGAACCCCTTTGGGTGAGGAGAAAATTTCCTTATATTCCTCCACGAAATTTTCCATATGATGTTGCCATGGAGGGGAGCCATGGTTGGAGGTTTTGGCCCCAAAATTATTCTTTGCCTGTGGGAAAATCATAATGAAAATAAATTTCTTAGTTTGGGAAATAAACTTACTACATTGATTTGTAGTAATTAAACAGATGGCGAAAGGCAGTACTACCTCTGTTACCTTGTACAACTTATTTCCCACAGTAATAATAACATAACGAGACCTAGACTCATACACAGCATGTCTCTTCCACAAATATGGTTGGTATAATAATACATCAGACACATCAAGAGGAGCAACATCACACAGTAACTCATCCGTGAAGGTCTTGATATTGTAAGGAAGATGGCACTGTTGGCTGACGCAAAAATATATTCCTTGGTGAAGTCACTCGATGGTATACGTTTGTGGGTGTGTTGTGGTCAGTAGGTTGAGCCACTTCACAATCTTTGCTGAAATGAGTTTATTTTGGCTTCTGCTATCGACAAGGAATTGCGGTGGAGAACCCTTCACCCATCTCCCGGAATGGAAGACGTACTCCCCCTCCTCTAGATCCTCAGGCTCCTCGCTCTAGATATTGGTGGTGGAAATGGTGGCACTAGGTTTCGCATCAATGATATGCTTCCCTTTGTCACTACCCTTGTCCAGTTCTGACTTAGAATCAGAACATGCATCTAATTCAGATGCCTTCAATTCGGCCACCAGTGATTGTTTGGCCCGAGACTCGCTTGTGTTGTGAGTGGATTTGTTATGAAATTGACACCACTTCCTTGTGTCCTTCTTTGGCTTTGTGGTTTTGTTCTGAGGTGCCCTGATTTGGATGTGCCACTTTTTCTACAGTTCATGGGCACCTTTCCTTGCCTTCGGATTCACGGATCCAAAGTATTGCTTCTTCTGCTTAATTTTTTGCTCAATCTTGGAGGCATATCAATATGACATGCCAAGTGAGGCAATTTCAAGGAAATTTGTTTCCTCTCGAATGTATCTATGAAAACATATACAATATTTGAGCACCAAATGTTTCTCTAAATATTTAATACCCAACTTTGTGCGTAGGGTATGTAACAAATTTGTCAGCTTGTGCACATCTTGATCCATTTGTTGCCGCAGCATGGTCCATTGGATGTACTTGTCCTCATAGCTCCCCATGGGGTAATATTGTTCCTTGATGTCGTATGAGAACAAATTCCAAGTGGGTTCGGCCAAGAACAGAGAGGGTTTTGTCTTTTCCTTTGCTCACAGTAGGTTTCCCTCTATTCTTTGACATGGGGGGTAGCTTTGAGGAGTGCAAAAGTAATCTTTTATTGGTCGAAGAAATCATGGACCGAGAAATACCCTTCCATCAAATTCAATCATCTATCTACGGTTTATGCCTCTATCTAGCCTTCAAATATAGGAATGTTGAATTTGACTTGTACCTTGAAAGGAGTGGCACCTCTAGAGTGGTTGTTGGATGCAGATGTGTCATCGGTGGGCAGTCATTGAAGGATCTGGGAAAATTTATCCATCATCGTGTTCCTTTGTTTCTTGAGGACCTCCTCGAGCAATATTTTGATATAATATCCTACTCCCTCATCTTTATTTTCTTCCCCCATTGGGGTTCGTGAGGCTGATCTTACAAAGGTTCAGCCAGATCGAGCCCTAACTCCTTATACCCTGAGCTCGTTGGGGATACGAAATGAAGGATTGAGAAAGAGAAGACTGTTCTTATACCATTGATCCATATTTATGCAGGAACGCAATAAAATATAGAAATAAAAATAAACATGGAGATGCAACAAAAATAAAAGTTCATTTCATTAATGTCAAATAACTAAGGTATGCTTACATACAGAATGGACATACACTAGCTAGGGCTATGGTAGCTTATGTCTGAGAAGAGATATGGAGGCTAAATGCCTTTGAATTTTTTTAAAATGAGGCTTGAAGGCCTATTTATTATTGAGAAACAATGGAAAGCCCTAAACATCCAAAAACCTAACCCTAGGAGAAGAAATTCCAAACTCTGGGCCCCGTTGGGGTAAATTGATGCATCAATTTCTTGGGGTCATAACTTTGGCATACGATCTTCGTTTGATGTGCATGATACCTTGTTATAAATATCTATCTGAGGACTACAACTAGTGACTATGTTTTTCAAGGTATAAACTTAAAATACTCACATTCTATGCCCATGATTTTCCAAAAAAAACTGTTGTTTAGGGCCTCAAAACAACTCCAGAAGTTTAGGACCCGAAAAAACTACCAAATATGGTAAATTATGCTACAATTAAGGAAACTGAAAAACTTAAAGAAAAATGGTAGGGGTCGAAGTGAAATAGGCAGGTGAACACCAATATCCAACTGGATCATTCCTCCCCCCTTAGGAATAAATGGTCCCCATTGTGTTGAGTTCATCCATGAGATGAGGAAAATTCTACTTATTGGGTCCCTGGTGAGCCACATTCCCTGGTGAAGAATTTGGCCTGCTTTGACAACCCAATATAGTTGGATCCTTTTTTTTCAAGCATTATTAATATATGTGTACATGATTTGATTATTTTTGGCTTGTTCCATGCAGTCTAGGTTTAAATTTGTTGGTGTGAGTTGTTCTGCAATGTCGTATTTGTCCAATAATGGTGGAAAGTATGGTTGAAGGCAGTCCATATTGAACATTGGCTTCCGACCAAGGAATAGGGGAATGGTGAGCTCAAATGCATTGTCTCCCTTAGCCTTGATAATTTTGTAAGGCCCATATCAGAGAGGTATGATCTTCTGATGAGCTCTAGTTAAGCGTTCTTTTCGAAAAAGAAACCAAACTTTGTCACCCACCTGGAACTTGTGTGGAACCCTATGTTGATCAAGTCATTTCTTGTACTTGGCATTGGATTTCTCCAAGGTATCTTGGACCTGTTGGCGGACGTGTTGGATGAGTTCAATATATCTGGTTACTTTATCAGCCTCAGATAGTACATGTGAGGAGCTTCACCTTATTTTCCCTTTCTACAATAGCTCTTGGATATGCCTCTTGATTTCATCATTCTCCAGAACATAACATCGATAATGTTATCACTCCCCCAGTTTCGCAAGGCTGAGAATGGAACTGAAGGAGGTAACTCAAACCAATCTTTAGGTTTGGTAGCTAGCCCTACCAAAACTAGAGAGGTCTCTCTCAATGTCACTTTTACAATCAATGAGGTAAATGTATATATAATGATCTTAGGCTAGTTATAAAGCTCATTGCATTAGGGTTTTGTTTGTTTTGAATTTTTGATGGATAGGAATGAAAGTCAAGGAATTAGGTCTAGGTTTTACGTATGATTTCAAAGGTTAAGTTGCAGAGACAAGGATGAGGCCAGGTAGGTAAAATTAGGAAAATACTTAATTTTTCATTGTGTATACGGTTTGAAAAGAGAGAGAGTCAGAATGAGCATCTTAAATGAATTCATTCATCAGAAGAATAGACACATTCATGAAAATATTATAAAATAGAGCATGGAGAGAAGATTTATTTTCATAGAATCATAATATTAACATACATAAGAATACATGTGATGGAAATATAACATAACATTCAAATTTATGAGGTAACAAAGGAAAAACAATGCTTAAAACCATATCACTGGAGTCCCAAGATTATAGCTGCAACATGTCTTTGATTTCACTGAAAAAAAATTGTACAATAGCTCCACTATGCAAATAACAACTATCCAACCCTTAAAATGACTTGAGTTGGAATACATATAGAAAATAGAGAATATTCCACCTCAATGGGTTGAAATCTGACCTAAAACATTTCATAAGTGCACCCTATGAGTCATTTCCTAGTTTCTAGGGAATTTATAAACAGTCCCCCCAAATTTAGCTAATAACTAGAAGTGTATGTCCCCTTGATTAGATACATGATTCCTCAACAATGAGAGGAAAAAAAAAAATTCTTATCCAAAAGACACCTCATAGGACAGCTGCAACCTCGAAATTTGGATCATTCTGGCTTGGCAATTGTCCACAAGGAATCCAAGATAGAAGTGTTGTGTCAGTTAGTAGACGTGTCGTGCCTCCCAGCAGAAGCATCACACCACTTTAAGGGTTATTTTAACTGACCTTTAGGCATCCATATGAAAATACAAAGGTTGTTCTAGGTAGCCCTGTGTGTCTTACTTCCATCCCAACCCTGAAGCTGAGAAAATATTTCCCATAAGGCCTTCAAAAATCCATTCTCCGAACCTTACTCCAAAAATGTCGCGCACACGCAAAATCAGTGGCAGAAGCATGAAAAAGAGGCTATTTTTTGAGTTTTTATCCCAAATAAAATGGTTTCATGCCAACATAATACAATATCTGTAAATTAGAAGGCAAGATCTATCCATCCATGTAAAAATTTCCTTATTTGGAGGCTCTGAGGAAAAGTGTCGCGTCGTTGCATGACACTTCTGCAAAGGTCAATCTTCCAGATTTTCCAAAAAAAATCTACAAAAATAGGGCTTAAAGATGAATCAATATGTCTCTTACCATAATATTTTTTGCAAAACTAAGAGAGGTTCTTGATTTTTGGTATGTTATGAACAAAATTGCCTCCATTTTTCCAAAATACTTTCCTATTTGCTCATAATCCAAGTTCGAAGTTGATGACTAAACATTTGTAGAAGCATAGCCCCCTCTCAGTGGAAGCATCATGCCACT
Organism: Pinus albicaulis; assembly: GCA_034641835.2. NCBI lineage: Eukaryota > Viridiplantae > Streptophyta > Pinopsida > Pinales > Pinaceae > Pinus > Pinus albicaulis. Next base: position 22,486,560 of record CM076583.1, read on the forward strand.
TTGAGAGGGATTTTGGAGGCCCTTCCAGAGGATTTTTTAGATAAAAGTGGTATGGTTGGAAAGCTTACGATTTCTGCTACACAATGGAGTCATAAAGCACTATAAAACCCTGTTGCAAACCCTTGAAAAATTGACTTGAACACAACCTATTCAAAAGTGCATAAAATGACTTGGAGCAACTTTATTTTTGGTATTTATCTCAAATCATAACACCTGTGCATAAAAGGAAGGAGGTTTTTTGTTCTTTGATATATTACAGACAAAAACCTCTTTAATCTTCTTCCAATTAATCTTCATTACTTCATAAAATAAATTTTAAGTAGGATTGTGTTGGGAAACACAATTGCCATTAGACTAAAACCCACAGGTGTTATTCAATGATTGCATTGCCAGAGATAAGGATCCATGAGAGGTGGTTAGTCCATGTCACGAAACAAACGGGGAGTGTTGTGTTATCCATTGTCCAACAATTTCCCCCCAACAAGAGCTGGGTGTGTATCGAAATCGTGACCTATGCTTTGATACCACTTGTTGGGAATCACAATTGTCATTAGACCAAAACTCGCAAGTGTTAATCAATGATTGCATCGCTAGAGATAAGGATCCATGAGAGGCGGTGATGCAGGGGCATTAGGCTCAAGAAAATTCCTTGTATTTTAATAGACTTAGGGGTTTTGTGTTTTCAAGGGAGTTGGTTTCTTATGTAATGATTTGAGTGATTTTAATGAGAATTAATTAAATATTGTGAGGAATTTTTTAAATGTTCTCGAATGTTGGAGAACATGAGAGAATTAGGTTAGTTGAGAATTCATAGGGATTGAGAGATTTAGGAATTAATGGTAAATCCTAAATTAGAATTGGTTTCATGATTTTGTGATGAAAGAGGATCCTTAGGGGTTAGTTGAGGAAAATGAGGAGTTAGAGGACATTCAGGGTGTTGTTGAGAGGATGAAGGATCTGAAACCAAAAATATTTTTCAGAACCTTTTGTATAAAAATGAATAAGCCTCAAGACATAAAAAACATAAGGTAGAGGTAGAAATAGAGTAGGATTGAGGAAAATTAGGGCTTGGATTGTAAGCATACCGGAAAATTAGAGGAAGAAGGCCACCGATTGAATATCAGGCGAGAGAGAAAGAAATCCTTTGTAATTATTTGATTTTTATATATGCAGAGAAATTCGGTGTTTAATTAGGTGTGTATGTTTGGATTAATAAAAGCATGATGTGTATGTGAAGCAAAGGATTTGGCATCATATTTATATGTAGGAGATTTGAAAATGAAATACAATCAGAGTATTCGATTCCGAGGTAATGGATATTCAAACTTGGGTTTGAATCAATAATAACAAGCTACCATCAATCACAGAATGGATCGATGGTCACCCATTAAAAGGGTGATCCTTCAAATCGATATAAATTCTGCCTAGGGTTTGATCCTGGAATGCGTAAGAAGATTCGGATCAGTTCCAGAAAGGATATTTAATTACAAAGAAGAGGTTATTGTTTCTGAAATTGCATTTGTATGTTCAACATGAAATCTGAACAAACAGAAGGATAAATTTGAGGAAGGAAAATGTGCAAACCAAGAGTTGATATCGCAGTGGAACCTTGCATAAATATTTGCGTCGCTAAAGAAAATGAGGATGTATGGTATGGCCAGTGTGAAATTATTTCAAGTTAGAACCATAGTTCTGTTCAGAAACCCAAGTCAAATGAAAGCAGACACGATGGCGCAGAGGAAGTGTCATGGAACTATGCGATGGGAACAGTGAAGGCGGATTTGGAAACCAACTGGTGGTTTTCACGTGATTATAAAGTTGTAAATGGTATTGAATAAATTTACGCGATAGTGCTAAGTGAACGACATGCAGTAGTGGAATAACACCTATTTCGCGCTACTTGGGGTTGATAAAGCGCCGGGGCTATTTTCACGCGATAGTCGTTCGATAATAAGTAGCTGAGATTTAACAGTGTTAGCATAGGTAATTGCGTGGAGGTTAATGAAAGTTAAGTTGTCAATGTTGTGGGACCCGAACCAAATATTATGTTGATATTTGGGTTTTAAACCAAAGTATGGAATGTTAAACATGGTCCAGATATTATTATTATGATGGTGCATTGGGTTTTAACCAAAGTCGAGATTTTAAATCAAATGAAATGTCTGTGTGGGCTTGAATATATGATTTTTAAAAATGGGTATTTACCCAAGGTTATATATATTGTTTCCCATTTCATGAAACTGGTTTTAATATATGGGTTATAACCATAGGGTATAAGACAAGGAACAACTTCTACATATGAAGTTTATATTTTGGGTTTTAATGCAAAATCGAATATTGATTCAAATTGTCCACAAAGTGGGTTTCGGTATATGGTTTTAACCATAGGTTTGGTAAAAGGAAAAAGCTTCCGCTTATGGAGGCTACCCCTGTCTGAGATCTATTTGGGGTTTTAATTTGAAAAGAATTTTATATGTGTGTTGTGGGTTAATTTCAGCTTTGGCTACATCATTTTGGTATCAGAGCAGGCAAAGCTCTTTTGAAAATTAAATTTTTTGGAATTCATGTGTGATGAAGGAAATAAGGAAATCTTAGATTTTAAATCTGATTGACAGTAATTGTAGATTTGAGTAGATATGCAGTGGAAGTATGATAATGAGGAAATTCAGATTTGCAGAATCTGGGTTTAAAAGAAAATGTGCTTTAAATTTACCAAGTTATGTTTTGAAAGATGAGAATACATGTATAATGGTGATGGAGAAATGAAAAAGAGATCAGATTTGAATCTGACAGACAGCATGCAGTGTAGCAGAATATTGGAAGAATTTGCAGAAGCAATTACAAGTGGGTGTTGAATCAAACCTTGAAGGTGAGGTATTTTAATTTTTCTTGAAGATTATGTTTGCAGAATGAAGATTGCAGACAATTGAGGAGAATCTCAGCAAGAAGATCATAGCTTTAAAGATCAGTGATGAAGGAATTCATTAAAGGTTTCTAAGAGAAAGAAGAATGTGGCAGAACCTTGAGGAATTCCAACAGAGGTTGGATAAAAAGAACAGTTATGTTCTTAAAAGGGTTCAGATGAGTTGAAGCCTAGAAGGAGCAGAGAGGAATGCTCAAGAGGTTCCAGAGAATAGATAACCAATGCTTGCCAAAAGACCAAATCTAGAGAAAAGGATTGGTGAGGTAAGTTGTAACAAGGAGGACTTGCTGTTGCAGAGGCTTTAGTACAACTCATTATGAATGAGTGAGGAACTCATGAAGATAGAAATGAAGGGAAATATGACTACTGATAGTCATAGTAGCAATGGCAGAGGTTCTAAGAGAGACCACAACAGAATGAAAGTGAAGAAAGAGGATGCCAAGACAAATGGCATACAGAGACAGTTAAGGAAGGAAGAGTGTGAGAGAGAGTTAGCTGAGATAAGAGAACAATTTAATAAATTGATAATGATGATAGAGGAAGACCAAAGGTTGGGTTTTCTTGTAAGAATAAAGATAAAGTGGCATAAGCTACAGATGAAGAAAGAGCAAATGATAAATGCTTGGTTGAGGGAAAAATTACTCAGAATAAATAAGTATTTGGAGAAATACTTGAAGACTGGAAATTCAAGTGAGACCAAGAGGTCGAATGATTTTAAATTTGATAAATTTTGTATGTTTTTAGGAAGAACATGTGGATAAGGAAAAACTATTGATATTTTCATAAAGGAAGAAAATGGGACAGCCAGATCTTTTGAAAATGTCCATACACAGTTGGGGAAAAGTTTTACTTTTCCACATATTGGAAGCAAAGGAAATTTAATTTATGATGATGGCCAAAAGTTGGAAATTAAGCAATCAATTGAAAAGCTTAAGGGTATTGAAGAGAAGACCACTGAAGAATTTCTGAATTGTATAGAGGACTCGGAACAGTAGGAAGATTTGGTGATTAAATCATCAAATGAGGTCGTAAGGTCTTATGGTTTTAAAACTAACAAGTTGTGTGTGAATGTAGGTATTACAGAAGACAAATCATGTGATGAAACTGTATTAAGTGAGGCTGAAAGTTTCCAAGAAAAATATGATGATGATTATCTTTCAGATGAAGATCAAATTGAATTATTGCAACAAAAGGAGTTCATAAATTCCTTTTTTTGTGAAAATAATTGTTTCAATGGAGATATGACAATTATGTCTGATGATGAGAAATTTTTTATTGATAATGACAATAAGAAATTGATTTTATTAAATGGACAAATGAAGAGTAGTGGACAGACAACTAAAACTATTGCAGAGATGGAGGATCAGAATTCTATTCTGATGAAAGATGAAGAGATAATGTCACCAGGAAACTTGATTTGTGATAGAGAAGAAGATAGTGAAGATTGTACAAATATTTTTTCAAATGAAATGACAGATTTGTGGCATGATTTAAGTATTCTGGAGAAGAGGCTAGAAAAACAAAGGGTAAGTGTTCAAGTTGTAAAGTCAGAGTTGAATGGAAAAGTTCATTATTATGAACCAGAGCAAAGAGACATCCTTGAAAGGGATGATGTGGAAGAGAGACTAGCTGACAGTCTCGAGAATTATTTGAAGAATTGGAATCATCATATTGATGTATTGATAAAGGAGAAAATGTCAGAGCAGCAAATTGAAATGTTGACAGAGGAAGAAGAGACACAAGGGTATTATGATTTTGATGATTGTTTTATGATTGCAGGTACTGATAAAAAGACTAAATAATTTTTGGTCCAGGGGAACAAATTAAAGTAAAGAAAAGAATATGACAGTAGGTGGCAAACTAAATATCAGTCCAAGGAATTGTTGAAGTTAGAAAACAAAGAAATTGTCATAACTAACAATCAGGAAGAAGCTATCAGTTGCAGAAAACAAGAGGGTAAGGATGAAAGGGTGGCAGCAAGAATAGAAGTTCAGCAACCAAGAAGTAGAAGTACTCAGCAGTTAGAATATATATTAGACAAAGAAATTGAATTGATAAGAAGGCTAATGGTGAAAGTTTCTCAGAAGAAGACAGCAGCAGGAAAGCAAAGAAGCAGCAGCAACAAGAGAAAGACAGTAGCAGAATGTGAAAGCATAGCAAGTGGGAAGATGCAGAATAAAGTATGGAAGCCTAGAAAAGTGCAGTTGAAGAATAATACAGCTATTGGAAAGCAGAAAAACAAAGTATGGGATCCAGGAGGCAAAGATTAAAAGCACATGATCAGGAGATCATGATTATTTTTTACCTTGGGAGTCTGATGCAAGGGCATTAGGCTCAAGAAAATTCCTTATATTTTAATAGACTTAGGGGTTTTGTGTTTTCAAGGGATTTGGTTTCTTATGTAATGATTTGCGTGATTTTAATAAGAATTAATTAAATATTGTGAGGAATTTTGTAAATTTTTTCAAATGTTGGAGAACATGAGAGAATTAGGTTAGTTGCGAATGCATAGGGATTGAGATATTTAGGAATTAATGGTAAATCCTAAATTATAATTGGTTTCATGATTTTGTGATGAAAGAGGATCCTTAGGGGTTATTTGAGGCAAATGAGGAGTTAGAGGATATTCAGGGTGTTGTTGAGAGGATGAAGGATCTGAAACCAAAAATAGTTTTCAGAACCTTTTGTATAAAAATGAATAAGCCTCAAGACATAAAAAACATAAGGTAGAGGTAAAAATAGAGTAGGATTGAGGAAAAGTAGGGCTTGGATTGTAAGCCTACAGGAAAATTAGAGGAATAAGGCCACTGATTGAATATCAGGCCAGAGAGAAAGAAATCCTTTGTAATTATTTGATTTTTATATATGCAGATAAATTCAGTGTTTAAATAGGTGTGTATGTTTGGATTAATAAAGCATGATGTGTATGTGAAGCAAAGGATTTGACATCATATTTATATGCAGGAGATTTGAAAATGAAATACAAATAGAGTATTCGATTACGAGGCAATGGATATTCAAACTTGGGTTTGAATCAATAATAATGAGCTACCATCGATCACAGAATGGATCGATGGTGACCCATTAAAAGGCTGATCCTTCAAATCGATATAAATTCTGTTGAGGGTTTGATCCTGGAATGCGTAAGAAGATTCGGATCAGTGCTAGAAAGGAGATTTAATTGCAGAGAAGAGGTTATTTTTTCCGCAATTGCATTTGCATGTTCAACATGAAATCCGAACAAACAAAAGGATAAATTTGAGGAAGGGAACTGTGCAAACCATGAGTTGATATCGCAGTGGAACCCTGCATAAAGATTTGCATCGCTAAAGAAAATGAGGATGTATGGTATGGACGGTGTGAAATTCTTTCAAGTTAGAACCATAGTTCTGTTCAGAAACCCGATTCAAATGAAAGCAGACACGATGGCACAGAGGAATTGTGGCAAAACTATGCGATGGGAACAGTGAAGCCTACTACATTTGGCGGAAATTCCGACACTTGGTTCCGACGCTTTTGACCAAATGTCAGAAATTTCCCCAAATTTTTCCCATCCCGCCCGAAACCATCGCTATACTGACGTTTATAGAAAAGTGTCGCAATACCGACACTTAGACAAAGTGTCGCAATTGCGACATTTGGAGGAAGACGTCGCAATTGCGACACTATGGCCCAAAGCGTCGTTATTGCGACGGCTGCCTCCAAACGTCGCAAGTGCAACACAATGTCTAAGTGTCGCAATTGCGACGTTTGGAGGCACCCGTCGCAATAGCGACGCTTTGTCCGCCGTCGATATAACGACACTTATATGCGCGCTACATAAAAATACGAAACTTATATGCGCGCTACATAAAAATAATTTTATTGTTTCGTATCTGTCGCAATAGCTACATTAACGTCTGATATCACGCGTGCATTCGCCCTCCACTCTTGCAGAACAGCATTCACCCTTAGCATTCGCCCTCCACTCTTGCAGAACAGCATTCACCCTTAGCATTCGCCCTCAGCTCTTGCAGAACAACATTTTCCCTCAGCATTCACCCTCAGCGTTCACCCTCAGCTCTTGCAGAATATCATTCGCCCTCAGCTCTTGCAAAATGGTAAGTTCTTACTGCATGCTCTTCCTCCTATAGTAGGGTTGACTCTATTTGGGTTTTTTTGGTCAATTCCATTGGATTGTGTTAGGCTGTAGGGTTCTCTCTAGATGTCAAGAATCAAGATTCAATACCCTATATTATCTTCATCACCCAATACAAGATTTAAATTTTTCCCAAAGAAACGCTTATTAATTTGGCAGCCATTATTTCTCCCTGATTTAAAAACCCTACATTTAAATGAAAACAAGCATTGCATTTCAACTACAAAAATCTATTAGTGTTAAAATGTACATGTGTGCTACATTAACTTCTGATATCACACGCGCATTCGCCCTCCGCTCTTGCAGAACAGCATTCGCCCTCAGCATTCGCCCTCAGCTCTTGCAGAACAGCATTCGCCCTCAGCATTCTCCAAGGAGATCAGGTTCTAAAATATGATAAGCAGAAGATACACAGAATTGAAGTGAACAGACATTTGCAGAAATGAATGAATACAGTCCAAGTCAATGAAGAGGACAAGGACATGCAAAGATCTTGAAGGTGAGATAATTTTAATCTAATTTGACAATTGTGATTCTAGAATTTTGGTTGCAGACAAAATGAAGACAAAGATTTTGATGATGATGGCAGTGAACCTGATATTCCAGCTAAAGGTTGGATAGGGAGAACAATTGAAGTGTTCTCAAGAGAAGGTGATTTGAGAATATAAGCCTAGAGAGAGCAGAAGAGAGTGCTCAATAGGTTCCAGAGATAGTGAACCAGTGCTTGCCAAAAGACCAAATCCAGAGAGGCGATTGGTGAGGTAAGTGGCAGCAGGGAGAGCTTGTTGTTGTAGAGGCTTAGTGTAACTCATAGTGAGTGAGAAGCTCATGAAAGAGATGATCATGGAGGATCAAAGAATAGGTTCTAAAGGATTCCACAGAGGTAAGATGAATGATGAGGATAGAAAAAGAGAAATTGCAATGATGAAAGTACAACTGCAGGTATTAAAGGAGTGGTTACAAGAAAATGAAAACCTGAAAGGAGGATGGATATTTCCACTGAAGGGAAAGAAGGTAATTTGGCAACCATTGCAAATGAAGTGGAGGAAAAGGGATATTTCCTTATGGAAGAAAGAACTCATATTTTTTGAGTCAAAGATGGAATTTGAGGATTCCACATGCAAATCTGTTCAAAGAGAAATGCTTGAAGAAGAAAACGAGACTTAAAAGTCTTGTGTTTTTAAAACTAATGAGTTGTGTATGATTGCAGGTACATCACAGGATGATGAAAAATATTTAGAGTTTGTTAAGGAGGAGTTGAATCTGAATTCTGTTCAGAAGGATGTTGAGATAGTAAGATCTTAGAAACAAAAGGAGACAGAGGGGTATCATGAGAATATTCAACAGAATATTGAAACAAAGAAAAAAGGAGGGCCATCTGATGATTGGTCAACATAAAATGAAGGTATGGAAAGTTGTGTAAAGTTTCCAAATTCTACTCCAATTGAAATTATTGAATTATATAGAAAGTTAGATCTTCAGAGAAGAGAATTGGAAAAGCAGAGGATCTACACTCAAGATAAATTTTTGAATGTGAAAGACAGAGAAATTTTCATGAATGACAGTCAGAAAACAGAGGATAAGGATGTAAGAGTTCAACAAAGTGAACTTGCAGAGAAAGAAGTTCATTATTGTGAGCCAGTGCAAGTCGACATTCATGAAGAAGATGATGAGAAGAAGAGACTAGTTGATAGTCTCATGGAGAATCTAAATTAGCATATTGATGTGCTGACAAAGGATTTGGAAGAAAATTCAGAGCAACATACTGATATGTTGTCAAAGGAGGAAGAAACATTGAAACCTTGTATTTTTAATACTGATAATTCATGTGTTAATTATGTAGGCAAAGGAGGACAACAAATGAAAAATGTTGGAGAATTTATTGAAACTATGTTAGCTGAAAACATAGTGAAGGATCATCATTCTACCATGGTGATTGACACAATGGAGGTAACACTGGAAGCTGGAAAGAAAGATAGTGAAGATTTTCTGAGTCTTGAAAGAGACTTAGAACTGCAAAAAAAAGATTTGGTGACTGGATCATCAAATGAGACCATTGGGCATTGTGATTTTGAAATTGATAATTTGACTGTGTTTACAGGTGTTGCAGAAGACAATCCATCTCTTGGAGTTGTCTTGAATGAATATGAACTGTTGCAGAAGAAGGAAATTATAAATTCCAAGGAAGGTAAGACAGATATGTCTCATATGAAGGAACTTGTTACTGTTGATAACAGGGAGGATTTGACTTGTCTGATTGGCCAAGAGAAGACCGTGGGAAAGACTTTTAAAACTTCCACAGTGATGAAGAATCAGAATTCTATTATGGTAAAGAATGAAGATATAGTGTTTAAATAAGTTGAATTGATTGCCAAAATCAATCAAGGAGGTGATGGACAATTACTAAAGATTGTCAAAAAAGAAGAAGGTTATGCTGAAACTAAATTGCAGCATATTGATGATGTGAAACAAGTGCAAAGGGAATGGCTGAAATGTTTGCTGGAAACATTTATACAAGAGAAAGGAATTGTAGATACTGAAGTGAAAATGCCTGAAGTTGTGGAAGAGATAGAAGAAGATACTAGTTTGAAAAATTTGATTATGTTTACTAGCATACAAAGAAGACTGAATGAGTATGTTACTGCAGGTAGAAAATCAAATGATAATTCATTTTTTAAAAGTGAATTTTCAAGTAGTGAGCAGAAGAAGAATGTTGCAGAGGGAGATATCTTAAGAGATATTCAGGAAGTTTGGGAAGAAGCAACATCCACAGTAACAAAAGCAAGAGCAACAATCTTGGAGGCAACATTTGCAGCTATAGCAACATATGAGGCAGCAATAGCAACAACAAGAGTATTTGGAGAAATATTTGCAGCAGAAATTGAAAGAAGCAACAAAAGGCAGAGTAATTTCCAGACAGAAGATAAACTGGATATAGAGATTGGAAGCATAAGAAGATTGATGATGAAGGTGTCTCAGAGGAAGACAACAGCAAGAAAGCAAAGAAATTATAGCAAAGAAAAGACAAGAATAGACTATGAAAGCATAACTAGTGGCAGGATGCAGAATAAGATATGGAAACCTGGAGAAGTACAACAGAAGAATAATGAAGCTTATGGACAACAACAAAACAGAGTATGGGATCCAGGAGGTAAAGATTAAAAGCACATGATCAGGAGATCATGATTATTTTTTACCTTGGGAGTCTGATGCAGGGGCATTAGGCTCAAGAAAATTCCATGTATTTTAATAGACTTAGGGGTTTTGTGTTTTCAAGGGAGTTGGTTTTTATGTAATGATATGAGTGATTTTAATAAGAAATAATTAATTATTGTGAGGAATTTTGTAAATGTTCCGAATGTTGGAGAACATGAGAGAATTAGACTAGTTGAGAGTGCATAGGGATTGAAAGATTTAGGAATTAATTATAAATCCTAAATTAGAATTTGTTTCATTATCTTGTGGATAAAAGAGGATCCTTAGGGATTAAGTAGTGATTTTAAGATTTTGTTGAGAAGATGGAGGAATTGAAACCAAAAATATTTTCAGGACTTTTTGTATAAAATGTGAGCCTCAAAGGCATTAAAAAAAGAAGGAGAAAATAGATAGAGAGTGATTCATGGTTTGAGAGAGATAGGGTTTGAAGCCTACAGGCTGTAGAGGAAGGAGTCCACTGATTGAATATCAGGCCAGAGAGGAAGAATTTCCTATGTAAATACTGGTTTTAATACAAAAATTGATTTTTCTGAATTTGTGTTTGAGTGTATATTGTGTGCAAGTGAAAATTGACAGGAACAAGAGAATTTTTTCGCTTTATGTTCAAACTACAATTTAAGGATTTTATGAGTTTGTGTGTGTAATATTGAATTGCAATGGTGAAATTGTGTGTATTGATCACAGAATGGATCGATAAGACGGAAGAGAAAATAATTTCTCAAATCGATACGCTGAGGGTTTGATCCTGGAATGCGAATAAGATTCGGATCAATGCTGGAAAGGAGAGTCAATCGCATAGGAGAGGTTTGAAGATTTGATGAAACCCTGACCTATTCGAAATCATGAAGCAGTATAACTGGATTGCAATGAGAAACTTCCAATGTGAAAATCACACAAACAGAAGATGTATGGTGTTTCAGTGGTCACTGAATAAACAGTGATGAAATTTGGACAATGCAGGTCTAAAGAATTGAAGACAGAATCATAAACGAAGGCGCAGAGAAACGTGGCAAAACTGTGCAATTAGAATAGTAAAGGCAGTTTCTGAAAACCATAAATGGTTTTCGCGTAGGTTTCGAGCGATTAATGGTTTCAATGAAATCGAACGCAATAATGGTTAGCAACTGACACGTGGTGTTCAAATACCACCCATTTCGCATGCAATCCCACCTTTAAAGTTCGAAGCCCATTTGAATGTGATATTCGTTGGATATACGTATAAACCATTACTGGAGCGCGATAAAAGATCAACCATTGGATCACAAGTAAAGTTGCGTGGAGGTTAATGCAAGGTAAGTTATAACTATTGTGGTGCTAAACATTAATGTATGTTGGTGCTTTGGTTTAAACCAAAGTCGAACCTTGGTATGAAATGAAATGCTAAGTGTGGCCGAAGATTTGTTTTGGGTTTAATATATTTTGCGTGGGGTCGAGTATGAAATGAAATGATAAGCTGTGGGGTGGATGTAATATCATGATGGTTGGTAGCGTGGGCTATTATATATATATATGTGGTTTTACTTTGGTTTAAATGCAAAGTTTGAATATTGATTCGATGAATTCATGAAACAGGTTTTATTATATGGTTTCTAACCATAGGGTAAAGAAAAGAAACAAAGCTTCCGCATTTGAGTTTATCCAATATGGGGATTATTTTGGTTTAAAAATGAACCATGCATTTTTATATGCATCAAAAGGTGAGAATGTGGGTTTTGCAGCCCTTTGGCTGCATCAGGAGTGCCTCCGTAGGGAACCCAGAGAGGGGTTTCACAATATAGTTTTATATAGTTTGTTTTATGTTTTTTAAATATTCACGCCATATAAAATAAAATCCCGAAGACTTATTGTAATAGAGAGAATAGAAAACAGTGTGAGACTGTGTTATGTTTTTTGTAATTCCCGAAGGCAGAAAGAGAGACATAGAGACAAGATTGAAACGCTACGTCTGTAGCAGCTAAACCATTGTGAAACCATAACTTAGTTCTGAAGATAGAATCTCTATTTTGTAATAGTTTTGTTTTGTTAATGACATAGAAAAGTTTGTGTCATATTTGTCCAGTAAGAAAATTTTTTGCATTTTTCTGTGTTAAAGGAGGAGAATTTTTATTCTCCCTATGTGTTTGGAATATTCAAAAATTCCAACATGGTATCAGAGCTAGTCCAGGCTCTTTGAAGGTGTCAAAGAAGCTGAAGGAAGAAGGAAGCTTGTTGCAGCAGTTCACCAGCAGATCTCCAGCAAGTCCAGCAGAAGTTTAAAGTCCAGGTATTTCTCAAAACAAATAGTCTTGTTTTGTTTAAAAAGCACAGTCCAGTGAAGTCTCGTTGAAGACAAAGTTTGTCTTTTAAAGAAGGAAAACAGTTTGTTTAAAAAAAAAAAAAACACAGTCAAGTTTATTACATAGTTCAGAGTGCTAAGCCATGGCAGGAGCTAGCACCAGTATGAGTATTGGAAATACTCAGCTTCCACAATTTAATGGGAAGAACTATGATTATTGGGCCATTACCATGAAAGCCCTGTTTTCCTCCTAGGACTTATGGGAGTTTGTTGAAGATGGTTTTGATTAACTAGTTGATGAGCAAGCCTTTAATTCCTTAACACAGATAGAGAAGGATTTATTGAAGAGCAATAGGAAGAAGGACTCTAAAGCCCTCTTCTATCTCTATCAAGTATTACATGAGAGTGTGTTTCCGAGGATAGCAGTAGCTAAGAGATACAAGGATGCATGGGATACTCTTAAGACAACCTATCAAGGTATGGAGAAGGTGAAGACAACAAAACTACAATTGCTGAGGAGAGATTTTGAAACTATCTATATGAAAGAGTCTGATAACATAGATTCATTATTCACACATGTGATTGGGATGGTCACCCAGAAAAGGTCTCATGGAGAGACACTTGAAGAAAGAAGGATAATGGAGAAACTATTGAGGAGCATACCCTCAAGGTTTGATGTTATTGTAACCACCATTGAAGAGACAAAGGATCTCTCAAAGTTCACAGTTGATGAACTTCATGCATCACTGATGACTCATGAACAGAGATTGGGAAGATTAGTAAACCCATCTTTGGAGCATGCCTTTAAGACCCAGATGCCTTTTGGAAGAGGAAGAGGTCAAGGCAGAGGAAGAGGAATAGGCAGAAGCCAAAACAAAGGGGGAAGAAACAGCCCTTCACATACTCATGGAAGGAGTAGCAATCAAAATCAAAGCCAAGGCCAAAGCAACAACCAGCAAGGTGGACATCAACACGTTCATGGACAAAGGTATGACAAATCCAATGTCCAGTGTCATTATTGCAAGAAATATGGGCACTATGCCAATGAGTGTAGGAAAAAGAAAATTGACATGAATAATAGGCATAATGCAAATGTAGCAAGAGAAGAAAAGAACCCAAAGAATGTGTTGTTAACATGTAACGTAGCACAAGATAGACATGATGATGTATGGTTCTTAGATTCAGGCTACAATAATCACATAACTGGAAACATAGCAATGTTTGCCAATCTTGATGAAGATATTAAATCTGAAGTAACAACTAGAAATGATACTAAGATCTCTATCAAGGGAAAAGGCAGAGTAAGTATCCGTGCAAGAAATGGAGAGCAGAAATTTTTGCCAGATGTATACTATGTTCCTAGCTTGAAATGTAATCTTTTGAGCATTGGGTAGCTCATTAACAACGGTTACAATGTATTCTTCAAAAATGATGTGTGCACAATAATGGACATACCTCCAAGCAAGAAGGCTATTGTAGAAGTGCAAATGACCAGCAATATAATGTTTTGACTCAAGCTCAATGCTGACTTGAAGGGAAAGAGAAAGAATTTAGCAGCTATAACTCAAGAGGTCTTTCAAAAGGAAGTGAAATATGAGAATTGGTTATGGTACTTGAGATTTGGACATCTCAATTTCGGAGGTCTAAATTTGTTGCACATGAAAGGAATGGTAAGAGGACTACCATTGATAGAGAAACCGGACAGCCTATGTGAAGGCTGCATCTTGGGAAAACAACAAAAAGAAAACTTTCAATCAAGAAAGAGCATAAGGGAAAAATCACCCTTAGAAATTATTCATTCATATTTGTGTGGGCCAATGCAAACACCATTAGTATCAGGCAGCAATTATATGTTGATCTTCATTGATGATTTCCCAAGAAAAGTATGGGTTTATTTCTTGAAGTATAAAAGTGAAGTGTTTGAAAAGTTTTGCCACTTTAAATATCTTGTAAAGAAACAAAGTGGGCAGTGTATCAAATTCCTAAGGACTGATAGAGGAGGTGAGTATATCTCAAAAGAATTTTTGCGTTTTTTCAGAGAAAATGGCATACATAAACAGTTTACCACAAGGTACACACCTCAGCGAAACGGTGTTGCAGAAAGGAAGAATAAAACCATTATGGAAATGGTGAGAAGTATGTTGAAGGCAAAACATTTTCCAAATGAGTATTGGGCAGAAGCGACAAATTGTGTTGTGTATATTTTGAATATATTCCCAACAAAAGAAGTGATGAACATAATTCCAAAAGAAGCATGGAGTGGCAGAAAATAAGGAGTCACCCACATGAGAGTTTTTGGTTGTGTGGCTTATGCACACATTCCAGATCAACTGAGAAAGAAGTTGGACAATAAGGGGGAGAAGTGCACCTTCCTTGGATACTGTGAAGAATCCAAGGGATATAGATTGTATAACCCATCCACAAAGAAATTTGTTATAAGCAGAGATGTGCAATTCATAGAAGAAGAAGCATGGGATGGAAGCATTGAGAAAACAATCAATGTCAAGAGATGTTTGTCTCATGATGAAGATGAGGAAAATGTGGTTGAAAGGAACACATCATCAGTAGCACCACCTCCACCAACACAAGGACAACAAGGGACAACACAATTTGGAGTAAGAACACCCTTGAGAAGAAATAAGAGTGCTTCTCCAAGCACACCACATGGAGCAGATTTCAGTGCTTCTTCAAGCACAACTACACCAAGTGAAAGAGGAACCAAATTCAGAAATCTAAATGAAATCAATGAGCAAGAGACATAAAATGAAGGTATGAACTCTTTATTTTCATTGTATTGGCATGTTGATGATCCTATTCATTTTGAAGAAGCTATAAAAAATAATAAATGGATAGAAGCTATGGATGAAGAAATAAAATCCATAGAGAAAAGCAATACATGAGAATTGGTAGCCCATGTGGTGTAGAACGGTCGGTGATGGGGTGCACTGTTAAGGCACTCCGTTCTGTAAGGTCACCGGTTCGAAACCCATGGGTGGAATAGAAGGAGAAAAAAATGGGAAGATTAGGATTAGTCTAAACGAGCAAAAAAAAAAAAAATACATGAGAATTGGTTGATCTCCCAGAAGGTAAAGAAGTCATTGGAATAAAGTGGGTCTACAAGACCAAAAGCAATGTTTAAGGTAAGATTGAAAGGCACAAGGCCAGAGTTGTTGTCAAAGGCTATAAGCAGCAACATGGAAGATATTATGAAGAAACTTTTGCACTAGTTACAAGAATGGAAATAGTGAGAGCAATGCTATCCATAGCAGCACAAAACAAATGGAAGGTTTACCAAATAGATATGGAGTTTTAATGGAAGAGATTTATGTTGAACAACCTCTCGGCTATGAGAAACAAGGTCAAGAGCACAAATTTTGCAGATTGAAGAAAGTTCTTTATGCGCTGAAGCAAGCACCAAGAGCATGGTACAGTAGGATAGATTCCTATCTACTGGAGAATGGGTTTGAAAAATGTGAAGGAGAACACACATTATACATCAAGGAGAAAGATGGTAAGATGCTGATAGTTGTTTTATATGTTGATGATGTGATATTCACAAGTAATGATGATTACTTCATTGAGAATTTTAAAACAGTCATGAAGGATGAATTTGAAATGACTAATATGGGATTGCTGAGATACTTTTTAGGAATAGAAGTACAGAAAAATGAAAATAAGATTTTTATTTCTCAAGCAAAGTATGTTAATGAAGTTTTGGAGAGATTTAATATGCAGGATTGCAAGGCATCAATTACTCCCACAGTAATGGGATTGAAACTCAGCAAATATGACAACAGTAAGGATTTTGATCCTAGTTTGTACAAGAGCATAGTTGGCAGTCTTATGTATTTGACTGCAACTAGGCCTGATATTATGCATGCTGTTAGTTTGATTTCCATATTTATGGAAAGGCCAAAGGAAGCACATTGATAAGCAGCAAAAAGAATTCCGAGTTATGTGAAAGGAACTAAAAGGTATGGAATTTTGTATACTACTTCAGAAAATTCTGAATTAATTGGATATACTGACAGTGATTGGGCTGGAAGTATTGATGATCGGAAAGGTACTTTTGGTTATGTTTTTCATATGGGTTCAGGAGCTATTTCATGGGTTTCTAAGAAACAGCCTATTGTAGCATTGTCTACAACAGAGGCGGAATATGTGGCAGCTACAGCAGTAGCGTGTCAAGCAGTGTGGATGGGAAGAATGTTGAGGAGTTTATGTCAAGAACATGTAAAAGGGACAATGATTTATTGTGACAATAGCTCAGCTATAGCATTGTCAAAGAATTATGTGTTTCATGAAAGAACTAAACACATAGATGCAAAGTTTCACTACATTAGAGAATTGGTGAACAATGGAGAAATTGTTTTACAGCACTGTAGAACAGAGGAGCAATTTGCAGAGATTTTGACAAAACCATTGGGGAAAAAGAGTTTTGAATATTTGAGGAAATGCTTGGGTATGACAGATAACCCAGCAGCTGACTTTAAGGGGGAGTGTTGAAAATATTAAAGTCACCTGCAAACCCCGTGCAGGTAGAAATAGAGTACAATAGGGGCAGTTTAGGTTGAGTGCACACCATTGTGCATTTAACAAAGGCATGGAGCTGTAAGGATGAATTTAAGTTTTATGGGCACAACCGACTTTGCAGAGGAATTGAAGAAAATTGTAGTTCAACCACGCAACAACAGATTTTATTAAAAGAACAGTCTTTTCGAGCGTAAAAGCCCTCACCAACCAAAAAAAGGAGTTTTGTTCACGTGCCAAGTTTTTAACTTTTGAATGGGCCACGTCATTGTGGTCCCCACCAATCATCACCCATCGCAAATATTTGTTTTAATGTCTTGTTGATGTAAAGTCTCGAAGCAATGCGATGTTGCGATATCACACATCGCATATCGCAATGGACAAGTGTTTTATACCACCGCAAACATTCACCGCCGATGTTGCGATGCGATGTGGTCCCTACCACCATCGCACATCGTGACATCGCAACACAACCATTCCGCCATCCGCAAATCCGTTTTGCCGAAGTTTCATTGCAATGCGATGCGTCGATGCGATGTGGTCCCCACATCGCAGCATGGCAACATCGCTCATCGCCAAAGCCCAAAGTCCATTCCGCCAATGCGCCGATGCGATGTGGTCCCCACGTCGCAACAACGCAACATCGCTCATCGCCAAAGTCTAAAGTCCATTTCGCCAAACCATTATTCCTGTGTAGAGAAGTTTTCCGGTTTAATCGCATACATTTTTGTTGATTTCGACGTTTCTGCTGAAGCGCCGATGCGATATGGTCCCACTGCCAACTCAGCCAGTACGTGGACCAATCGCATTATTTCGCGTTCGTTTTTGCCGTGACGTCACTTTCACCTTTTGGTACGCGAATTTCTTATAGAATCCGCTTTAAGTTTTATTTGATTTCCGCAGGCCCCAGTAATCAGCCAATAGGAAAGTGTTCGCGTTGGTTTTTGGTCAGATGACGCAGGGGCGATTTGTTACGCGAAAAGAATGCAATTGAGTTTAGTTTGAAGTTTGAAGTCCGGGTTAAAAGTTTAATGCCGCCTAGACCAACGGGTGAGAGCACAGTTGAATTAAATCAATGGTTTGCGGGAGCACGAATTTGCGCAGAGGTTAACAGGAGGGAGTGCCTCCGCAGTTGACCGAGCGATAATACATTGACCAGAGATCAATGATGGAGAATCAGTGAAGCAACACAACATAGATTTATTGTACCCACAGAGGAGTGCCTCTGTAGGGACCCACAGAGGGGTTTCAAAATATAGTTTTATATAGTTTGTTTTATGTTTTTTAAATAGTCGCACCATATAAAAGAAAATCCCGAAGGCTTATTGTAATAGAGAGAATAGAAAACAGTGTGAGACTGTGTTATGTTTTTTGTAATGCCCGAAGGCAGAAAGAGAGATAGAGAGACAAGATTGAAATGTTGTGCCTGTAGTAGCTAAACCACTGTGAAACCAGAACTTAGTTCTAGAGATAGAATCTCTATTTTGTAATAGTTTTGTTTTGTTAATGAAATAGCAAAGTTTGTGTCATCTTTGTCAAGTAAGCAAAATTTTTGCATTTCTCTGTGTTAAAGGAGGAGAATTTTTTTTTTCCCTATATGTTTGGAATATTAAAAAATTCCAACACTAGACTTTCTCTTAAGATCTGTTGAGCCTTAACAGAACCACAAAATTTTTAATAAGTTCCGACCATTAATATAGCAATGGCTGCAGGGGCTCCTCCACCTTCTCCTCCCAATGCTGCGTAAGACATCACTGCAGAGGACATGTAGATTCCCATCGTTATGAACTTTTCAATATTATGGGAAGCTTGCTCGTTCAATATTGATCTCCCTCAACAAGAAATCGATGAGCAGGAGGAGGCAAATGGAGAGAATTTATAAAGAATAAATTAGAAATATTGTAAAATTAAAATTGACAATTGCAGGTCTGTTGAATTATCTGATAATAAAGTAATCACGTTTGCTATTATTGGAGGAGGCAACGCTTGTGTATGAATATGTATTTTATGTAAAGGCAAGCAAAGGGCAGCTTCAGCTGTGTTCCTAGAAAAAGCGGGGATGGCTACGGATATAAATATAAAGTGCAAGATAAGGGTTAAGGCATGAGACATGGAAGCATTATTATGTATAATGTAACACAAGTTGGATATCATGAGATTGTGTCACCGAGTGTGTCGGGTATCAAAAGAGGCCCAAGCTGGAAAAGGTGCAGAAGTTGGGTGATGGTGCATATGATTTGATAGAAAAATATAGCGGACAAATTGTTTAGTGAAGCACGCAGGCCAGCATTGGTACTTGAGCATTTGTTAGATTTGATTAGAGCACAAGGTATCATGGCTGCAACATTTTGCTCAACTATCACGCTACCCTCGGCGAAAGCGTTTTTCATTTTAGACCCTCGGCATTTCTGTTTTGTTTATTATTATTATTATTGTTCTAGCCCTGCGGTCTTTCTATTTCTTTATTTCTTTGTTATTTTATCATTCATGGATGGGTTAGATAAAATTATATAAAGGAATATTTTATATAAAGTTTCGGAAAATTATTCGCAGAAAGTTGAGGTGTTTAAGATCATTTTATAGATGCAAATTTAAAATGTTGGTGTTTCTCGCTGGAATTGTGAATTTAAAACTTTAATAACCTTAATCAAATAACATTTATATGAGGATGTTATTGCCTTTCTTAATCTAAAAAGCACTGTGGCGTGGGGAATGGTAATATAAAACTTTAACAATCTTCAACTAAAGAAAAATAATATGAAGATGTTAGGTCGTTATGTGTTGGTTAGCATTGCTAAACGTTTTCAAACCATGAAGTGATATAATATCATATTCAGTATAAGATAGGAATAAAAATATAATGTTAACTAATTAATATTAGTAAATTTTAATATTAAGCATTAATTTATCTTACAAGACACAATCTATATATTTCTTAAGTTTTAAATATAAAATTTCCTCTAATTGTTTAAGGTTTTATAATTATGTGATCAACAAAATAAAAGAAAAATGTTTCACAGTGAACGAACCTCAACTTTAGTTTTAATCTATAAATGTGGAAACAAAACTAATATAAAATTGGAAAATTGATTCCTAATATTATGAGGAGTGGAGACTAATAAGACAATGCAAAGAAAGGAAGGCTTCTTTAATCAATCCATTAACAATATTCGTTGACAATACTTGAAAAAAAAATAACCTCATTCACACACAGACACACACATATATATGGGCCTAATGGTTAAGAGTATGTGTTTCTTCCTAAGAGGTCACAAGTTCAAAACTAGAGAGGATAGTAAGTATGCCTTCGTAGACTTAGCAGCCAAATCACAATGCGGAGGTGGGTCCCTTGTCCCACAAACAAGGGGATCTCATACACCAATTTGGTATCTGGTTTGACAGTGACCTTAAAATTGGATATATATATATATATATATATATATATATATATATATATATATATAACCCATGTAACACATCGAATTTGTGTGACACATGGGCCTTGGCATAACTAAATTTCAAACGCATACAATTATAGCTCAAACTACTAAAGTAATGGCTCTTGAGTCATGCTAGGCTACCAATTCAATATATATTATTTTATTGATCCATTACTGCGGGGTTGTATATATCCACTGTGGATTTAAGAAAATATATTATTCAACGGTAAATATATACAACCTCGAGCATTAATAGATCAATAGCACAGTTCCAATACTTGAATAATGGCTGTAGAGTCTTGATGATATCATTTGCTATACTCGTTGAAAGATATTACTTGGATCATGGTTCTAGAGTCATGTTGATATCATTTGCACCGAGATAATAGTTCACACTTCCTTTTATTTCCATTTAATAAAATGAAGAAATGGATTTAAATTTAATTTTTTAATGAAATTGCATATATTTTATTAGAAGTGAAAATTTTCATTCAATCGGTAATTAAGAATTTTAACTATAAATCTAGATTGGGCAATTCAAGAAATCAGTAAGGATTAATAACAATTCTATGTTTTTTGTGAAGTCCCTTTTGAGGAGTTTCATGCCCCTCTACCTTGGAATGAATATGTAGGGTTGTTCAGTTTCCAACTACAACAGTAGTTGGTAATTCAGTGAGATTTTGTATGAGGTTATTAGTTCGATTAAAACTAGATATTTCATAGTTCGATTAGAACTAGTTATATAAAATGTGTATCAAGTACAATTGGGATCAAATGTGATCACCACTGTGGTTCAAACCCCGCTGCTTGGCTATTTCAATGGGTTATCGTTGTCTGTGTTATAAATACGACAAGGCACTAACTTGAATCTGTAAACTTACACCTCATGCAGACGACTTGAATATTAGTAACTCATGAAATTGGTACGAGTCAAGTGACTTTAATGATCGTATCGAGCTTCGCTCTCCATTGTTTTCTCGGAGACCCAAACTATGACCATGCAGACTGTTATGATCTCAGTATTTATTCAAACGCTAGATTATGTGAAAGGTATAATAATGAACTATCTGATTGTGTAACTCTCTTTTGCATATGAAAAAGCTTGACCATTTTTTCATGAAGTTATTGAAGGACTTCTTATGGCTTTCATCTTTGACTTTCAAGGTTTAAACACTTCTATTGGATGCTTCCTTCATTTACTAGTTTTAAAATTATTCCTATGAGCTTGGTGGGGTCAAGCACTTCTGCTTCCTTGGAGGGATAACTTATGCTTCCTTAGAGGCTCGCCTTTGCTTGGTTTTGAAATCGATAAAAATTATTTCAACAAATCAAACATATAAAATTTTGACCTAAATGGTTTATTCACAAAGCTTATGTCCTTTATTGGATATGCTTTCAATGTTGTTTAGCAAATAATTAATATTTGACGAAGGAGGAGGAGGAAACAACCAAAAACCCCAAAATAATATCCTTAAAACCCATTACTCTGTAATTCAAGATGATGCTCATACTCTCGTGAGAATAAATGGTCGATATAGGAAAAAGGGACAAACAATCACTGGAAAGGAAACTGGTTTAGTGGAATTTGCACACAATGACAGATTGCATGAATGACCATGAATTTCCCTAGAAAACACATGAGCGGATTTAAGGTTTTAACATTTTTTCATGGCTTCTATAGGTAACTTTACAGGTCATGACACTAAGTATGGTTGAGCCTCAGTTGTGGAAAGAGGTGGCAGTAAATATGATAGATATGGATTCTCATATGTCGAGTGTGTGTCACACCTAAGTAAATTTCTTCAAAGTCATGTCCATCAATACATCATTTTCAAGAGCATATCAATGGCCAACATGGAGAAAAGGGGAGCATAATCCATAGGTTTAGAAAAATGGTTACAATGAAAGCAAGAATAATATCCATTTTTTAAGACTATGAGATAAATAAATATTTTACGAGTGTAGATTTTTCTTACATTATTTATCATTTTTCTAGCAATTGTAATCATTTATTGAAATTGGAGATTCAATGTATATTCAGACACTAGACTATGTGAAATATCTCAGAATGAACCATATGATGGTCTAACTTTCTTTTTCATCTAAACTTAGTTTGACCATTTTTTCATGAAGTTATTGAAGTACTTTTACTAGATTTCATCTCTAACTTTGAGGGTTTAAACACTTCCACAAGTCGTGACACTAAGTAGGGTTGAGACTCAGTTGTGGAAAGAGGTGATAGTGAATATGATAGATATGGATTCTCATATGTGGAGTGTGTGTCACACCTAAGTGATCGGAATCTGGATTAAGGGAAAAAATTTGCTAAAAAATCAAAGTGCTCAAAATCGTTCCAAAACAGAATGACCGGATATAGCTCGTCTCCAGGAATCTGGCGCAATTCGTTCATCAAAAATGGACTCTATATGTGAAAGTTAGAGCCTATTGTTCGTTGTGCCAAACAGACGAATTTTAAAAAAAAAGGGTCATAGGCCAAAATTTGGGTTTTTCAACTGGTCAATGGCATGTTGACAAGTGTCAAATTGTGAGTGGCCCCAATTTCTAGTTTTTTGGTAGTTTTTGGTTGGTTTGTGGACGACCAATAGGATGCTGACACATGGCTAGCCCAGAGGCCACCACATGCCCCTCCCAAAGGCCATATTTTTTGTTAAGTTTCAAAGGTCAGGCATATATTGTATTTTGTGGAAAAAAAAATTATGCACAAGCTAGGCAGAGGTCGGGGCTCGACCCTACAACCTCCCCCACACAACGTTCCCATCTTACCAACATACTACAAAATTAGACCCTGATTACTATGGTATGTGGCATGTATTTGAAGTTTAAATTGAGTTTGGGCAGGGGTTTAAAGGGACAGCCCTGAAGGGCTAGCCCTTGGTTCACGAGTGATCTGAAGATGGGTTGGATAACTTGCTATGCTTTTCAAGAATGTCCCACTCAGTTAAACAACTAAAAGATCTAGCTTATACTTGACTTTGTGCAGTTAAAGTGGTGTTTTTTTTTAAATGTTTAAGTGTCTTAAGTCCATTTATTTTTTCTGAAATTAAACATGTGTAACAGAAATATAATGCAGCAATAAAAAATCCACAAATAACAACAAAATTAATCTAGGAGTTCACCCGAATATCGTGGGCTACGTCTCCTTGAGCTTTTGTCATCTTGACTTGGCCCTTTGGGATTATGGTAAAGTTTCTTTTACAAGTTCCACACTTAACTCCAATGGTTACTGAATTGAACCAAAGGGATTATCATACCATCTATATCCCTGTCATGGCTTTCATCATTCTGCAAACATATCTAGGCTCCCTTAGACTTCATTCCTTATGTTGGTGCATTGAGCTACACTGAGCTTCTCCATGGCACTAACTCCTTTAGAATTATTTTATTGTCTCTGAAACCACACCTATTGTCTCCAGCACACATTAGACACCAAATATCGACTGATCATTTTCTCAAAACGAGCACTGCATCCCCAAACTAGGCCTTCCTCCATGGTTTGCCTTGGGCTACCCAAAACTTACCTTTAGCTTCTAGAGCTCTATAATTCATCAAATGGCTCTAAAAATCCCTTAATTGGATTTATAATTCCAAAAATAGTCATTATAGACTATTGGTTCATTGAAAATGGCCTTTGGATGCTCCGATTTCGCCTCCAACACCTGTCAGCACCCCCTGGCACTAGGGTCACTGAAAACTTCTCTGATGGGTTATTAACCTCTAGAAGTCCTAAAAATATTCTGAAACCTCCATCAATGGATTCAAAATTCTTATTATATTCATAAATGAATATTGGTTTGCTGCATAAGGCCTCTAGCTGCCCTGACTAGGCCCCGAACTGCTGCTAGCAAAAGTTGGCACTGATGGCCCCTAGAACTTCACTGAAGCATCTAGGCCTTCAAAACTCCTCTACAGGCTCTGAAAACCACACCATTAGTTCCATAACATCTAAAACATCCAAAATTGACGATTGGATTTCTGAATAAGGCCTGTAGCTCCCCTGGCTAGGCCTCAAACTGTTGCTGCCTCATGGTGGCCCTCATGGCCCCTTGAAGTTCACTGAAGAAAAAACCTGCTCAAAATTTCTTTGATGGCTCTGCAACCCACTCCATTTAGTTTGGAATGGTGGATATAGTCAAAATTGACTATTGGCACTCCAAAATTGGGTGAATCTAGCTCAAGATAGAGCCTGAACTCATTTTGCCCAATGACCCCTAAAGAAGCTCCACTAAATCTGGAGCACTGCACTTAACTCCAGTTAAAATAGGGGTTATGCCAAAAATGGCGTGCCCTCCAGCATAACCACTGGATCTAACTACACATAAAGTGCTATTTTTTGGGCACATGACTCCGAAAAACTCGGTTGAATTAACTGTGAGCGAAACTCCGCTAGAATTGGGGTTTAACTGTTTTGAACCTGCGTTAGTGGTGGTGTTAACCAAAACCGTAGCTGTCGGCTCTCTTAACCCATGGAGTTATCACATGGCATGGCGAAATTTATGTAACGGTTAGCAATTTTTTTTTCACACGCTGGATGATTGGCCTAAGGTTTTGGGTGATAGCCCACATGGGGAGGGTTGGCCCTCCAAACCCCCAACGCATTAACCATCAAAATTCAAATATGATTGCCACCCTCCATGGCTAAGAAACATAGTTAAGAGGATTGGTTAAGGCATGACACTATGAGTGGGGAGGTCGGGTGTCCGAACCTGTGCAATCCCAAAAATTTTGGTTGACCATTCCTGGGCCACGTGGCAACTTCTTATTGGCTCTCCATAACACAATCAACCCAATGCCAAATCACACACTGATAATTGTCCACCACTGATTGGTCCATACGGAATATTTTGAATAATATTCTAGGAATATTCCCTAGAATATTCTCTTTTAATTTTTTCCCAATTCCAAGTCAAACTTGGTCAAAGTCCAATTTTTGCAGTTTACTGCACTTTTCAAATTGCGATAATTTGTTCATACGGTGTCAGTTTTTCGAACCATTCACGACGCTGGAATCAGGAAGATGAGATATATCCATTAGATCAGGTTCGGCACACTTCCAAACACTTTGAAATTTGAGCTGTCACTTAGGTCCATGATCCAGTTCTGGTCACACCTCCCTATTAGGAATACTTTGGACCCCAAAAGATTGATATATTGATATGTACAGTAGATGAGATTATAGCACCCTCTTCTCTTTAGCCTCTATACACTTTCCTTGCATGGCTTAGTGCCTTGAACCACAACTCGAAGGTAGTCGACACTTTCCTTCCTGGATGCGCTTGTCCTCCTATAAAGAATTGTCTTCCTTGCACTCACTCAGAAATTTCTGGAGAGAAATTTTTCAGAAGGTATTTGAGCAACATTGCCTTGATTATCGATCCAGGGTGGCTCAAAAAAACGTGATATTACAGCATATATAGATGCATACATAACTGAATTTTGCATATGTACAAATGAGTGTATGTCTTACTGTGTCAAGAAGTCAAACCACTTCTTACCAAGCCACTTCCACAGCAACTTTTGCTGTTGCAAAACTTCCTCATGTGGAACATCCGTTCTCACATCAATGATGGAATCCTCGGTTCCAATTTCGCCAGTCTTTCTGTCCTCTTGCTGCATGTGCTTGGGATGATTAGTTGGATGCAATCTCCAACATTGGGAAACAACATGTCCCCTCTTCTGGCAATGTGTGCAAGTCCTATGCACTTTCTTTGCAAGTTTACTTTGCTTCATCTACTTCCTGCATGCCTTCTTCCTCATCTAGCATCTCAAAACATCGTGGTTAAACATACCACACTATGCACAACAACTCTTTCTTCCATTTAAGCATGAAAAATTGTCATGCCTTGCAGAAACATAATCAACTTGACTATGGGAAGAATTATACTTCACATGCTGCTTTGCATGTCCATCCTTTTTACCTCTTGAGGAGATGAACTAGTAGAGGTTCTAGCTTTCATTTGTAGACTAACATCATCGTTTATGTCTTGAAAATTGTCTGAACTCGCATGCTCGCCATAAGTTGCATGTCTAAAATCTTCTTGCTGCAACATAGGCTTCAAACAATGGAAATCAACTTGAAAATAAACTTGACATGTTTGTGATTTAGAACTTGTGAAAAAATTTCTTTTTGAAGTTTTCTCACATGCCTTCATGGCTTTGGAGTCTTCGCCATTAGATTGCACATAACCAAGATCAAATTTCTTAGGTCGTTCCTCAACAAAAATAGGATCAATCATGCCTTGTGCATGTTTTCCTAAACCCTTGCCTTCATAGCCTATTTTAAACATTAAGTTGGACCCTATACCTCTAGCGTGCTTTTCAAATGACGAACACATATTTTTGATGAGGAAACTGAAGACAAATTAGAGTGAATTACCTCTGCTTCACGCATGTTCTTGGTTAAAGCCTCTTCAACTTGATGGAGCTGCATCTCCATCTCATGCAATATTTGAAGAATTTATTCCTTCTCTTGCTTCATAGCAAACAATTACTCACGAAGTTCAGTGCTTTCTCTCCTATCTTCAAACAAAATCTGCACCATGTCCTTCAAGATGTAGAAGTCTTGCTTCATGTCTTCATTAAAGAATCTTGTGAAGGAGGAGGATTTGGAAACCTCATTTGAAGAATTTATCATCATGAAAATGAACTAAAATAACTTCAACAAAGTTCCAAAAGCTTTCAAAACAAATGACAAAGCTTTTGAACAAAAAGGTTGCAGAGACAAGCTCTTATTCAAGCAGCCAAACAACAAACCCTTTTCTGCTTCAAGGGTTGCCTTGAGGTCCTTTGGGTAAGGAAGATTCCTTCAGCCCTTTCTTCCTTATTTTCCTCATATGGACCTATCTATCAGTATCTATCCCTTCACCTCTAGCAAAATCAAGCAACAATCAGTTTGCAAACAGTAAAACAATCAATCTTTTGCACTATTTAAACACCTTTCAAGTCCAACAAGCAAGCTATTTCTCTGTCAATCAAGCAACCAAGTTATTTGATACCAAAATGATCTGAATATGGGTTGGATAAATTTTTATGATTTTCAAGAACCTCCCACTGAGTTAAACAAATAAAATATCTAGCTTATACTTGACAATTTGCGGAAATTATGCGTGAAAGTGGTGTATTTTTTTTAACTGTTTAAGTGTCTTAAGTCCATTTTTTTTTCTTAAATTAAACATGTGTAACAAAAATATAATGCAGCAATAAAAAATCCACACATAACAGCAAAATTAATCTAGGATTTCACTCGAATATCGTGGGCTACGTCTCCTTGAGATTTTGTCATCTTGACTTGGCTCTTTGGGATTATGGTAAAGTTTCTTTTACAATTTCCACACTAAACTCCAATGGTTACTGAACTAAACCAAAGGGCTTAGAATACCATCTATATCCCTTTCATGGTTGTCATCACTCTGCAAACAGATCTAGGCTCCCTTAGACTTGATTCCTTCTCTTAGTGTGCTCAGCTACACTGAGCTTCTCCATGACACTAACTCCTTCAAAATTCTTTTAATATCCCTAAACCACACCTAATATCTCCAGCACACATTAGACACCAAATATTGACTGATCATTTTCTCAAAACGAGCACTGCATCCCCAAACTAGGCCTTCCTCCACGGTTTTCCCTGGGCTGCCCAAAAATTCCCTTCAGCTTATCAAGCTCTAGAAGTCATCAAATGGCTCTAAAAATCCCTTAATTGGATTTAGAATGCCAAAAATAGTCAAGATAGACTATTGGTTCACTGAAAATGGCCTTCGGCTACTCCGGTTTCGCTTATCTGATGGGTTATCGACCTCTAGAAGTCCTAAAATTCTTCTTAAACCTCCATCAATGGATTCAAAATGCTAATTATAGTCAGAAATGTCTATTGGTTCGCTGCATAAGGCCTTTAGCTACCCTGGCTAGGCCCCGAACTGCTGCTGGCAAAAGCTGGCACTGATGGCCTCTGGAACTTCAATGAAGCATCTTGGCCTTCAAAACTTCTCTATAGGCTTTGAAAACCACACCATTAGTTCTAGAACATCTGAAAGATCTAAAATTGACTATTTTATTTTTGAATAAGGCCTCTAGCTCCCCTAGCAAGGCCTCAAACTGTTGTTGCCTCCTGGTGGCCCTCATGCCCCTTTGAACTTCAATGAAGAAAAAACTTGCTCAAAAGTTCTCTGATGGATCTGAAACCCACTCCATTGAGTCTGGAATCTTGGAGATAGTCGAAATTGACTATTGGCACTCCAAAATTGGGTGAATCTAGCTCAAGATAGAGCCTGAACTCATTTTTCCCAATGACCCCTAAAGAAGCTCCACTAAATCTGGAGCATTGCACTTAACTCCAGTTAAAATAGGGGTTATGCCAAAAATGGTGACCTCGCTAGCCTAACCGTCGAATCTAACTACACAAAGTGCTAGTTGTTGGGCACATGACTCCAAAAAACGTGGTTGAATTAACTGTGAGAGGAACTCTGCTAGAACTAGGGTTTAACTATTTTGAACTTGCGTTAGTGGTGGTGTTAACCAAAACCGTAACCGTCGGCTCTCTTAACCCGCAGAGTTATCACATGGTTGGCGAAATTTATGTAACGGTTAGCAGTTTTTTTTTCGCATGTCGGATGATTGGCCTAAGGTTCCGGGCGATAGGCTACATGGGAAGGATTGGCCCTCCAAACCCTCAACGTGTTAGAAAATTATATATTACAGAGCAATGCAACATATAAAATATGCGGAAAACAGAAGCACACAAAACACATAAAACCAAAGAGACACATATATACGTGGTTCACCCAGTTTGGGCAACGTCCACTCCAAACAGCCAGTCCTTCCTTTCTATTATCTAGCAAAATGAAGAGACACAACCTACAACAGATCTGCTGTAATATCCTCTGTTCTCTCTCACAGTCTCCCTATTTGTTTCTCACTCTAAGAATACACATACAATACACAGCTGCAATAAAATACCCTCATACAAGCGAGGGGTTGCCTTCTAGGGAAAAAAACCATAAACTAAACATAACTTCTACTATCAGATCATCCGCCTAATGAACGGCCGAGATTGACTAGAAATTACTATACTTTTACAAGGAAATTTTACATTTGTTACAGGGGTCCAACACTGTGATACAAAAATAAACAAGATAATCAAGCTCCACACCCAACACAACGCATTAACCATCAAACTTCAAATATGATCACCACCCCATTAAGGTACAGGGGTCCAACGTTGTGATACAAAATAAACAAGATAATCAGGCTCCACACCCAACACAATGCATTAACCATCAAAGGCCCTCCATGGTTAAGAAACAAAGTTAAGAGGATTGGTTAAGGCACGACGCTACGGGTGGGGAGGTCAGGTGTTCGAACATGTGCAGTCCCAAAAATTTTGGTTGACCATTCCTGGGCCACATGGCGGCCTCCGGGCCTGCCACGTGGCAACTTCTTATTGGCTCTCCATAACACATTCAACCCAATTCCAAATCACATGCTGACAATTTTCCACCACTGGTTGGTCCATATGGAATATTCCCTGGAATGTTCTCTTTTAATATTCCATGGAGATGTAGCCCAGGAGGGGTGAACTCTGTTATCAGCTACTGTGTAATGTGTTTGATGTGTTTTATTTCTCTACAATTTAATTTCTATACATGTGTTTTTAACAGCTAATTGACTCATGAATTGCTCATAAAAAACACAAAAATTGACACATAAACCCTCACATAACTGGCTAATTTGAAACGATCCTAAACATATTTTTTTAATACTCATGAGGGAGCTAGCAAAACAATACTAGTTTTCCCATATTCATATCAAGTTGGTATCAGAGCACAATTTAGCTCATTTTAGCCAAGTTTAGCTAGAGAATTAGCTGTTGTGCAAGGAGAATTTAACTCTGTGCAAGTTTATGTGTGTGAAGAGAAGGTCAAGAATGAGAGCTCAGTTCTCAAATCACAGTAAGGATTTTTTTTCATTACAAGTGTGATGGCAACTTCAACAAGCATTGCTTCTAATCAGTGCTCCTTAGTAAGACTCTTTGATAAAGAGATGTTGCATAAGCTCTACATCATAAATGATATGGTGCAAGAGATGTATGAGGATAAGAGGGGGAGCATTATACTTCAAGAGCAGTTGATTTCCATGAAGGAGGAGAAGCAAGAGCTTCTTGAAAAGATGGATGAGATGGAGACTAAACTCCATATTGCAAATGAAACAATAGCAAAGTATGTGCATGAAAAATAGGTATGAAATTCAAGTTTATCTTCTATTTCTTCTCAAAATGAATGAGTAGGTGATTTTGAAAGACACAGTAGAAGAATAGGGTCCAAATTATTGATGAAATGGGCTATGAAGGTAAAGGGTTAGGAACAAATGCACAAGCAATAGTTGAGCCATTTGTTATTGAAGAAAGGCCTAGGTATTTGGGTCTTGGTTATGGAAAACATGAAGGAGAATGCTCCAAAGCCAGGGAGGCACATGAAGGTGTTCCAAGAAGAACTCTCATTACATGTTCATTACCTCAAGCTTGTGAAGTTTGTGTTCATGAGGAATGTAAAATTTTTACACCCACTTTGCAAGAGTATGCTCTTAAGCACACAGCTAATTAAAAATGGAAAACAAGAGGATATTGAAATCTCCAAAGTCATTGATGTCATTGTTGGTATTCCGAAGAGAGCCACTATCTCAAAAAATTTACCTCCTCAAGATGGCAACAAAGGTGAATGTTCAATGTATAAATCTACCTTTAATAAAGTTTATTTTGATTATGATAAACATGGAAAATTCTCACATAATATTTGGAGAAACATTTGATGTTGCATTTGTGGTTTGAATAACCATAATGTTTCAAGGTGTTGGAAGAAATTTTCCATGCACAGGAAAATTTAAAAAAAAAGGAGATAGAAAGCCAAAGGTCCATTGGATAAAACAAACCATGTTGAAAAGAAGATATTATTTTTTTGCACTCATTGCCATAAGCCAGGTCATCTTGTAGACAAGTGTTGGAATTTGTATCAAACAAGTCATCCACAACATTTGAAGATGGTGGAGAGAGATCTTAGCAAGACTGGAAAAAAAGAATCCATAATTGATGTGGGTCAGGATGATTCACATGACGAAGTGCAGCTGAAAGAAGTGCCATTGAAATGGTTTTGTAAGAGATGGTTAGATTTCTTATCCAATTAAGGCCTTGCATTTCTTTTGATAATTGATGTAAATCTTGCCTTATTGATTCATTCCTTTTCCAATTGAATGAAGTTCTTTCCTCTTGAAAGTATGTTTCATTTTTATGCCATGAAGGTGGTTGAAAGTAGAGTTATGTTGACTCACTTAGATGCAGCAAAGATGGAAATTTGCACATGCTTTCGTTTGACTTGAGAGTCGGTTATTTGAAGAGGCATTTTTTGTCAACTTGTGTTTGGTCGATGAGTTTTTACACCGAGATTGAAAAGTACATGGCGATGTTCACATGATGTGACATTTTTTTCTTTGAAGGAGAAAAATGATATGTCGTCAAGTTATGTTTCTTGCATGATGTGTTTTTTAGATTGATGGTTGTGTTTGTGACAAGATGTCATGGGATTTTGGGAAGGTCCACTCTTGAGCAAGAGGCTCATGATTAGCCTTTGTTCCAAAATCATGGCATGAGTAGCATGTCAACACTGGAGGATGATGGACAAGAGGGACAAGATGCCCTAAATTTTGCAACCATTGTAGACCATTTGATGTGTTGATGCCAATAAGCGAAGGAGATGGTGAATGCATTCTTCCAGAACTGGAATTTGAACCTGGAGGTAAAAAAAATGATCATTTATTTTCTTGTGATTATTGATGTTGGAACTCATTGTTGTAGTTCACTCAGATGGGCTTAACTTGGAAAAGTGGTTTCCAAGGAGGAGCTTGCATCGAATGCATGTTTGTGCAAAGGAGGAACATGATTCTCAGTGGGAAGGCTATCAATCAGTTTTCCAAGTACCGAGGGATTGATTTGGTACAGAAAAGGGTTTAATCAGTCAGCAAGCAGCCCGCAAGTGTTGGATTGGGTCAGCAGTAAAAGGAGGACATTGGTTGAAGCGCCAAGCCATTTGTAAGGTAAGGAAAGTCAGTGAACCCAAGTGGTTGTCATGGAGATTTTTCCAAGTAGAATCAAGTTGATAGAACTTGGGAAAGAGAAGAGTGTTCAACTCATATCAGATAACCATCTTTTGTGGGTCTAAAATCCTTATTGAGGGAAGAAGTGATCGAAATTTGGATTGGGGGCAAAAAATTGCTAAAAATTCAAAGTGCTCAGAATTGATCCAAACTAGAATGACTGGATAGAGCTCATTGCCAGGAATCTAGCACTATTCGTTTCATAAAAAACTAAATCCATATGTGAAAGTTAGAGCCTGATGTTCTTCATGCCAAAAAGGCTATTTAAAAAAAAGGGGGTCAAATAGGGTCAAAGGTCAAAATTTGGGTTTTTCCACCAGCCAATGGCATGCTGACAAGTGTCAAATTATGAGTGGCCTGAATTTTTGTTTTTTTGGTAGTTTGTAGTTGGTTTGTGGAGGACCAATAGGATGTTGACACGTGGCTAGCCCAGAGGCCGCCACATGCCCCTCCCAAAGGCAGATTTTTTTGTTAAGTTCCAAAGGTCAGGAATATAATGTATTGTGTGGAAAAAAAAATTATGCAAAGGTTGGGCGGAGGTCAGGGCTCAACCCCGCGACCTCCCCCACACAATGTGCCCCCCTTACCAACATACTACAACATTAGACCTTGATTACTATGGCCTGCGGCATGTGTTTGAAGTTTCATTTGAGTTTGGGTGGGGGTTTAAAGGGCCAGCACTTGGATCATGGGACCACACCCCAGAACCAGGCGGGAGGCCAGGACTTAATCCGGCAGATTAAACTCTAATATGGGTTATTTAACCCTTAATCTCCAATTATGTGCGCTAATTAGAATTTAAATCTAATTTTTTGTTAATTGTGCTTAATGTGCTAAACCTCCGTTAAAATGTGCACTTACCTTGATTAACCTCCACTTAACATTTAATTAAACTCACGGTTAATTTGGAAGAGAATATGGTGGGTCCACTATTTTTGGCACCACCTCCACATTTTTCGAACTTAACTAGATTTTCTCCAGATTTTGAGGAGTTTTCCTAGGGAAAACGAAGAAGCCATAACTTTGGCATATTTCGACCAATTTTGGCTCAAGAAGATTCATTCCTAGATGATTTAGATGCTTTGAGCATGATGGTCCGAGTAGCAGAGGAGTTGGAGCACTTATTTAAGTTATTTTTCCACTTTGAATATTAAAGAAACCTAGGGCCACTAGGAGAGGAGGTCATGCCTAGTCCACTTGAAGACCATTTTTAGAGCTTGAAGAGTCTATTTGAGGTTTTTGGGTCTTCCAAATCCAATGGAGAAGGTTTCAAAGACATTGGAGCACTTTAGGTGCATGTAATCATAGAATTGACCATTAATCCAAAGAGGGCCTAGCCAATTGAAGCAGGCCCATGGAGGTGTAGCCTAGCAGGGGTGAACTTCGTTATCAGCTACTATGTAATGTGTTTTATGTGTTTTATTTATCTGCAATTTAATTCCTATACAGGTGTTTTTAATAGCTAATTAAATCATGATTTTCTCATAAAAAACACAAAACTTGACACATAAATCCTCACATAACTGGCTAATTTGAGACGATCCTAAACACATTTTTTTAATACTGATGAGGAAGCTAGCACAACAAAACTATTTTGCCCATATTATGATCACTAAGTCATTTTCTTCAGCATCATGTACATCAATACATCATTTTGAAGTGCATAGCAATGGCCAACATGGAGCAGAGGCGAGCATAATATATATGATGTGAAAAATGGTTAAAACTAAATCAAGTATAATATCCATGTTTTAAGACGATGAGATAACAAAATATTTTACAACTGTAGATTTTACTTACATTATTTATCATTTTTCCAACAATTAAATACTTGTACTAATCATTTATTGAAATTGAAGATTCAATATTTATTCAGATACTAGACTATGTGAATATCCCTTTTTGTTGTATTTGTTGTCATAAATATGACCATGTTGTCGAGGATTGTTGTGATACCTGTTAGGGTCCTATAATAATAGGGATCATAATTTTGAATTGGCTATTTTTAATCTTGTAATATTGCACATACCTTTGCTTTATACAAATTTTTTCCCATATTAAAAAATGAAAAGAGGGTATGTCCTAAAAGAAAAATCAAAGGACCAAAAAGAAAGAAAATTAAAAAAGGATATAAAGTATGAACCCCGCAAAAAGAAACAAAAATAGATCCTAAAAGTGTTTCACATTCAAATGCCACTACTTTTAGCTTACTTTTGCAAATAAAAATTGTGTCTAACTTGTCCAAAATGCCACAATTAATGATGATCATACAATTTAATCTTGATTCATTCATGCCTTTAAATTTCATGTCATGATAGTTAGTTAATAAAGATCAGGCCAAACCATTTAATCTTGGCAGATCAATAGTTAGGTAAAGAATCAAAATGAGCTCATTGGTGTAATTTGAGCCATTGGAAGTTATAATATTAGAAATAGGTTAGTTTTCTTATCAAAAGAAAATAAAGGGGCCAACAAGCTCAAATGCACCCAATAAAGGAAATAAAATGCTAGAATAAATAATGGGTAGGTAGAATACTTTCACAAGTTATGAAAGGCATCATATGGGTTATATTTTATTACTAATATCCTTCTAAACCCATTTTCCCCTTGCTAATATCCCCCTTTCCTCTCTTGGAAATCATTTTCCCTTGTAAAATCCCTTTATTTTGACAAATACCCCTTGCCCATTATTCTAAACCTTTTCCTTTCCTAAAAAACCCTTTCCCTAGTTAAAAATCCATTTCCTTTAGAAAAACTAAATTTTCCCTTTATAACTCTGTTTTTTCAATAAAACATCAAAACCCACTTTCCCATAGTTTAAAAGTGCCAAATATTTAAATCTGACCCCGCTTTCATTTCACTTAACCAATCCTCCTAATGTATTTCTAACATTTAGTTTAAATACATTTCCCCCCGATATCATTTTTAAACATCCCACTTAATATATTTTATTCCCCAACCCCCTTATTTTAGTTTATCCTAACGCTTAATATATGTCGAGCCCCGCCAATTGAATTAACATTCCCACTTAATATATTTACTAAACCCCCCTTTAATTAAAACCCTCCGCATAACTCTTTTTCTTAACCCCACCACATTTGAAAATCGCAAAGCCTATCCACCATCCGATTATTGCCAACAAAATATAATGGCACATACTTTGTTTCGCATCCCTCGACATTCCAAAGATTAACGCTGAGTGGGGGGGGGGGGTGCGAAATGGGTGATTTCACACCCCCTCTCTCCTGCCACATGGAATTCCTAGGATTTATCGCACCCCTCCAGTCCCAAACCGCGAAACCATTAATCACCGTGCGATAAACCACCCGACCCATGAGATGAAACCATTGATAGTTGAAATATTATAAACCATGCGCCATTGCGATAAAATTGTCCACCCTGCATTGTGATAAGCCACCACTGTTTGAAATCCACTCCCAAGCCATTTCCAACCAGAGATAACCTCCACAGTTCTTACTCTTTCCATAGACACACCAGTTCACTGAAAACCCACTTGCCTCTCTGCAAACCTGTGTTTTCAATTACAATTGTTTTATTTTGTTTTGCAAGAAATTAGCAAACCAAAAGACTTGATAAAAAGTTTTGATACTAGTTCCAAAACCTGTTTACTCAAGACTCTCTAGATATGAATTCAAAAGCTTCACTTAGCATAAATTCTATATACGGAAAGAAAATCAAGTTAAAACTGAAATAGAGCAGGCAGAGACAATTTACACTAGCAATAGCAAAAATTCATACAAATTACTCTCCAGAAAACGTTTTGTATTTTACATATGTATTTTTAGTAAAATCTACTTTTACTAAAAACATAGAAACACGAGAGGATTAGTATAATTTATTGTAAAAAGTAAAAGAGCAGAAGAGATGGAAAGAAAGATAGGTTAAAGATAAAACAGATGAAAGCAGCCATATGAAAAAAGTGAAAGAGAAGCTAAATGAAAGAAGACAACGTGAAAGAGAAACAAACAAATAACAACAATCAAAGAATTAGTGCCAGATTTCAGTTAGTTAGAAAGGTGTCACTACCTTTTTACATCCAGACATTTTATTTCCTAGAATAAATCCTAATCAGTTGATAGGATATTTTGTAATAAGTTGTATAAATACTTCATCATTTCGAAGTATTGAGTGTGGATTCCTGAACATTTCTATAGTTGAATTCATCTACTACTTGAGGGTTCATTGTACCTTTTTCAAGTTGACAGATAGGACAAGTAATAAAGGCATTTTATTACAGGATTCATGTGTTGAGTTACCTTAGTGAAGTATATTTCAACTCTTCATGTTTTTTCCTTACTATTCCATAAACTTTCATGTTTTCTAAATTTAAATGTTATAATAGGAATACTATTACAAAATTTGTTTAAGTACACTCTGTTCTGAGTTGTTATTCATTTTAATTTTTTCTTTTGATATATGGCTTTGAGAATCCTTAATTTCTCTCTAATCTTGATTGACCTCTTTCACCTTCCTTCATCATTCGGTTTAAGGAATCCTTAACTTCCCCTTGATCCCAATTGAAAACCACTTCACCATTCAGCCTTTAAGATCTAATTTTTCTCAACTACCCTGCCCTGTAACACTTCCTTTAAAATTTGATTATGTCATGTTTTCTTTATATATTGACTCCATAGCCCAATGGAAAAGTAAAAAGACAACTATCCATCTAAATCAGTAATTCCACCAACAAATCAAAATCAAACCAACTCTGTACTTATTAACTAGCCTAATATCTATTTTAAATAAAGCTAAATCATATAGAGAGAACCCTCTCTGAGCATTAGGAAGGCTAGATCCTAATCTCCAAAAGTGGTTGATAGTTACCTCGGTGATTTCTTTCTTTAGCCTTGAGAAATTACTAAGTGATAAAATAGTGGCGACTCCACTAGGGAAAATATCTTCTTCAGAAATATTATACAAGGATCAGATCTGATCTATGATGGTGGATAGTGATTAGAGACAAAAAGGTTAAAATTATCCACCTGGCGACTCCAAATCAATTTGAAAATCAAATCCAAGACTCCACTGAAGGAATGAACCTAAAAGAAGTACATCATGGGAAGATCGGGTTTCTAACTTGGATTATAATCTAAGACATCATGTTCTTTCTCATCAAAAAGGTTTTTCAATGTATATTGTATTTTAGAAAATATCTTACACTATTTTTTAATTACTTTCCTTTGGAGATTGTAAATGTAAATTCTCCTTATCCATTTGAGCAGCGTTCTTCTGAAACTTATGATGATCATCTTCCGATTGATAAGCCTCAAGTAATCAAGACTAATCTTACAATTTCTGTACATATTCCTATACCTTGTAAAGTTCTAGATAGATATAAGCCACTCATCTTACCTCCTATCCTCCATGATTTCCCTGATAACTATTACAAATATCTCCCCATGTTTGATGGAGAAAATGGTAACATCACTGCTGAAAAACGTATTTAAGGTTTTCAGAATTATCTGGACCTATTTGAGATTGATGAAGATGATGTTAGTATCAAGCTTTTTTCTCTTTCTTTGTAAAGTAAAGTAAAGAATTGGTTTAGGAACCTGCCTATTGCAAGCATCTCAAATTTACAACAGTTTGTCAAATTTCTCCTTGATATATGGATAATCAAAGTCAACCTTATTATGATCATAGAAGAATATAACCAGTTGAAAAGACAACCAAACGATACAATACAACGATTTTCTGCCAGATTTAATCAAGTTTATTATTCAATGCTAGCAAATATAAGACCTCTTCCTGACTTAGCTCTCTTGCATTATCCAAAGGAATTTGATCCAGAAATAGAGTTTCAGCTAAGAGAAAGAAACTTGGAAACACTTGAACAAATGCAAAACATTGCAGTAGATGTAGAAGTTAATATGTTAATTAGAAGGGAAATTTTGAAAGAAGAAGAAGATAAGAACAACATTGCAGAGCACTTGACATAATCAGAGGTAAAACTCGACATTTTGGTAAGTGAAATAGAGGAAATTATACCAAAAATCACCATGAAACATGGATTTTTCATTCAAGATCACCATGACCCACCTATTGCAGAAAAAGAAGAGGTTGTTGGCCATAAACACTTTCCTGCTAATCCAAACTACCATAGATCATAAAATGGATTTACAGATCAATATGTGGAGGAGAAATCTGCTGATCTAATGTGTATGTTTGATGACATTTCTTGTTTTAATGATTTGCCTAAGTATGATCAGTATGATAATAATTATTTTCTCCAAATTCAAGCTAACTTTACAAAGAAATTAGTAGCTAGTTTGTGGGATGAGGAAATTCAGTTTCAGCAGCTCGAATACAGTGATCAGACAATACATATCAGCTACGGGAGTGATGAAGAAAGTACAAAAAGTTTTGAAATAAGTTAAAAACCTTTGCCTCTTTGTTTTGCTTCATTTCAGTTCATTAGAGACAACTTTAATGCAATAAAAAATCAGCAGTCTTTAGGTATTGTTATTGACAACAAAGAAGACAATGAAACTCTTGATCAAGATTCTTCAATTTCACAATTACAGTTATCAAAATCCATTGAAATACCTGATCAAATGACACAGGAAAGTTCAATACCACTATGTTTTGAAGCAATTCAGTTTTTAAAGGAAAATTTTATAATATCTCTAAAGGAAAGGATGAGAAGCCTATAGAAATCTATGAAGTCCCATTGAAATCCATATGTAATAGGTTGAAGCAATCCTTCCAAATTTTTCATGATCCAATAGCTGTTGTGTTGGATGATGAATGCAATCAAAATATTTCTCCATTAAACTATGAGCTTCAAAATCAAGATGATAAAAGTTTCATTAGACAGACATTTCCATCAGTAGAAATATCATCACAAAGCTTATCTGAAAACTAGCAATTATCTCGGGACAATCATAGGTTAATTTTGCATGGAAATAAAGGCAAAAATAACAGTTTAGTTTCATGGCATGGAGGCCATCCAGAACATATGTATAGTTTCTTGGATCAGTTGAACATTAGTGCATATGCCTTGGAAGATCCTTTTGAACATTTTGTGGAGTCAACAAAGGAATTTAATTATTTCCTTATCAAATTTATATTTTTTGACAAGTTTCTATTGGGTTGTAGAACTTCAGTTTTGATCAAAAACAAGCAAATTCAACAAAATCCATCAAAGTATATAATGCTTGAATGGTTGCATTAGCCGTTTCATTTTACCTAATCATCAGTTGTATAGTTGATTAGAGTAAGTAGGTATAATTTCAGTTTGATTGGATTTTTTTTTGTAGCAACAAGTTTATTTAAGATCAGGTTTCAATTCAGCATGTGTCAAATTTCAGTTTGCAGAAAATTTTGTGATTTTAGTTTGATATTTTACGTCACAGAGATTATATAACAAAGTGTGTGCAGGCTTGGGATTGGCCCAATGGATCAGGTCACTAGTCAACGGTGTTCTTGACATCTCACAAGGAGATGCCATCCCCAAGTGAAGCCGTTGTTAGGGTCATATAATAATAGGGATCATAATTTTGAATTGGCTATTTTTAATCTTGTAATATTGTACATACCTTTTCTTTATGAAAATGTTTCCCATATTAAAAAATGAAAAGAGGATGTCCTAAAAGAAAAATCAAAGGACCAAAAAGAAAGAAAATTAAAAAAGGATATAAAGTATGAACCCCACAAAAAGAAACAAAAATAGATACTGAAAGTGTTGCACATTCAAATGCCACTACTTTTAGCTTACTTTTGCAAATAAAAATTGTGTGTAGCTTGTCCAAAATGCCACAATTCATGATGATCATACAGTTTAATCTTGATTCATTCCTGCCTTTAAATTTCATGTCATGATAGTTAGTGAATAAATATCTGGCCAAACCATTTAATCTTGGTAGATCAATAGTTAGGTAGAGAATAAAAATGAGCTCATCAGTTTAATCTGAGCCATTGGCATTTATACGATTAGAAATAGGTTAGTTTTCTTATCAAAAGAAAATAAAAGGGTCAGCAAGCTCAAATGCACCCAATAAAGGAAATAAAATACTAAGATAAATAATGGGTAGGTAGCATACTTTCACAAGTTATGAAAGGCATCATATGGGTTATATTTTATCACTAATATCCTTCTAAACCCATTTTCCCCTTGCTAATATCCCCCTTTCCTCTCTTGGAAAAAAATTTCCCTTGTAAAATCCCTTTCTTTTGAAAAATACCCCTTTCCCCTTATTCTAATCCTTTTCCTTTCCTAAAAACCCCTTTCCCTAGTTAAAAATCCATTTCCCTTAGAAAAATTAAATTTCCCCTTTACTAACTCCGCTTTTTTCAATAAAACATCAAACCCCACTTTCCCATAGTTTATAAGTGTCAAATGTTTAAATCCGATGCTGCTTTCATTTCACTTAACCAATCCTCCTAATGTATTTCTAACATTTAGTTTAAATACATTCCCCCCCGATATCATTTTTAACCATCCCACTTAATATATTTCATTCCCTGACCCCCTTATTTTAGTTTATCCTAACGCTTAATATATGTCGGGCCTCGCCAATTTAATTAACATTCCTGCTTCATGTATTTGCTAAATACCTCTTTAATTAAACCCCTCCGCATAATTCTTTTTCTTAACGCCACCACATTTGAAAATCGCAAAGCCTATCCACCATACGATTACCGCC
This sequence comes from Pinus albicaulis, assembly GCA_034641835.2. NCBI lineage: Eukaryota > Viridiplantae > Streptophyta > Pinopsida > Pinales > Pinaceae > Pinus > Pinus albicaulis. The sequence goes on from CM076583.1 coordinate 22,527,904, forward strand.
AGCAAAATATAATGGCACATACTTCGTTTCACATTTCTTGACATTCCAAAGATTAAAGTTGAGGGGGTGGGGGGGTTTGAAATGGGTGGTTTCACACCCCCTCTCTCCTGACACGCAGCATTCCCACGCTTTATCGCACCCCTCCAGTCCCAAACTTCCAAACCATTAATCACTGTGTAATAAACCACCCGACCCATGAGATGAAACCATTGATAGTTGAAATATTATAAACTCTGTGCCATTTCGATAAAACTATCCACCCTGCGCTTTGATAAGCCACCATTGTTTGAAATCCACTACCGGGCCATTGCCAACCAGAGATAACCTCCACAGTTTGGACTCTTTCCATAGACACACCAGTTCACTAAAAACCCACTTGCCTCTCTGCAAACCTGTATTTTCAATTACAATTGTTTTATTTTGTTTTGCAGGAAATTAGCAAACTAGAAGACATGATAAATAGTTTTGATACTAGTTCCAAAACGTATTTACTCAAGACTCTCTAGATATGAATTCAAAAGCTTCACTCAGCATAAGTTTTATATACGGAAAGAACATCAAGTTAAAACTGAAACAAAGCAGGTAGAGACAATTTACACCAACAACAACAAAAATTCATACAAATTACTCTCGAGGAAACATTTTGTATTTTACATATGTGTTTTTAGTAAAATCCACTTTTACTAAAAACAAAGAAAAACGAGAGGATTAGTATAATTTATTGTAAAAATTAAAAGAGAAGAAGAGATGAAAAGAAAGATAGGTTAAAGATAAAACAAATGAAGACAGATGAAAAAAGTGAAAGAGAAGTTAAATGAAATAACACAGCGTGAAAGAGAAACAAACAAATAACAACAATCAGAGAATCAGCGCCAGATTTTAGTTAGTTAGAAAGGTGTCACTACCTTTTTTCATCGAGATATTTTATTTCCTAGAATTAATCCTAATCAGTTGATAGGATATTTTGTAATAAGTTGTATAAATACTTCATCAATTCGAAGTATTGAGTGTGGATTCCTGAACATTTCTATAGTTGAATTCATCTACTACCGGAGGGTTCATTGTACCTTTTCAATTTGACAGACAGGACAAGTAATAAAGGCATTTCATTACAGGATTCATGTGTTGAGTTACTTCAGTGAAGTATATTTCAACTGTTCATGTTTTTTCCTTAACTATTCCATAAACTTGCATGTTTTCTAAATTTAAATGTTATAACAGGAATATTATTGTAGAATTTGTTTAAGTACACTCTGTTCTGAGTTGTTACTCATTTTAATGTTTTCTTCTGATATCTGGCTTTGAGAATCATTAATTTCTCTCTAATCTCGATTGACCTCTTTCACCTTCCTTCATCATCCAGTTTAAGGGATCCTTAATTGCTCCTTGGTCCCGATTGAAAACCACTTCACCATTCAAACTTTAAGATCTGATTTTTATCAACTACCCTGCCCTATAACACTTCCTTTAAAATTTGATTCTGTCCTTTTTTCTTGATATATTGACTCCATAGCCCAATAGAAAAGTAAAAAGACAACTATCCATCTAAATCAGTAATTCCACCAACAAATCAAAATCAAACCAACTCTGTACTTATTAACTAACCTAATATTGATTTTAAATAAAGCTAAATCATACAAAGAGAGCCCTCTCTGAGTATTTGTTAGATTTTATTAGAGCACAAGGTATCATGGCTGTAACATTTTTCTCAACTATCACGCTACCCTCGACCAAGCGTCTTTTATTTACGACCCTTGGCATTTCTGTTTTTTTCTTATTGTTCTACCCATGTGGTATTTCAATTTCTTTATTTCTTTGAACGATAGGGTTGTTGGAAATGTTGTCATTGATGGCAAAGCAATTGGCAAAGAAGGATTTTTGCATTACATGAGATTCTGTAATTGGGGGTCTAAATGGGTCTATGATGCTGTGGTGTGAAATTTTGAGGTGTGGTGTGTGTCGAATAAATAAACTCTGTGGCGAGGGTTTTGTGGAGTTCTGCAGACAAATGAAGAAAATACATATCCTTGAGAATCTGCTTGTATGTTCAGTAATGATAATGTGTTCCTGATGAATCCTTGTGACCAATATGAACCTCGGTGACTGGGTTATGTGTGGATAGGCCATTGAACCCGCAATGGAACACAAATTGACTATGTGGAATGTATGAGCCATGTGAGCTCTGTGTAATTAGATTTATTGTGATTCTACGTGGGATTGGAATAAATTGATGCTACTGAAAGTCATTGATTATGCTTAGCCATACCTGTAGTTACCAGCATGGTAAATTGCGGTGGAATATTGTGATGAAAGGCTTCGCCTCTGTCTTTAGAAATTTGTATAGAAGTTTAACTGGATGCTCCGTGCTCTATAACCAAGGTGATAATATGGTGTAATTGCATTAACTCATGAATTATCTTAGTTATACGCCTCTATGTAATGGCTCAATCTCTGAATTCTGGTAGCCATAAGCTTCTGTGTAAACTTGGTAGCCAATGATGCCATGGTATTGATTATCCTACGAGTTTCGGGGTTAACTGTTTGATAGAAACCTTGTACATAATATAGGCAACGGAACTCGGAGTATGAGTAAGCGGAATCATATAAAGAAACATTGAAGTGGAACACTTTATGATCAAAAGAAACGATATAATGGAGCGGAACCATAGTCATAACAAAATATATATATATAATTTAAATGCGATGAATATATATATATATATAGATAATTGAAATCGTGGAGGACCGGAACATGGAGCATAGGGAGAAGCGGAACCGTGACAGATGAACAGTAACGGCGGCTTGGAGGAATAGTAAAAGCTAGAAGCGGGTTTCATCGCACCACTATTATACGGAAGGCGGTATTTTGGAGTTTCGCAACGATTCCATAGAGGTGTTGACGCGTGTCCCTGAACGAAATTGAAAACCGCCGTTTAAACCGCGCCATCGCGCATTAACTTTCGTACCAGGACGCGGAGCGATATTGACACGAGTTGTTGATCTGGAAGAGGGCCATCGGATGGTGATCGTGCATCGGACTTGCCCGGAGTTTAACCAAGGTGCGCGAACGATAGTCCAGGTACGACGCGCCATCGCGCGTTATCTTTCGTGCAAGTAGCCCGTGCGATATCCGTTGGATCGGGCAACGTGATGACAGCCGTTGGATGGCGCATGGAATCAGCCAGGTACAGTGCATACGTTTGATTGGTCCTTTGGTTGTATTGTGGGCCCGGGGTGGAAATATATATAAAGAATTGGTTTATTAATGTTAGTCGACGCATTATAAGGTCCGATGGAATATATATATGAAAATATTACGTATAATAATGTTTGAATATGATCCGGGTGCGTAACAAATATAATATATAATGGTTATTGATTGTATGTGTGGGGCCCAATCAAACATGTATTAAGGTTTATGGGTTTAATCCAAAGTTGGGATTATATGCGATGATATATATAAGCGACGGTTAACCTTTTATTAAAGTCAGTATATATGTATGAGCGAATGTGCATATATGGCAACATTCGAATGCTGTGTGAATATTCATATGACGTCATTGAGTTATACACAAGTGCATAATAATCAAGGTATGGTCTGGCATAACGTTGGGTTGCGGCTCTATTGCTAACTATAGTGAGGAATATATGCATTGATATAGAGCGCATAACATAAGGGACTCGGGATTAATATCTCAAATCTCAGAGATTTGAGATATTAATAGTCTCAGATTTAAATTTAATTAAATCTGCCAGTGTAGAATAAAGCAGAGATTGTGAGATTGCCCGGACTTGGGAAATGATTGGGTATGAAACTTGAATGCAATTATGGAAAAGAAAAAGAAGAGGAGAGCATGCAGAGATGAAAGTTCGGTGAACAGGAATATGTACAGGAATGAGTTGGACAGGTGAATAAGCACAGAAAACAGGGAATATGCAAATGACAGTGAACAAAGTGTATGCAGAATAGGTTCTTAATAGCAGCAGGAAAAGACAAATCCAGTAAAGCCAAAATCCAGAAAAGGAGCTGAGTGAAATTGAAATATGTAATTAAAAATGTGAATGTAAATGTTGTAATTAATTTTTTATTGTTTGTGATGCAAAGGCAAGTATCCTAAGGAAAAGACAAAATCCCACTGTAGCATGAAAATTTGTACATATTGTAGTAATTCTAAAATGAGTTGGAAAAAGGAATAAGAAGACAGAAGCCAAAGAGTCATGACTGTTCACTCCAAATTCCTTGTGAAATACAAACAGTCATGTGAGAATTTCTATATATAATATCAATTTGATAAGCTCAAAAGTGCGAGAGAGAGAAAATATAGAGAATGCAGAATATAGAAGAATAAAGCATAGAAGATTAAGAGAAGAAGAGCAGAAAGAGAAGCTACAGAACAGAGCTCATATCTGAAGTAAATCAGCAAACATTCAATTTGATAAATTGAGGAAGTTGGAGCTTCCCTATCAAGCTGCAGCTAGATATCTATCAGTTGTAGCTGACTGAGGTTGGAGCCTCCTGTAGGTTGGTGCCTGCAGAAAATTGAAGGGAGTTGGTGCTTCCTTGCAAGTTGTAGCTTGCAGAATTGAGGTAGGAGCCTCCCGTAGGTTGGTGCCTGCAGAAAAACAGTGGTGAGAGGGAGTTGGAGCTTGCCTTTGCATCACAACAATAATAAGATGTGGTTTTCTCCCTTTATGGGTTTCCACTTATATCTGGTGTCTCTGTGCATGATATTTATGTATTGATCTGATATGTATCATCTGCTTAATACCTGCTGCTCTCATATTAAGTCTACTACTATATTATACTAATACTTGCTGCTTACATTCTAAGATTACTCACACATTATATTGGATATGAAATGAAGGTGTAAATAAGTTTAATAAGCACCTTTCTTCACTGGTGCTAATTATGCCTTCTGGAAAATCAGAATGAAAGAATATATAATGTCTTTAGGATTAGAAGTTTGGGATGTTGTGGAATTTGGATATGTCACAAAGTCAACTGATTCAGAGAAAGAAGCTAAACAAAGCTTTGTAGCTAATGAAAAAGCAACGAATGCAATCTTAAATGGACTATGTGAAGCTGAGTTTATCAAAATAATGCACAGTAAGACTGCCAAAGATATGTGGGACACTCTAGAGAATATCCATGAAGGAAATAAAAAGGTAAAGACTGCCAAACTTCAAGTATATAGAGCCCAGTTTGAAAATTTAAAAATGAATGATGATGAAGATATTGGCAGCTTCTTCTTAAAAGTTACAGAAATTGTTAACAATATGAAAGTTCTTGGAGAAACCATGCCAGAAAGTATAATTGTGCAAAAGATTCTAAGATCACTTCCATCCAGATTTAATCCCAAGTTGTCTTCAATAGAAGAAACAACTGATTGGGAGACCTTGACCATGAACTAGCTACTTGGAAATCTAACAGCATATGAAATGAGGCTCCCACGAAAGAAGCCAAGTACGAGGGAGGCAGCTTTTAAAACAGAAAAGAAGAAAGAAGAAAAGGAAGACATATGCTCTTGCTCTGATGAAGAAGAGGCTAAACTTGTCAAGAAACTAGATAGAGGCTCAGGTAGATACAAAGGTAAACTACCCTTCAAATGCTTTAACTGTGGAAGAGTTGGACATTATGCTGCTAAGTGTCCTCACTAGAAAGTAAGGAATCAGGCTCAAGAATCAAAGAAAAATACATCAAAGAACTGGCAGAAAGGAAAGAAATTTAGCAGAAAATCCTTCTATGCTCAACAAGACAGCAGTACATCTGAAGACTTAGATGAATCCTCAGGAGAAGAAGGAACCTCTAAATTTTTACTGATGGCCATAGAAGAACTTGAAGGACTCTTGCTAGAACATGAAGAATAAGGTGAAGTTGACCTTGAGGGGGAGCTAAGAAGTGCCCTGGAGGAGATTGACAGACTCAAACTAAAATGCAGAAAACAAAAGGAGATTCTCCTCAAATATGTGAAAGAAGAACAAAATTCAGAAGTCCTCATGTAGCTGAAGGTAAAGCTTGAAGAAGCCAAGAAGATAGAAGACATGTTGCTTCAGCAAATCAAGGATAAAACTCGAGAACAAGAGAAGCTGGAAGAAGAAGTTGTATGTCTAAGGAAGAAATTAGAAAATGCTCAAAAGAAAGTGTATATAGACTCTTCTCAAACAACAAGCTTTGGTAAGTTGGATGAAATTTTGGATGCTCAAAGATCTCCCTTGATAAAAACTGGAATAGGCTATGAAGGAGAATCAAGTAAAAGCAAAGAAAAGGAAAACAGAAAAATTATTTTTGTAAAATCAAAGAAGGATGAAGCACCTCAAATAATTCCTACAAAAGAAGAAGCATGTAAGGAGGGAGACAGAACCCAGAAGAATCCTTGAATAATAAAGAATGAAAGAAATACTCAGTCAACAGAAAAAGGTTCATATACTCCTGAGTGTGTCAAATTTGCAAGCCATCAAAGGAGATTCTTCCCTCCTATGAAGAATGCCACCTGCTATGTCTACCACAAGTTGGGACACATTGCTGCAAATTTTCATGCAAGGAGAAGTAATTCAAACCAGCTAAATATGAAAACAGTAAAGAGACTGTCTCAAAAAAACAACTGGAGAAGACAACCTCACATTAGGTATGGAAGTTGTTTCTATGGTTACTGTTTTTATTGCAAAGAATTTGGCCATAAAATCATTGAGTGTAGAAATTATGGACAAAGATTGATTTTCAACACTTCAAGGAGGTTTATGAATCAAAGAAAGTTTGTTCATACTCACAATTCTGCAAAAACTATGATCAAATGATTTATGTGCAATCAAGCTGGACATATGCCTTCCAAATGTCCTCTAAAAGGATGCAATTCATCACCTCACAAAATATATCAAACAGAAGGATGCCTCCAGTGGAAAAAGAAGGAGAATAAGTGTGGCCTGGATCTAACTGCTCAAGATCTAAAAAACCAATGGTATTTGGACAATGGCTGCTCTAAACACATGACTGGAGACAGAAGCAAGTTTATAACTCTTGATGAAAAGAAATCTGGAAATGTTACTTTTGGCAATGATAAATCAGGAAAGATCAAGGGAAAAGGCTCAGTCAGCATAGACAATGGCAGAGGAAATTCCCAAGATGTACTATTTGTGGATGGATTGAAAGCAAATTCACTAAGTGTTAGTCAGATGTGTGACAAAGGTTGTGAGGTTATTTTTAGAGCACAAGATTGTGTAGTCAGGTCAAGCACAACAAGAAATATTCTGCTCAAAGGTGTTCGAACAGAGAGTAATGTGTACATAGTGAAAGAGGAAGATGAAACCTGCCATCTTAGAAAACTTGAGGAGTCATGGTTATGGCATAGGAGATTTGGACATCTCAGTTTCGACCATATCATCAGACTGAGCAAGAAGAAAACTGTCAGAGATATGCCAGAAATAAAAATACCTTCAAATACCATATGCAAATCTTGTCAATTGGGGAAACAGACTTGCACATCCTTTAAATCTAAAGATGAGCTATCAACAAGAAGATCACTCCAGCTTGTGCACATGGATCTGTGTGGACCTACTAGAACTAAGACACCAAGTGGAGAATCCTACTTCATGCTGATAATAGATGATTTCTCCAGAATGACATGGGTTGCTTTTCTCAAGAACAAATTAGAAGCATTGGAAAAGTTTAAGATATTCAAAGCATTAGCAGAAAATAAAACTGGATGCAAGCTAAAATGTATCAGATCAGATAGAGGAGGAGAATTCATAGATTATGACTTTGCAGACCTATGTAATGAACATGGAATAAAGCAACAATTTACCATTGCAGGGACACCTCAGCAGAATGGAGTAGTAGAGAGACAAAACAGATCTATACAAAAAATGGCCAGAGCTATGATGCAAGAGAGTAACATTACTCAAACCTTTTGGGCAGAAGTTGCACACACAGCAGTACATATTCTAAACAAAGCTCATTTAAGGCCTAACAGTGACAAGACACCTTATGAGCTATGGCATGGTAAACCTGCATCAATCAAGCAGTTTAGAGTCTTTGGCAGCAAGTGCTACATAAAGAATAATGATGAAAATCTAGGAAGTTTGATGCAAGAGCAGATGAAGGAATACTCTTAGGATATGCATCCAAAAGTAAAGGATACAGATGCTACAACAAGACTCTTCGAAAAATTGTGGAAAGTATTGATGTAAGATTTGATGAAGAACTTCCAAACAAGACAAGAGATATAGACTGCAGCAGCCATCCTGAAAATCATGAAGAAGAGGACCAAGATGATGAAGAAACAAGCAAAACATCAGAAAATGCTGAACTGAACTCAAAAACCCCCTCAAGATACACTCAAAAGAACCATCCAGAAGATCAAATCATAGGAGACAAGAGTGTAGGAGTGCAAACAAGAAGGCAGCTAGCTGAACAGATAGAAGAAGTATACATAGCAATGTTATCACAAATAGAGCCAAAGAAGTTTGAAGAAGCCAACAAGGACAAGTATTGGGTAAAAACAATGAATGAAGAATTGGACCAAATTGAGAAGAACAATACCTGGGAACTAGTTCCTAGACCAATTGAGAAGAATATCATTGGTTCAAAATGGGTATTCAAAAACAAAATGAATGAGCAAGGACAATTAATCAGGAATAAAGCCAGGCTAGTCTGCAAAGGATACTCACAAATTGAAGGACTTGATTATGAATAAAAAATTTCCCCTGTAGCCAGAATGGAAGCTATCAGAATGTTCATGGCATTTTCATGCTACCAAGACTTCAAGGTATATCAAATGGATGTAAATTCTGCTTTTCTTAATGGAGATCTAGAAGAAGAAGTGTACATGGAACAACCAGAAGGCTTCTCATTGACAGACAAAGAAGACTATGTATGCAGACTGAAGAAGGCCCTATATGGACTGAAACAGGCTCCTCGTGCTTGGTACTGAAGACTGGATAAATATTTGCAAAAACAGGGTTTTAAGAGAGGTGGAGTAGACAACAATCTATACATAAAAGCCCATGAAAATGAACTTCTGATTGTTGTAGTGTATGTTGATGAGATTATGTTTGGAAGCAACAAAGATGAACTAGCAAAAGGGTTTGCTCATGAGATGAAAACAAAGTTTGAAATGTCTATGATTGGAGAGCTCAGTTTCCACTTGGGACTGCAAATTCAACAAAAGAACACAGGCACCTTCATCTCTCAGGAAAAATACTTAAAAGAAATGCTGAAAAAATTCAAAATGGAGGACTGCAAACCTATGACAACACCCATGATCACGGGATGCAAGCTGTGTGCTGATGATGGGACTGCAGATGTAGATCAAAAACTCTACAGATCCATGATAGGAAGCCTGCTGTATTTGACAACATCAAGACCAGACATCATGCTAGCAGTAGGACTAGTGGCAAGATATCAAGCAACACCTAAACAAAACCATCTTTTGGCAGTAAAAAGAATACTCAGATATCTACAAGGAACAACACAATATGGACTTTGGTATCCTAAAGACAAAAGCTTCACCTTGACAGCATACACAGATGCAGATTGGGCCAGCTGTGTGGATGACAGAAAGAGTACAAGTGGAGGTGCATTCTATCTAGGAGAAAGTCTGGTAGCATGGTTAAGCAAGAAACAAACATCCATCTCTCTGTCTACAGCTGAAGCAGAATATATAGCAGCAGCAGCATGTTGTACACAAGTCATGTGGATGAAGAAAACTCTTCAAGACATGAAGATAAGCATTGATGAACCTATTTCAATCAAATGTGATAATACAAGTGCTATAAGTATATCTAAAAATCTTGTACTTCACTCGAAAACTAAACATATTCCAATCAAGTATCATTTCCTCCGAGAACAAGTGGCTCAGAAGATAGTAAAGCTGGAATATGTACCAACGAAAGAACAGACAGCTGATATATTTACCAAACCTCTTGCTAGAGAACCATTTCAATATTTGAGAGATAAACTAGGGGTAGTATCTGCAGATGCTACTCTCTGATATAAAGAGAAAGCACAATTTCAGGGAGAGCACAAAAACGAAAATATCATTCCAGGGGGAGAACAGCCAGCAAGGAAAGCATGAATCAGGTCTTCAGTTTCAAAGGATTAAGGCAAAATAACACCAAGTTATAATCCTAGAGTTATCTGCATTATTCAAGCATCAAAAGGTCAATTACAGAGCAAAAGGATCAATATTGTGTTCTGAAACATTATATTAAGAATCTAAAACATAAAAGACGAGTAGTGATTATCATTTGAAGCCTCTCAGCATTTTAGTTGCTGAATCCAATCATACAACTCTGACTAGATAAAGCTGATACAATGTATTCTATGAAGTATCATTATTCTCACTTTTAGCTCTATACAAGTGAAAGAACTGTATCAATTTACAGTCTATATTCAAATTCGAAAATCCTCAAAGTGTTCTCTCAACAAGTCTTATACATCACTATGGAGCAGCATGGTAAAAAGTCAGCAGAAGAGGGCCTAAACATAACTCAGAGAGAGGAAATGCAAAAAGAAACCCTTCGCCATTGATGTCAAAGGGGGAGGAAAAGCAAAAGGAGAGTATTGCCATCAATTCCAAAGGGGGAGACGGTTGGAAATGTTGTCATTGATGGAAAAGCAATTGGAAAAGAAGGAGTTTTGCATTACATGAGATTCTGTAATTGGGGGTCTAAATAGGTCTATGATGCTGTGGTGTGTGTCGAATAAATAAACTCTGTGGCGAGGGTTTTGTGGAGTTCTGCAGACAAATGAAGAAAATCCATATCCTTGAGAATCTTCTTGTATGTTCAGTAATGAGAATGTGTTCTTGATGAATCCTTGTGACCAATATGAACCTCGGTGACTGGGTTATGTGTGGATAGGCCGTTGAACCCGCAGTGGAACACAAATTGACTATGTGGAATGTATGAGCCGTGTGAGCTCTGTGTAATTATATTTATTGTGATTCTACGTGGGATTGGAATAAATTGATGCTACTGAAAGTCATTGATTATGCTTAGCCATACCTGTAGTTACCAGCATGGTAAATTGCGGTGGAAGATTGTGATGAAAGGCTTTGCCTCTGTCTTTAGAAATTTGTATAGAAGTATAACTGGATGCTCCGTGCTCTAAAACCAAGGTGATAATATGTTGTAATTGCATTAACTCCTGAATTCTCTTAGTTATACGCCTCTATGTAATGGCTCAATCTCTGAATTCTGGTAGCCATAAGATTCTGTGTAAACTTGGTAGCCAATGATGCCGTGGTATTGATTATCCTACGAGTTTTGGGGTTAACTGTTTGATAGAACCCTTGTACATAAAATAGGCAACAGAACCCGGAGTATGAGTAAGCGGAATCATATAAAGAAACATTGAAGTGGAACACTTTATGATCAAAAGAAACGATATAATGGAGCGGAACCATAGTCGTAACAAAATATATATATAATTGAAATGCGATGAATATATATATATATATATATATATATATATATATATATATATATATATATATATATATATAATTGAAATCGTGGAGGACCGGAACCTAGAGCGTAGGGAGAAGCGGAACCGTGACGGTTGAACAATAACGGTAGCTTGGAGGAACAGTAAAAGCTGGAAGCGGGTTTCATCGCACCACTATTATACGGAAGGTGGTATTTTGGATTTTCGCAGTGATTCCATAGAGGTGTTGACACGTGTCCCTGAACGAAATTGAAAACCACCATTTAAACCGCGCCATCACGCATTAACTTTCGTACCAGGACGCGGAGCGATATTGACACGAGTCGTTGATCTAGAAGAGGGCCATCGGACAGTGATCGTGCGTCGGACTTGCCCAGAGTTTAACCAAGGTGCGCGAACGATAGTCCAGGTACGACGTGCCATCGCGTGTTATCTTTCGCGCAAGTATCTCATGCGATATCCGTTGGATCGGGCAACGTGATGACAACCGTTGGATGGCACATGGAATCAGCCAGGTACAGTGCATATGTTTGATTGGTCCTTTGGTTATATTGTGGGCCCGGGGTGGAAATATATATAAAGAATTAGTTTATTAATGTTAGTCGACGTATTATAGGGTCCGATGGAATATATATATGAAAATATTACGTATAATAATGTTTGAATATGATCCGGGCGCGTAACAAATATAATATATAATGGTTATTTATTGTATGTGTGGGGCCCAATCAAACATGCATTGAGGTTTATGGGTTTAATCCAAAGTTGGGATTTTATGCGATGATATATATAAGCGACGGTTAACCTTTTATTAAAGTCAGTATATATGTATGAGCGAATGTGCATATATGGCAACATTCGAATGCTTTATGAATATTCATATGACGTCGTTGAGTTATACACAAGCGCATAATAATCAAGGTATGGTCTGGCATAACGTTGGGTTGCGGCTCTACTGCTAACTATAGTGAGGAATATATGCATTGATATAGAGCGCATAACATAAGGGACTCGAGATTAATATCTCAAATCTCAGAGATTTGAGATATTGACACTCTCATATTTAAATTTAATTGAATCTTCCAGCGTAGAAAAAAGCAGAGATTGTGAGATTGCACGGACTTGGGAAATGATTGGGTATGAAACTTGAATGCAATTATGGAAAAGGAAAAAGAAGAGGAGAGCATGCAGAGATGAAAGTTCGGTGAACAGGAATATGTACAGGAATGAGTTGGACAGGTGAATAAGCACAGAAAACAGGGAATATGCAGATGACAGTGAACAAAGTGTATGCAGAACAGGTTCTTAATAGCAGCAGGAAAAGACAAATCCAGTAAAGCCAAAATCCAGAAAAGGAGCTGAGTGAAATTGAAATATGTAATTAAAAATGTGAATGTAAATGTTGTAATTAATTTTTTATTGTTTGTGATGCAAAGGCAAGTATCCTAAGGAAAAGACAAAATCCCACTGTAGCATGAAACTTGTACATATTGTAGTAATTCTAAAATTGAGTTGAAAAAGGAATAAGAAGACAAAAGCCAAAGAGTCATGACTGTTCACTTCAAATTCCTTGTGAAATAAAAATAATCATGTGAGAATTTCTATATATAATATCAATTTGATAATCTCAATATAGAGAGAGTGAGAGAGAGAAAATATAGAGAAAGAAGAGTATAGAAGAGAAGACCAAGAAAAGAAGAGCAGAAAGAGAAGCTACAGAACAGAGCTGATATCTGAGGTAAATCAGCAAACATTCAGTTTGATAAATTGAGGAAGTTGGAGCTTCCCTATCAAGTTGCAGCTTGATAGCTGTCAGTTGTAGCTGACTGAGGTTGGAGCCTCCTGTAGGTTGGTGCCTGCAGAAAAATGAAGGGAGTTGGTGCTTCCTTGCAAGTTGTAGCTTGCAGAATTGAGGTTGGAGCCTCCTGTAGGTTGGTGCCTGCAGAAAAACAGTGGTGAGAGGGAGTTGGAGCTTGCCTTTGCATCACAACAATAATAAGATGTGGTTTTCTCCCTTTATGGGTTTCCACTTATATCTGGTGTCTCTGTGCATGATATTTATGTATTGATATGATATGTATCATTTGCTTAATACCTGTTGCTCTCATATTAAGTCTACTGCTCTATTAAACTAATACTTTCTGATTACATTCTAAAATTACTCTCACATCAAATTGAGTTTGAAAAGAAGGTGTAAATAAGTTTAATGAAAAGTTTTAAAAGATTAGGAATGTATTAAACTGATTCACCCCCCCCCCCCCCCCCCCCCCCCACCCCCCTCTCAGTTTAATTAAAAGTTCAACAAGGGTTACATAAAATTATTTAAAGGAATATTTTATATAATGTTTGGGAAAATTATTCGCAGAAAGTTGAAGTGTTTTAAGATGATTTTATAGACACAAATTTTCAAGTATATAACTGCACATGGCTCAAAATTGTGCCTTCAAACTTATTAAACTTAAAAACCAAAAATAACACCATTAAATTCATCCAAATTAAAATAAATAGTTTTTAAGACTATTTTAGATAATCTATGTTTAAGGAGGACTAAACATCAACATAATAATTTCAAAAAATTACGTAGTTAGAGTGTTTGAATTTCATTTTTGATGGTGGAAATAAATTCAGCACCATCAAAAACCTTTTAGACACCCAAAACACTAAAGTTTAACAATTGTAACCCAAATTTTCAAAAAAATTTGCAAGAATTTTTCAAATTCTTACCAGAATTTCTGGATTATTATGTGGGATTTTTTTAGACTAAGGAAATTTAAATAGAGCGAAGTCTTATTTTGGTGTGCATGGAACTCCAAAATAGAGTGTAAAACAATCATTAAAACCTTTCGTGTGTGGGGGATCATCCTACGTTGATTGATAAAATGTGATGTTGATTTAATTTAAATAAAAAACTCATTGGTCAGCTCTATGAAAGAGAGCTTGGCTCTGCAAAACACTCTACATTCTCAATACAACTCAATCAATATATAGCATACATGGATATAGGGAAGTTATAACCATACCCTAAGAAATAGAAACTAATTCCTATCCTAAGGTTTCATGAACCAACTCTCTCTAATTAAGGATTCTCCATTATCTTTCAACACTCCCCCTTAATGGAGAAGGGGTTCAAAAATATGCCGAACATCTCCCTAAACATTTCAAACTTAATTCTTCCAAGAGGCATATTGAAAATCTCAGCAACATTATCACATGTTTTACAATATATAAAATGGTTTTATTTAGATTGAACTTTCTCCCTAACAAAGTGGAATTTTGTATCAATGTGTTTAGTGTTCTTGTGAAACACCGGGTTATTAGCAAGTTTGATTGAGCTCTGGTTGTCACATCTGATAATTGTTGCATCTTTTTGTTCTTCCCTGACATCCTAGAGAAATATCCGCAACCAAACTGCCTCACATTTTGTTGCGCACATAGCTTGATACTATGCTTCTGCTGAAGACAAGGAAAACGTGTTATGTTTCTTACTACTCCATGTAATCACCCTGGATCCAGTGCTAAATGCATAGCCTATTATGGATCTTCGGCCGTCTACATTTCCATCCTAGTCGGAATCTGTAAACCTTGTCAATATAACATCAGAAGAATCAGTATAAATAATACCATAATCTACAGTTCCTTATAGATGCCTTAAAACACCTTTCGTTGTAATCCAATGACTCCCAAGTGGCTTGGACATGTATTGACTTAGCACACTAACTGCATAAGACAAATCCGGTCTAGTAGTGGTAAGTAGATTAGACTCCCAACCAGCTGTTGATGTAGAAATTATATACAATATGCATGTATATATCCGGACTCTCCTGATCTAACAATATTTATCTTCTTGCTAAATACAGAATCCTTCCACTATAATTCTTGTTGCAGAAAATTTAATCAACAATTGCAAAACACATGAAGCAATAAAAACACACATAACACAGTTGTTTAACGGGAAATCTTGAAGATAAAAACCCCAACTATCATATATTATGTATCATGGAGATCATGTAACAATCTCATACAAAGCTTAGTACATCAAGCTCTCAGTACAATACAATCGTCACACACTAACAAGATGAAATCTGCAAATCCATGCACTGATTTCTTCCCTCCTGATAGCCTGCCTCCACTGCGCAATCCAAGCTGATTACAAAGACCAATTCGATGCAATCCCAATCTCCTTGACTGCGTTATTCTCATTGGCATCTCTAATGTATATGTAGATGCAATTAATGCATCACTAGTAGTCACAACGGATAGTCCATCTCACCCTTTCACCTATCTCTCCACTGGGTCTCCACTGGAACTGACATGCAAGTAGTTAACTATTGTATTTCTTCAGTTGATTAATGAGTTATTATTTGTGAATTAATTAACTAATTAATTCACTCCACTCTCACTAGTGTATCATTCAGTTGGACTAGATACAACTAGCTCAACTGAGTTTAACTCCAATAACTGAGTTAAACTGAATAACAACTCCATGAACTACTCTTCCAACTCTATCATAATTTTTCCACTTCAGTTCTAACTGAGTCCTCCATGCATGAACCACCAGTAAACCCTAGGAATTGCATAATTCCATCAGCCCACTGATTTTCCAAATCTGTACACTGAAATTAAGTGCTCCAATAGAATAATTTGATGTTTATTGTCTGATTATTATTAAGAGCTAATAATAATCAACATGCATCTATTTTTAGATCAATGATATATAAATAGACTTTGCCCAATCTTCTAAAAATAGAATCTCATCTATTTTTCACATTTGACCAACCATCCACAAATAGCCTCCTGCTACATATAGAATATGCTCACAATGTCTAAAAATAGACATACACCTAAAAATAGCTTATGTGGGCCCCACCTAGTTTAGGTGATTATTTTCCAACTAGGATCAAGGATGATTTTTCAGGATGCCACCTTCACTATTTCTTGTTGAAAACTTCAACAGTTGATAAAGTGTCACATCTGCATCTTTAGAGCCATCCTCACTCTGAAGTTTAATGTTCTGTTGTAATGGTACTGTTGCAGCCTTACACTAATCCATCCTGAATCTTTCCAGTAGACCTCTGACATACTTACCCTAGGACAAAAAATTTTGTCCTGAATCTCTCCAGATCTCAAGACCCAAACAATATCTTAACTCACCAAGGTCTTTCATTTCGAACATTTGTGACATTTGCTGCTTGATTTCTTTGATTAGATCAACAACATCACCTGTAATAATTAGATCATCTACATACAAAGAAATCAACACTATACACCCCTTTTCATCTTTCATAGTATATAGATTAGGGTCGTTTTTACTTCTATTGTAACTGTGTTGCACAAAAAATGAATCTATCTTTTCATACCATGACCTGGGTGCTTGTTTCAGTCCATATAAAGCTTTCTTTAATTTGCAGACTTAATGTTCTTTCCCTTTCTGGAAAAACCCCGCAGGTTTCTCTAAGTAAACCTCCTCTTTCAATTCTTGTTCCATAGCTTCTTTCCATTCACTACTTTGATTTGCTTCTCTATAACTAGAAGGTTCAACAACATTCATCCTACTAGTTATAAAGTCATTTTCCCTATATCTAGCACGAAATTGAATATTCCTACCTGATCTTTTGAGCATTGGTATAGCTTCCAACCTGTTCTAAATTTCCTTTAAAGGACTCGGCTCGACTGTTGTATCTAAAATTTATGCTTCTGCCTTTTTCTACTTCTCATGGTTGTTTCTTGCTTCTTCACTTCCTTCTACCAAAAACAGAATATCCCGTTCCTCATTGCTTTTATCAGATTCATCATAAACCTACTCATGGAACATGACATCTCTACCAACAAAAAACCTATGAGTAGAGGTATTAAACAATCTATAAGCTTTAAATTATGAACAATACCATACAAAGGTACATCTTATGGCTTTTGAATCTAATTTTCTTTTGTCTTCCTTTGGAATGTGGGAAAATGCTTTTGACCCAAATACTCTCAAATGTTTTACTGCAGGCTTGAATCCATATAATGCTTCAAAAGGAGTTTTAAACTGGAAACTTCTTGTAGGACTCATATTTTTCAAATAAACTGCAGTATTCAATTCTTCAGCCCAAAAACCATTCGAAAGATTCTTCCTTTCAGCATGCTCCTGGCACACTCCACCAATGTTCTGTTCTTTCTGTCCACTACTTAGTTCTGCTAAGGAGTATGGGGTACTATGAATTTGCTGTAATATTCCATTGTCTTTACAATACTTGGTATGTTTATCCTTCCTATATTCTCCCCCTTGATCGGAGCGGAGAATTTTTATGTGCTTCCCTGTTTTCTTTTCTATCATATATCTGAACTTTTTAAAGTATTCAAATGTGTGACTTTTCTTACTCATAAAATATACCCAAGAAAACTTTGTGCAGTCATCAACAAATAATAGAAAATACAGTGCACCTCCTAATGAATTTGTTTGCATCAGTCCACATAGTTCAGTGTGCACTAATTCAAGTATTTCTCTCTTCTATGCATCTTTCCTAACACACAAGCATCACAATAATTATGCACTTGTTTTAATGTAGGAAGACCTCTTTCCATTTCCTTTTTCTGAAGTAACAGCAAATTGTTGAAGTTGATGTGACCAAGTCTCTAGTGCCATAGCTCTTCTGTAATCAAACTCGATGCTATTAAAGATCGATCTGGTGTTGTCCTCACATTCAATTTGTGTGGACCTCCTGCTCAAATTCCTAAAGCAATAGTCTTCATACCATCCAACAAATAATTATTATAACAATTACATTTAAATAATTCTACCTTGAGATTTTGATTTGTAATCATGGATACATAAATTAGATTCTTCGTAACTTCGGCTACATACATTAGATTTTGAATATATATGATATGACCATCAGGCAAGATAACAAGAATGTTCCCGTAGCCTTTGATCTGATAAATTCTACCATCACCAAGGTAGATTTGTGCTCCTTTGTTGTTTTCTTCAAAATCTTCGAACCACTGTCTGTTTCCTATCATATGTGTAGATGCTCTTGAATCCACATACCAGATGTATTCTTCGACGTTTTCATCAAAGTCTGCCATGAACAATCTGAAGTCTTGAACATGGTCATCATCTGGGAAATGACCTGCATGTCTTTTATGTCTCTGATGTTCTTCATGAAATTTATTTTTCCTGTATTCCTTAGCCATATGACCGATTTTTCCGCAATAAAAACATTTCACTACATAGTCGTTTCTATTCGGATACATACCTTGAGCTTGATTCGGTATTTTTTGTGGATTTCCTTCGTTGTGATGGATTTCCTTTTGCTTTGAATAATTTATTCTTTTCCATTAACGCGAGATATGCACTATGGGGTTTTAGAGTCAATATTCTTTCTTCTTCTTGCATTAGTATTCCTATCATTTCTTAAAACTTTGGGATTTTCTCTCTCACACTTATCCTAGTGATGAACTTTTGGTAATCATCAGTTATACCATTCATGGTAATCATGACCAAATCTGCATCTGCAACTATCTCACTGATATCTGCCAATTTGTTCTTCATATCTTTGATCCGCGATATGAAAGAAGCAATTGTTTCATTCTCCTCCATCTTCATGGATAGAATATTGCTTTTCAAGAATAGAAGACAATTTGTATTCCTTATCTCATAAAAATCCTTCAATATTGTCCAAATCTCGCTTGCTGATTTGCATTCTCTAATATGCGATATGATGCAGTCTTTCACTGACATATTCAACAACGTCTTTTCTCTACCTTATATCTTCTCCAAGTCTGGAATTGATGTGGCTCCCGTTGTTGTCTTTGGCTCATCCCCATTTGCAATCGACCAGGCACTCTGCACTTCTATCACAGTCTGCATCTTAAACTTCCAATTAGAGTAATTGGAACCATTGAGATTGTTTCTCTCATTCAAGTATGTTTCGATTATTTGGTTATTCATCTTGATGATTCAAAAAAAAAACTTCGAGTAATTGATAGGAAAAAAATGATGGATCTACCCCAAATCCTTACAGAAAGCAATATTGCGATACAGATCTACATGATCTGTGATCAATCTAGCAGGTTTTTTGCACGCTGTGTGACAGGCTCTCGACTCCTCTGCACCAACAAGATCTGCTTCAGATCTCTTCCTTCATTGGCAAACTTTCACCGGATCTCTTCGTCGGCAACCTTTCACTGGATCTCATCCTTCATCAATGGTGCCCACTGGCTCATATCTATTTCAGATCTCCTCGGTGCACTTAATGACCCAATTTCCGTGATGATCACGCCGGAAATAGAACCCAATAAGTCTTCCCCTAGTCGGAACCTTTGTTCAACTCAATTTTGCGCCATCAACGCGACTGTTACTGCTAGAACCACGACGATCGGCGCGACTTTTCCTAAAAATATCACGTTGATCTGCTCAATGCCTGAAAAAAATATTTTCACTCAGTCATCAGGGGCTTCTCCTCTGCCACCTGGATACTCGCAGGGATCACAACACTCCGGCTATGATTTGACCCTAGAGCTCTGATACCATGATAAAATGTGATGTTGAATTAATAAATAAAAAACTCACTAGTCAGCTCTACGAAAGAGAGTCTGAACCAAGAGAGTCTGGCTCTGCAAAACGCTCTACATTCTCAATACAACTCAATCAATATATAGCATACATGGATATAGGGAAGTTAGAACCATACCCTAAGAAATAGAAACTAATTCCTATCCTAAGGTTTCATGAACCAACTCCCTCTAATTAAGGATTCTTCATTATCTTTCAACAGACGCAAAAATGTCAATGGTTTGTGGTTGTTTTAAATGGTCAAAATGCACAATTCATTAATAATTTAAATATATTATTTATGTAAAAAAAACGTACACTTTATTTATTTCAAAATATTATTTTTTTAAATGTATAATATTTAAGATTATATTTAATAATAATAAATTATTTTAATTTATGATAATTTGATAAGATTAATATATTATCTTTATTGAAATTACAACAAGGTTGTATAATTAGTGTTTTCTGTCACTTAGTTTAATTACTGAAATTTGAAAAACTAGCTCCCACCTTTGAGCAAGGGTTACAAAGGCCTAGTTTAAATATAGTTTTGTTTTTGTAAGCTTTGTAGTTTAAATATAGTTAAATTAAAGTGTAAAAAAAAAGTGTTCTAAAACTAACTAATTAAGATATTTTTTAAATATAATAGAAATGATTAGAAAATATGATTATTATACAAGTAATATCATAATTTATTTTCAAAAAATATATATACTACATTAATAAATAAAATATACAAAATAGATGTCCATGGGGTCTTGGTTAAATGGTGATGAGGTAGGCTGTTATAGCACTCATCACAGGTTCAATCCCTTCCTCGATAGGGGTGATGTATCTGGACATGTTGATGAAGATGGAGTAAAAAAAATAAAAAATGAAAGGTACTACGAAGCTTACGAAAAAATATATATAAAAAAAATAGATAAAAACCTATAAAGCCTAACTTACGAAGCTCATGAAAACTATTTTGAAGTTAAATCTAAATAAACTTATAATTTTAATTTTTTGAATTAGGCTTTGTATATTAGGCTTTATTACAGTGATATTATGTTTAGAGAAGTTAAATTTGAATGAAACACTGCTTGAAGAATTTGTCTCATTGATCACATACCATAATTCAATTATTCAAGTGGGAATGGTTGGTGAAGAAATTCTCCAAGCGATTGTCCCTTGAAGTTGTTACCTACCACGAATTACACCTCATTAAATGTACGCTAGATGGTGAAGTACACTTTCATTAAAACTTGGATGGATTTGGTTAGGTGAATAAGTACAAACGTGGAACATAATTTAACCAAATAAAAGATATGGATAGTATGTCAATGAACCATGTATTAATTTACGGATTAATTTTTGTAGGGATGGTGAGTATCTACATCATACCATAATGGTAATAAAATTAAAAATAATAATATAAATTGTCTGAAAAGACCAATAGCAACCAAAATAATGAACTCGCATAAATAAAATATCAAAATAATCATACAATCGTTCATGAACGCTAGATTCGGCAGTACCAGCTCAATGATGACTCAATAAGACGAGTGTCGAGGGAACCAATCACAATTTAAAAAATTAAATTTAGAATAATCCAAAAAATAAATTAGTTTATATTTAAAGTTAACATTATACATGTACCTTTAATTTTTTGGTCAAATAAAAAAAACAACGCATTTACCGAAAGCGTTATATCCTGTCATGCGGTAGGAATAATAACATTTAACTTTAAGTTGTCTTCACACGAATTTTAGTTTTCCCTGAGGAGATTATTTGGGCGAAAGTGAATGCTCTGCTAGGGTTTGGGGTTTCCCTGTTAGGGTTTGTTGTTCTACACGGTCCAAACCATGGCAGAAATCGGGGGGGAGGGGGCAAGTAAGCCCCCTCCTTTCGTGACACAATCATTGGAAAGAACAAGGAGCCAGAAACCTCCTTTTTCACAAAGTTAACTATGTATAACACCTTTCACTCATCCAGACTGAGAAAGTCGAAAAAATTTGGCTAACAACCAAAAGAAATATCAGAAAACGACAAGATGGTGTTGGGATAAAATGCAAAAGAATATTTGACGTTACAGGAAGGCTCGAAGCGCAGACCTGAACATCCCTAGGTGGGAAGGCCCCAAGGAAACTCTCCAAAGAACAATACAAACTGCAAACCAAAAGCAGCGAAGATACCAGTATCGGAAATCCAAGACCCAAATGTAGTAGCTTATCGATATTTTATGCAAGAACATGCAATCATTTTCAAATTCATGGGCATCTAGCCCACCGAAAAAGATTTGAACTGGTGGATTCGTTCAAAATGGCGACCTAATGGAGAAATAAGACTACAAATGGGGTTGAATGGATTCTTTACGGTCATTTTTGATCTCCTAGAAGAAAAAGACAAACTATGTGAAGGAGGCCTATACTTCCTTGACTCGGCAGGACTATACTTGTGATACTAGAAGGAGAACTTTACACTGGAAAAGGAAGATCTCACAAGAATGTTGGTCTCGGTCAGACACTACTTGCTAGCCATTGAATACTAGAGTCCATTTATGCTTAAAGGGATTGGAGACGAGATAGGTGAATATATAAAAATTTCATAAGGAACAAGGAACGGCTACTATGTCTCCTATGCTAGAATATAAATATACATGGACGTCTCTGGAGCTTTACCAAAAGCAATAAAGTTGGTATTCAGAGGTGAAATATGGCTTCAAAACATAGATTATGAACACATACCATTCCGATGTAGAAAAACCCATGAGCATGAACATCTATTCAGATAATTCCCTATGAAAAAAGCACAAAAGAGCAACACCCAAGCTCAAGTCGTCCAATATCGCTCTACTAAACCAATCCATAATTAGGTCAATGTGGGAGATTTGACATAACTTTTCCTTGAAGAATCGAAATCACGTGAGAACCGTGGAATTCGAAAGAGGATTCATAGGGCTGCCTGAGGGCCAAATTTCAAATATTGAAGATTTGAAATCACAGAGATAATTCAGTTTCAATATCGAGCTCTTCAAAAGCAAGAAAAAGGTGTGTATTTTTTTCGAATTACATAAGTCTCGTTTGAAAAAAATTAGTTTGAATTTATTCCAAGGGCATATTGAAGAATAGACATTAGGATTGGGTTCTAATATGCCCCATAAAAATAATTCAACACCCATTAAGCCTTCAAAAGGCTCTACTATGACTCACGAAGACGAAGAAACACAACATGAGATATCAAAATTACAAGAGAAAGTGCACCAAATTTCGCTATCGCAAGGAGCAACATAAAATGAAATGGAAGTTTTGAAGAAAGGCGTGGAAACTAAGATGGATGGTTGAAAGAAAGGTGTGGAAGCTAATATGGATGGCATAGAAGTGGGCATGGAAGCTAAGATGGATGACATGGAAGCTAAGATCAATGAAAAAATGAAAGACAACATGGAAAACATGAAGAATGATCTAAAAGTAGACATCGAAGGTTTGGAAAAATTGATACAAGAAATGTTTCCTAATGGCGAAAAGATAGTAGAGGAAACTCATGATGAGAACAAAATAAATGTTAATCATGATTTCATAAACTCTAATGCTGGAAGGAAGAACCACCATATTCCAAAGATGGATATGAGGAAGTTTGATGGCAAGGACCTCGTAACATGGATACTACATATGGAGCAATATTTTGATCTCAGTAATGTGAAAAACACATAAAAGGTACACATTTCAACTTTACATTTAGAACAAAATACATTTGTATGGTATCGATGGCTTTGCTCCCGTAAAAAAAATTGTCACTTGGTCAATTTT
This sequence comes from Pinus albicaulis, assembly GCA_034641835.2. Classification (NCBI taxonomy): domain Eukaryota; kingdom Viridiplantae; phylum Streptophyta; class Pinopsida; order Pinales; family Pinaceae; genus Pinus; species Pinus albicaulis. Next base: position 22,551,671 of record CM076583.1, read on the forward strand.
TATGGAGGAAATGATAGCACATTATGAGGATACAAAGAGAAATACCTTCTTTAGCCAATTGATAAATCTCAAACAAAAGGGTTCAGTAGTGGAGCACATTGAGGACTTCCAAATATTGAATATAAGGGTAACTGATATTCCAGAGGAACACAGGATTGATGTCTTCATAGGTACTTTAAAGGATAACATCCAACATGAAGTTCACATTTGGGAACTTGATTCATTAGAGAAGGCATTCAGGTTGGCAAGAAAAATTGAATGTAAAATTGTGGCAACAAGGAAGCCTACCAATCACATCTATAAAGATGGAAGTGTTGCTACTCCTAGACTTCCACAACCTACAAGGTTGACACCACAAAAATTGGAAGAAAAAAGAGAAAAAGGGCTTTGCTACAGTTGTGATAGAAAATACATTAAAGGTCATAAGTGCACTGAGAGGAAATTATTTTACATAGATTGTGAAGAGGAGGAAGAAAATGAAGAAGAAACTTCAAAAGTAGAGGATATACACCAGGAATAAACCCTAGAAGAAGAAGAAATGAGTCCGACCATATCATGTAATGCATTGGCAGGAATTACCACTCCTCAAACTCTCAAGATAGAAGGACATATCAAGAAGAAAAAGGTGATAGTGTTGATTTATTCGGGTAGTACCCATAATTTTATTCATTGTAAGGTAGCCAAGGAATTGAATTGTTTCCTATACCCAGCACCAGAATGTCAAGTGATGGTTGCAAATGGAAGAACTATAAATTTCTCTGGAAAATGTCATAATATCAAGCTAGCCATGGGGGAATATTTATTGAATATACCAATCCTTTCCATCCCAATGGGAGGTTTTGATGTTGTACTAGGAGTACAATGGTTACAATCTTTGGGGATGGTAGCTTTTAATTTTCAAGAAATTTTCTTGAAATTTTTTTCGGAAGGAAAGGAAATCGAATTATGGGGTATCGCAGGGAAGCCAGGAAAGATAATAAGCTCTAATGTCATGACAAATATTCTGAAGAAATAACAACAGGGTGTAATTGCACAATTATGCTCACTAGAAGTTCCAACATCAAAATCATCTATTTCTCCAAAACTCCAAAAATTCCTGGACAATCATTCCAAGGTGTTTGATACTCCCAAAGGACTCCCACCTATTCGTGATCATGATCATGCTATTCATTTGATTCTAGGAATTGTTCCTCCAAAAATCAGGCCTTACAGATATCCTTATGTCCAAAAGAGAGAAATTGAACGTATGATTGCAGAAATGTTAGAGGCTGGTATAATTCAACCTAGTCAAAGTTCTTTCTCTGCTCCAGTAGTATTGGTGCACAAGAAAGATGGATCATGGCGCATGTGTCCGGATTATAGGGAGCTCAATAAGCTCACTATTAAAGATAAATTTACCATTCCTATGATTGATGAATTATTGGATGAATTACATGGAGCAATTTATTTTACCAAGTTGGATCTTGGTTCAGGATATCATCAAATTAGAATGAAGACAAATGATATTCTGAAAACAGCATTTCAAACTCATGAGGGTCATTATGAATTTTTGGCCATGCCTTTTGGCCTTACCAATGCACCTTCTACATTTCAAGGGTTAATGAATTCCATTTTCAAACCATTCCTTAGAAAATTTGTGCTAGTATTTTTTGATGATATATTTATTTTTAAAATGAGTTTTTTTTAGATTAAATCTTTTGTGATGTTTCTTTTAATTGAGTTTTTGTCTAAATTTTTGAAGGAAATTTTTTGAACTTCATACTCTATTATCACGGGAAATCGAAGAAATTGTACGAGAAAATATGATCGAAAAAGAGACCCTGAGGAATGTAGAGAAGAGACGAGACAATCTCGCAAAAGAAAGATAGAAGCACTCTCAAATATTGAAGGGGAAAATCAACCTCAACTAGAAGTTGAAACAGGTATGTAAATGTAAATATTATGATTTTGATATATTTAAAATTTTCCTAGTGTAAAATGTGAAGCTTAATTTTTATTTGATGAACTACTTTGAAAAAATTTTGCAATGTAAACAGAGAGAGATATTCCTCAAAACATTGATGATGAGATACCAAATTTTGAAAGAGAAAGTGAAAGAGATATTGAACCAATGAATGAAGATGGTGAAAATGATGAAATAAATTCAAGTGAAGAAATTGAATCACAAGGTATATATATATATATATATATATATATATATATATATATGTTGAATACATGCACGTATTATTGAAATTATACATATATTTATTAATTTAGTTATTTATTGAATATGTAAACTTATTATGTACTATTCATTCGAATATGTACAAATGAATTCAATGTCGATGATGAGATGTTAGAAAATGTTGACACTCACACATATGGAGATAAAAAAGCTGACTGTTATATACGATATTATGTTAACCACATTTTTGAGAATTATTTCATAAAGGAAAATGTGACAGTTCAAGCCCAAATTTTGAAAGATCTCCTATCATTAAGGAAATTAAAAAAAGCTACGACTTTATTGGGTATTCGAAAATCAACCAAAGATAAAAAATTGAAGGAAAATGTGATACAAAATATAAATAGTGCTATAAATTCAATTAAAAGATCTAGACAGAAAAAATGTTTCAATTGTATGTAGAGCAATACATATGGCATTGGGACGTGCGCGCAGGCCTCTGAGGAACGACGAATGGATTGAAACCCTGCAGAACCCTAATCTCGGTTCTGCAAGCCTGCCTGCAACGCCAAGCAATACAAGACAGATCTGCAACGTCACTCTTACCTGATTCGCCTCATAAACAATTCCGGGGGGGGGTTCGACCCCCCCTTCTTTCACGCCTTTCATTTTCGGCAGCATCCCTCTGGAAACCTCCAACTTCCCATCCGGCTCCATATCTGAGGGAAATAGCCATGAATCGGCGCCAAAAGGAACTGCGTTAGCGGGGCACAATCCAAATCAACACAGCGAGCAATAATCATCCCCATGCAAGCCCATCTCGAAGGAAATACCAAGACTAATCATTGAATATCCATGGATAGACGAATATAGAGACCACATGAGTAAGCATGCCCTGATATGCAGATTCATGGGGGTCCGACTTAACGAAAAGGCTCTCTGCTGGTGGATAAACCAGAAATGGAAACCCAAAGGGGACTTCGATCTTCAGCTAGGATCGAGGAGCTTTTTCACCATCATCTTCGCCCACAAGGATGACCGAGATCTCATCTTTGAAGGAGGACCGTACTTCTACAACTCTGTCGGATTATACATCACGTACTGGAGGCCAAACTTCGCTCCAGAACAGGAAGATTTCAAAAAATTTCCAGTGTGGATTCGCCTTCACTCTCTGCCTGTGGATTACTAGAACAAGAGAATCTTGGAGGCCATAGGAAACCAGCTGGGAGTCTTCATCAAAGCCTCAGATCTAACATCACAAGGTAAGTACACAGCTTATGCTAGAATCTGTGTTTACCTGGATATTTCAGGACCCCTCCCAGGCCATATGGAGCTGATCCATAGAGGAGTGCACTGGAAGCAAACCATTGATTATGAAAACATCCCATTCAGATGTCGAACATGCCGCCAGCATGGAAATATCAGTCATGGCTGCCCTATCAATCAACCATGGCCTAAGGCACAACAGGAACAAGTGGATACTCCAACACCTGGCTTCACCTCCGCTTCAAGAAAGAACAAAGGGAAGAAAAGAAAAAAGGATTCGAAACCCCCCACCAACACTACCCCCACTAATAAGGCCTCCACCCAGTAAAATAGCTTTGAAATTCTGGGCAATCTTGACTCATCGGAGCACCCTTCAGTCCCTCAGGCCCCCACTAATCATGATCCAACAGGTCCAAGTCAACCCATGCCTACCACCAACGCTCCAAGCCCAACCTCTGACTCAATCCACGCCCAGGCACCGCAACACCAATAGGACTCCTCTCTCATCCAGAATAACACCAGACACACCTCAATGCAAACCCAACAACGCACAGAAATGCAACCAGATCAGCCCTCCACAACCCTTTCAAACAATCCTCTGGAGGAGATCCTTGGCGATCTAGATCTTCAAAGGGTCAATGAGCAATGGTCCAAATTGGGAGTCGATGCCATTCCTCAAGAACATTTGGAGAAGATAGAAATGGCCTACTTGCAGCTGGAATACATCAACCATAATGCAGCCAAAAGGCAATGGGGAAATAGCAAACCAACAGGTATACAAGCCAACATGGATCTGGATCAATACAAACCACAAGGACCAGGCAGAAAAACAGGGCGCAAATCCACACGACAGCAAATACAAGAGTTGGGCAGACACCTAATCAATCTAGGAAAAGTCAAAGCATTGGTCCTTTCTACTCCAAAGACAGCTCAATGAAAATCACAACCTGGAACATCAGGGGGCTCAACGGCACCTCCAAAAGAAGGATCCTGAAAAACCGCCTATTCTCGCAGCACCCAGACATCGTACTCCTGCAAGAATCCAAATGCTCTTCCAAAAGCACGGAAACACTCAAAAAACTTGTTTCCAACAGTCATCAATGCATAAGCATAGATGCAATCAGGCAAGCAGGAGGGTTGATCACGTTCTGGAACAAAAGAAAATTCTTTGTGCAGAATGCTCTATCCACCAAGCACTCATTATCAGTAATTTTCAACATGCCAGAATCAGGGCAAACGATCTGCATTACCAAAGTATATGGACCCCAACGACTTCAGGAAAAGTTGGAGATGCTGCTAGACCTGGACGAAGTCAGACAACAGCATGGGGAAAATCACTGGATTTTAGGAGGAGACTATAATATGATTACCAATCTAGCAGAGAAAAAGGGAGGCTTACGAAGACTAGATAAGGACTCGGAAGCATTCAACACCTTTATTGCTAAATCCAAACTCATTGACATCCCCACCGTCAATGGTCTGCATACCTAGAACAATAAGCAAGGAGGAAACCGACAGATAGCATCAAGGCTCGATAGGTTCCTCATGTCGGAATCCATTCTGCTGCACAATATCGACATGGAGGCCAGCACTCTGCCCTTTGGAGGATCTGATCACTAGCAAGTGCAGATCCACTTCACCAATTTGGATAAACCCCACAACAGACCTTTCAGATTCGAAACCTTTTGGACAGAGCACCCATCATTCATGCAGAACATACAAAACTGGTGGACTCAAGACACCATAAGGAGCGACAACATCATGTACATATTCCAGCAGAAGCTCAAAACCATAAAGACCAACCTCAAACAATGGAACAAAAACACCTTTGGCGACATATTTCAAGCCAAAAAAGAACTTGAGGAAAAAATGGCGAACCTCCAGCAAACATTGATCACAGAAGGGCCCAATGATGAGAGGAAAGCTCAAGAATCGAATCTGCAAAGGCAATGGGAAAATCGATTAAAACATGAAGAGCTACTGTGGAGACATAAATCGAGGGTGCAATGGTTAAAACAGGGCGAATGCAACACCAGTTTCTTTCACAAGTCAACCATCCAACATAGAGCTTTTAATCGCATCCTCTCCCTCAAGAATACTGATGGCGATCAAGTCTATTCAAGGGATCATATCGGATCTGAACTCAACTCTTATTTCACCTCTCTTCTCAGCGATCCCATCCAAGATCGATCCCAAGCCATAAATGAAATACTTGTGGCCATTCCCAGCTTAGTTACAGAGGATCAAAATGCCCTCCTTCTAAGAGAGTTTACTGAGCAGGAGATTGAAGAAACAGTCTTCACCATGGCCACGAACAAGGCCCTCGGACTTGACGGATTTACAATAGAATTGTTTAAGGCTTGTTGGCCCATTATTAAAGCTGACCTTCTCATTCTTGTAAGAAACTTTCACAGAACCAAGAAAGTCTTACCTGCCATCAATGCCACTTTCCTCACCTTAATTCCCAAATCGAACCAGGCTGACTCCCCTGACAAGTTTCGCCCCATAGCCCTTTGCAATGTCCTTTATAAAACCCTTTCCAAATTGATGGCTAGAAGACTTAAATCCGTCCTCCCCTCAATCATTTCTCAGGAGAAAACTGGCTACATCGAAGGTAGGCAGATCACTGACAGCATCATCCTCACCCAGGAAGTATTTCACTCTCTTAAAACAAACAGAACTCCAGGCATGTTAATCCAACTTGACCCGTCCAAGGCCTTTGACAGAATCAGCTGGCACTACATGAGAGAAATCCTCCAAGATTTTGGATTTAGTTAGCTTTGGACAAATTGGATAATGGAATTGGTCTTAGGTGCTTTCTTTTCTATTCTGCTGAATGGAGGACCCCTTCAACCCTTCAGTCCATCCAGAGGTATAAGACAAGGAGATCCACTGTCTCCTTTTCTCTTCATCATAATGGAAGAAGGGTTGGGAATATCTTTAGCGAAGGCAAAACAACAAAACCAACTCAAAGGCATCAAACCGGTACACCAAGGACCCACTGTAACGCATCAACAATTTGTTGACGATACAATGCTCATGGGTGCCCCCACAGTGCAAGAAGCTCGAACCATCAACAAAGTGTTAAAGACTTTCTCGGAGGCCTCAGGTATGGAAATTAATCTAACTAAATCCAAACTTTTTTTCTTCAATACATCCACCCCTGTGCAGAGAAATCTCAGTAGAATTCTGAATATTCAAAAGAACTCCCTTCCAACCAAATACCTTGGTATACCGCTTTCAGAATATGCCTACAGATCGAGCAATTGGGAAGCCCTCCTTAACAAAATGAGAGCCAGGCTAAGCAGCTGGACCCACCGGGCATTAAACATGGCCAGAAGACTGATATTGGTCAATTCTGTCCTTCAAACAATGCCAGCCTACATGTCCTCAGCACTTGCAGCCCCTAAGGTGGTTTACAAGACCATCCGAACCATTCAGCTCTCCTTCCTCTGGAATGGACCCTCTAAGAAATCCAAATGGGCCCTCCTCAAATGGACAGACATCTGCAAACCAAAAATGGAGGGAGGTTTGGGCCTTAGAGACCCTGAGATATTAAGCAAGGCCGTAGCAGCAAAAATCTGGTGGAGATGGGTAGAAAATCCTAACTCCCTCTGGGGTACCATGTGGAAAGTGAAGTATACAACCCAAATCAGGGACAAATACCTCATCCGGCTTACAGGCACCACTCAAGGATCCCCCATCTGGAACAAAGCCTGGGAAAATAGAAATATTGTTCAGCAGCATAGCTTCTGGGCAGTGCACCAAGGCAACACAGCCCTATTCTGGGAAGATGCCTAGCAGCAGCTTCCACCCCTGGAACACCCAGACTAGAACACTCTTAAAAGAGCTATGCAGGAGGAAGGCAAGATTATGGTAGCAGACTACTGGCAACCGGCAAGCGAGGCAACCATATGGCAAAAATGGATATCCAGAGAACAATGGCATACCCAGGCATGCCCAAGGAATGTAGACCATCTTCTACAAGACTTGGACAAAAGAAGAATCCTAAGATCCAACAAAAAGGACATCCTAAGATGGGGAAGTAACCCCAAAGGCACGTTCAACCTCAAAGAAGCATATCAGCTCTTGGCGGCCTCCTTGGATCAGCAACCAGACCACAAATGGAAAACCCTGTGGAACAGAGGAACATGGCCCAAAATCACACTTTTCTCCTGGCTGGTACTGCATAACAAGGCACTTGCATGGGACAATCTTCATAAACGAGGCTTCGTAGGCCCTTCTCGATGTATGCTCTGCGAGAATTGTCCGGAAACGCTCAATCACATGCTCAATACCTGTCCCACGGCTTGCTCTCTGTGGGATGACATGGCCATGGTATTTAGACAATCTGATAGAGATAGAAACTCCATCCAACTCTCACTAAGAAAGTGGAGATCTTCCATATCCTCCAATCACCTGGTCAACAGTGCCTGGAATCTAATTCCGGGCGCAATAGCTTGGATCTTGTGGAAAGAGCGAAACGCAAGAATATTCAAAAACTCAGCAATGGCAGTAAACATGTTGACAGGGAAAGTTCGACAGCTCATCACAGAAACGATCAACGCCATGGGCATACCGAAGATAGAGGGAAACACATATCCAAACGAGGCAAGAATTATACAGATCCTGAATCTTCAAACAACGACCAACTCTGCTGGAAGGAACTAGGCCTCAACAGGAACAACACAGGACAAATGGACTCTGCCCCCTTTTAACACATTCAAACTCAATTTCGACAGGGCTTCCAGACAAAACCTGGGAATGGCAGGCTATGAGGGAGTAGTAAGGGATCACACAGGTGCAATTCATCTTATTTATCATGGAAATGTCAGAGTGAACACTAATAACGCTGCAGAACTAATCACTCTCATCCATGGCCTCACTCTGGCTTATCGATATAGACTCCTACCTCTGGTAGTGGAGGGCGATTCAGAGATCATAATGAGGCTGATCAGGAAACTCCAGATGGGCACGCAGGTGCACAAGGTGACCCCAAGCTGGAGGCTATCGGAAATCCTGAAGGACCTCCAAGGCCAACTTTGCAACATGAAAGGGATCACTTTCCAAACAGTTCGCAGGAAAGCAAACAAGTTGGCTGATGCATTGGAAAATGCATGGATCGATTCCAATCTGGCAGAGTACCACATCCTTTGGCAAGATCAGGAGGAGGGAGAACTCAAAGCCAACTGCAACAAAATCCAACAATCAAATCTGAAAACACAGGCCTAGGCCACAAGGTACTCGATGGTATTCGTTACAAGAAATGTATGTCAAACTCAATCACTCCAAGATCAAATATGAGCAAGTCACGCCCAAGGGAGAACGTAGCCACCAGGCTCGGGCAAACTCAAGCCGCATCCCTGCACACCGGTCTCTGAAAACTCAAACCGCTTTGAAGAATGCTCGCTCACACTCTTCAGACAGCGCAACTCTGTGTTGACTGGACTTTCTGGGTGTGCCAGAGCACCTCGAGCTCCAAGGAAAATTCTATTGGCCAGCGACATCCATCTTCAGCGAAATGTACCCATTGGATGCGATGCCAAGGCATGATGCAAAACCAACTTAGGGAGGCCACATTGACTCCCAGGAATCTCTGTATTTTTATAAAACAAAATTAATATAAATCTGCTTAACTTTACAAAAAAAAAAAAACATATGGCATTAGTTTCATCAAGTACTAAAGATAATCGCTTGGTAAAATCTATGGCACGAGCATTAGGAACCTCGCAAAAAAATTTGCACAAACATCGGAAATTTCGGTTGCAAATAGATGTAAATGATGAACTTGCTTGTTGGAGAGCTATTTGTAGGCAACCATACAAAGATAGACTTGGAGAAAATGTTAAAAAAATAATATATGAATATTGGAAGAACAATTCACGTGTTTCGCCAACTGCAAGGCATGTGATGCGAAGACGAATAGCATGAAATCAGTACAAAGAACATGAAAAACATTTCTTGGAAACCACTCAGATAGAGTTGTTCAACAAGTTCAAAGAAGAGAATCGTGAAATTCATGTTTCAATCAATGCTTTTGTTCAACAAAAACCATGGTATGTAAAACCTATCACTGTACGCGACACTTGTTGTTGCCGTTATCATGTGGAATTTGAGTTATATTATGACACATTCCTTGATTTTGGTAGAACATTTTGGAAGGATTCACCCCCTCCTTCCACTATCTGTGATTTCATATCTCAAATTATATGTGAAAGAGAAAGCGATGAACTATTTTATGAAAAGAAATGTGTCGGTGGTAAAAAATGCGATGATTGTGGAAATTTGACTAAATTTCAAAACAAATATCGTACTGATATAAATGATCAATCATTTTCTAACATGAAAGTGAAATGGAAGAGATATGAATATATCCATACATCGATTCAAGGTGAAAATAGTGTTAAAAGAATTGAATTACAAGAAGAAGAAATTTTTGTGATAAACTTTTTGAGAAAGTTTGAGGAAAAAATTTACAAATACACCAAGCATTCCCATAGAGCTTGATGGCAAGACTTGCAATTCAAAAAATCCCGTGAATTTTTTCCACCAGGGACCATTTTGTCAGTAATTGATTTTGCAGAAAACTACACATTTGTTCCACAAAAATAAATTCAAAGTGAATACTATCATTCTGACCAAGTTTCCATGCTCGTCCATATTCTATATAGACATGCTGAGCAAAACGTCGATCATATAGAAAGCACCAGTGAAAATCAACATATTATTAAAGAATATCACTTTTATATTAGTGACGATCGTACATATGATACATATTTTGTACAACATTGTTTTGGAAAAATTTATGGTTCCTTGAAAAATCGTGGAATAACATTTAATGAAAATTGGATATGGTCAGACGGATGCGCAGGACAATTCAAATTTCCACGATCATTCTTTTGGTTGTGTTGTCTTCATAACAAAACATGCATTAAACATTGTTGGAATTTCTTTGAGACTGGCCATGGAAAAGGAGAACATGACAGTGCAGGGGCATGCATAAAACGAGCACTTCGAAGATATCAAATGAACCCCTCTGCAAGCCGACTTGTGGACTCGAAAGAAGTTGTTTCATGGTGCATCGCTGCTCTAAGCCATGAGACTAACTGATCAAGGGAAGTGCGAAGGTACATTCAATTGAATTTTTATTTGATATCTAATTTTAAACAGTGTACATTTATCGCAATGATTATATTTGATTGTATTTTGATATCATATTTACATTCTTCTTTAAATTTTCCATATAAATGTTTTTTTGGCATATTGGGATCGAAGACGTAGATAGATCAATTGGAAATGACGTTGAAACAATAAAAGGGACTCCAAAATTTCATTCATTTAAAATAAAGTCGTCCATAAATTTGTTTGCATTGGATAAAAGAAAATATTCTTGTTTTTGTCATGTTTGCATAGACAACACAAAATCCAATGACGTTTGTGAAAACAAAATGTATGTAAAAGATTGGAAACATACAGAGCTAAATACAAAGGGAAAAATGTCTGTTGCAATGTTTGAAGAAATGCAATCAGAGGAGACTACAATATCATCCGATGGCAATCGAGTTTCTGATCTTGTTAGAGAAGGTAACATTTGAATTGCTTTCTAATGATAAAGATCTAGAAATAAATTTGAATATGTATAATTTTGTCAAGTTTTTTTAATTGTGCAGGAGATGTTTTTGTTGTAATTGCACCTACCGACAACAATGAAAATGCGAAGTATTATTTGAGCATTTCACTGAACGAAAAATGAAATTATTAGAAGAATATAATGATCACGAATTTCCATATGAAAGAGGATCTATTATACTAAAAGGATATTTTTTCAGACAAACTAATCAAAGTGGGAATTTTGTCTACTTTGAAGACTATGAACCTGATTTCATAAGTTTTCACTATAGTCACTTGGTGTGTGCAACACGCATAAAGTTGATCGAGGTTCAGTCAAAGAAAAACACGAATATTAAGAAATGGAAAATGTCAAAATCTGATCATGAATGGATTATGGAAGATGGCATTCCATTGGAATTTTTTTGATTGAACTACCCAAAAATTTAATTTCTTTGGATTATATGTTCTAGAACTTCCAGTACTCAATTAAAAATTGAGCTACCTTGTTATGTTATCTGTGCAAGTGTTTTCACATGTACAAATTGTTTTGGTACATGTACACTCTAGTATCAACTAAAAGTAGCTTTTCTATACATGCATTGATGAAAAATGTTGCATATATATATATATATATATATATGTTCTAGAATGCAATTAACTGTTTAAGTAGTTTTACTATGTGCATTGATGAAAAATGTTTCACGTACTCAATATATATGTTCTAGAATGCAATTAACTGAAAGTAGTTTTTCTATGTGCGTTGATGAAAAATGTTGCATGTACTGGATATATACACGAACTCAATGCACAACAAGTTTTTATTGTGGGATTTTTTGGTAAAAAGTATCAACAATGTAAATAAATCATCCGCAGTATATTTTTGTGCGAAGATTCCTTTCAGACAAGAGACTCGGAGCACTTCTTCGAATTTTGGTGGGATTTGACCCACATCTCTATTCCTGATTGAAAATCTAGTACAAAATTTGTCTGTCCAATAGTCGAATATGTTCTATGTGCATTGATGAAAAATGTTGTGCAAGTATTGAATATATATATATGTGTGTGTGTGTGTATGTGTGTGTGTGTGTGTGTGTGTGTGTGTGTGTGTGTTCTAGAATGCAATTAATTGTTCAAGTAGTTTTCCCATGTGCATTGATGAAAAATGTTTCACGTACTGAATATATATATTCTAGAATGCAATTAAAACTGAGTGGACCATCAATTTACCAATTTATAAATCAACAAGGCTACTTAGTTGAGTGCATTAATGACATTGACCCCAATTCAAAAAACATATATCTACTTCTTATATTTCCAATCAAAATTAAAGGGATTTATATGGGAAAGAGGCAGAACATATAGCCTATGAACTACTTTAGTTCATAGGTCAATGAAGGTATCATCATGTGGGAAAATGTTTCAAGAACACTTGATCGTACTTAAAAGTAATCTTAAGATTGTTTTTTATCTTTACAGACTACATACTATTGTTTGAGTGAATTTTTTTTTTAAACTTATCAAATTTACTTCAACCATCCAAAACTTGAATTTTAAAAACTTTTTGATTATATCAAAACAAATTACTTCACATGTCATGCCAATTGTAGTTCAACTATCCAATAAAAACATTAACCATTTAACATTATATCACATGCCAAATGTAGATTGAAATGGTATCCAAAACTTAGTTTTAAAAACTTTTTGATTATATCACAACATTACTTCACATGCCTAATGTACTTCAACCATCCAAAACTTGAGTTTTAAAAACTTTTTGATTATATCACAACATTACTTCACATGCCGTCCAATTGTAGTTCAACTATCCAATAAAAACATTTAACATTATATCACATTCCAAATATAGATTGAAACCATCCAAAACTTAAGTTTTAAAAACTTTTTGATTATATATCGTGCAACATTACTTCACATGCCATGCCAATTGTCAAACCAGGAGGTAACTCCTCAAAACTGCAATGTATATTAGCTGAAGAATGTACATGCTTATATAGATGGGAGGTGAGGCTATTGGGATTCAGCTCCCAATGACTCTTGGCCTTCCTTATTTCCTAATAACAAATAATATACAAAAATAAATGTGCACACCCATCCATAGGATTAGGGGTCAACATTCCCCCCTTTAATCCGAAGGGATGTTGGTGTCTTTGTCATTGGTTTTACCTTTGTCTTGATTTCTGTGCTGCTCAATTTTGTTCCATGGTGTTCTGCATTTGGGTGCATCATGTCCATCTCTATTGCAGCGTGTGCAATGAAGATGGGATTTGTCAGCTTGTCTGCCCCCCCTTTCTGTGAAGTTCCTTCTTCCTCTTCCTCTTCTGCCCCCTCTTCCTCTGAATGAATCTGGAGCATGATTCTTTTCTCTATGTGCCAAATATGCAGCCTCTTCGGAAGATGAAGGGACTGTCATCTTCCCAAAAGCTTTCTCTCTTTCTGCAAACTTCTGCTCAAGTTTATCAAAGGTGATTTGTTCAAGGTTTCCACTTGCTTGCAAAGACTCAAGATAATGTGAGTAATTCGGATATAATGCCTTAACATATGCTATGAGAGGTATGTCCATTTTTACACCAGTGTTTTGAATGTCATGCATTATAGATCTTATTTCTGAAGCTAAAGCAAGGGGATCATCATTCTTCATTTCAAGACTGAACAGCTTAACCATCAATTGAACATTTTCTAATTCTGAGTGTGAGTCATAGAGTTCTTTTAGTTTCTTCAAGGCTTCAAAGGCATTTGAGAATGATGAACTATGGCGACTCACCTCTTCACTTACTGAAGCTGCAATCAAGGCATAGGCCTTGCAGTTCTTGTTTCCCCAGATGGCAAGCTCTTTGTCTGAAGTGGGCTTCTCTGGTGGATTTTCTGCTTGTCCTTCACAGATTCCTCTCCACAGCTCATTAAAAATGAGTGTGTTTAATCTTCCGAGACCATTCAAGATAGTTCTCTTTGCCAGAGAGAACTATCCCAACAATAGAGATGAGAGAATGCATTAGACTGCTGGAAAAAAATCTTCTGAAGAGGAAACAAATTCTGCTATAAAAACTTCAAACTCTTGAAATATTTCAAATACAGGGGCAAAAACTCTTGCTGGAAAAAAATTTTCTGAGTTTAAAAACTCTTTCTGGAAACTAAATCTGCTCAGAAAACTTTTGCTGAAGACTGAAATTTAAAAAAAACCTCTATGCTATAGACTGATTCTGCATAAAAAAAATGTATTTTTTTTTGTTTGGGGAAAAAAGTATATGAAAAAAAAAAATGCAATTATGGATGGGAGGGGGGGGGCGGAATTGTGTGGGAGGGGCGAAATGGAGGAGAGCAGGGGCGTTGTGTTATAAAATGGGAGGGGGCGCACAGTGTTTAAATAACAGATAACAAAAGCACAGTGTGAATGGATATGCAAAGGGGCGCATACCATTACATGTCAATCACATTACCATGTCAAACCACATTACCAGCGTTTCAACGCATGACAACGCATTTCATGTCAGTGAGAGCGGTATTGATATTGGTAAGTGAGAGCGGTAGCGGTATTATGGGCGTATTTAAAAAAATGAGGCGTGGTATTGTAAAGTCGTGGTATGTTAAAACTGAAGCGTGGTATTGTATAGTGATTAAAAATTAAAAAAGTCGAACTGTAGGAAGGAGCAGAGAGCGGAATGTGTTGGTGAGAGGGTAGCCGGAGTGGCTGGGTTAGGAGAACGCTGCAGGCGTTGAACGCACTGTGTTGGACTCAAGATTTTGTAGAAACGAGCAGGTGTGTTGGACGCACTGTATTCTAGAAGCAGTGTATTATGATATTACACACTGCGTTTTAAACATTGCAATACAATATATATCAATGCTGCTGTAATAACAATGAAGGCGTTGTATATAAAACGTAAGGTGGAGCAACTGAAAAGGCAGAGCGTTTTATAAGACCGATACACAGCGTTAATGGCAGAGCAGTATTACAATTCGAAAGGTGCTTGGAAGTGTTTGCAAAGACCGAAGCAGGTGCTTGGAAGTGTTTGCAAAGACCGTTGCCAATGGAAGCGAATGGTTTGTGTGAGGTGAGGGCGTTTGGAGAGCGCGTTGCAGAAATGAGGGAGAGGGCGCGCTGCCTGTTGCAGAGGGTAGGCGCAGGGAGTGGGGGAGTGGAATGGCGAGGGGGTGGGAGTTAGGGTGAGGATGAGTGAGGGCGCAGGGAGAGGGGGAGTGAGGGCGCAGGATGAATGCGTATGGATGAATGAGGGGGCCCAAAAAGGGCTGTTACATAAAAAAATTTGAAATTGGATCTGCAGAAGACAGTTGCAGGACTGCTGGACTGGCAGAGCCTGCAGTTTGCAGATTGACAGAGCCTGCAAATGTCAGTGCTATTTAGGGAAAAAAAAATGCAGAATAACAGTCTAGCAATTAGGAGCAGCAGAAAACAATTAATAAAATTGACTGAGCAAAGGGTAGGGAGTTACACCACAGGGCAGAAATGCCAAATGTGGGGCTGGCTCTGATACCATGTCAAACCAGGAGGTAACTCCTCAAAACTGCAATGTATATTAGCTGAAGAATGTACATGCTTATATAGATGGAAGGTGAGGCTATTGGGATTCAGCTCCCAATGACTCTTGGCCTTCCTTATTTCGTAATAACAAATAATATACAAAAATAAATGTGCACACCCATCCATAGGATTAGGGGTCAACACCAATTATAGTTCAACTATCCAATAAAAACATTTAACATTATATCACATGCCAAATGTAGATTGAAACCATCCAAAACTTAACCTTTAATTTAACAAAAAATTATAGATCACAACATTACTTCACATGCCAAATGTACTTCAACCATCTAAAACTTGAGTTTTAAAAACTTTTTGATTATATCACAACATTACCTTACATGCCATGCCAATTGTAGTTCAACTATCCAATAAAAACATTAAACATTTAACATTATATCACATGCCAAATGTAGATTGAAACCATCCAAAACTTGAGTTTTAAAAACTTTTTGATTATATCACAACATTACTTCACATGCCATGCCAATTATAGTTCAACTATCCAATAAAAACACAACATTATATCACATGCCAAATGTAGATTGAAACCATCCAAAACTTAACTTTTAATTTAACAAAAAATTATAGATCACAACATTACTTGACATGCCAAAAGTACTTCAAGCATCCAAAACTTAAGTTTTAAAAACAAAAAAAATTATAACACATCATTACATAACATGCCAAATGTAGTTCAGAAGCAAAACATTAATTTATATATGACAACATTACTAGTAGTTCAACTATCCAAAACTTAAAAGTTTTAAAAACCAAACAAATTATATAACAACATTACTTCACATTCACATGCCAAAAGTACTAAAACCATCCAAAACTTAACTTTTTGGAACAAAACAAATTATATTAACACTGTAATAAAATATCTCCAAAAATTGTAGATCTCACAATTATCAAACTGTATCAAGTTATATATATATATGACAATGCATCTAGATAATATATAAAAAAGTAAATTTAAGACTATCTAAATCTTGAAATCAAATCTACAAATCATGTCCATCAAATAGAGATGGATGTAGTGTCTTTCCTATCAGAGTCTCAATCCGCACGCTATCTTGCGAAGCATGGGAAACCTGTACACAATGCACATACAAACATTAAAATTTGATGTTTTAAAAATGAGTGAGAATATATAGAACTTCATGTAAAAAACAAAATATAAAAAAAAAAAAAATCATGCAATACCTCATGAGGTTCCCTCTCCATTTGTTCGCCTGCTACAACTTCCCCCATGGGAACATCTCTAACAGTAAACTGTACAATATACATGTACAGTTATATATATATATATATATATATATATATATATATATATATATTAAAAAATTTCAGATGAAAATGCACATGTGTATATATAAACTTATTTTCAATAATATTAAAAAAAAAATTAGACAACTTGTTCAAATGGTTGAAATGGTGTGGATGTTCCTATCTCCATCGCTAGAGTCCGTGGATTAAAGAAATCTTCTATAGAAACCTAAAATTCAAAATTTTAAAAGTATAAAATAACTCAAGATCAAGATCTCAATTTATAATAAAACTTAAATAAACTTTAATTTATAAATTATAACTTTTAAAAAAACATATATATATTTAAAAGTGAAAAATTGAATACTTCTGCAGGTGAATTTGGGACATCTCCTAAGAGAGGCTCCAAAAGAAAATCTCCAAAAACCTAAAATTCAAAAAATTTAAAATAACTCAAGATATAGATATATATATCTCAATTTTTAATGGAACTTTTTGAGGTGGAATATATATATAACTTAAACATGAATTTTAAAAGTGAAAAATTATCCATACTTGTTGTGGATGTGGCACATCTCTTAAGGAAGTAGAAGGTACATCTCCCAAGGAAGAAGAATGTACCGCCATCCCAAAAACATCGGACAAAATCGGAATCTTTTAAAAAAATTTATTATTATATATGTACATGTACATGTGTGCACAATTATTTATTTTAAAAATATCACTTAAAAAACACTAACATTTGTCAACATATCTTGATGGTGAGACCCATCTTCATTGTTTGAACCAGAAGCCCCGAACGTGATATTAACATTTTCATCATTCATCATGCGTGACAACTGCAAATGGTGTTTTAACATATAATGATACATTTTTGTTAGATTAATGTACATACAAATAAATGTATACATGTACATACACATGTATTTCTTACAAATTGTACACATGTATGTGTTAAAATAATTGAACCCTAAGGTCATTAACACATACCGTTCCCATTCCCTCTTCCTCATGAAGAATTAGGTCTTGCCAACCATTGCGACAATTCTTTGCATATATTCGGAGATCTTAAACATTCATGTTGTCAATCTCTTCATCTGTACAATACACAAAATTGGCACGTGCATTCTCACGTGCTCTTTGTCGATTTAGACAAACATCGACTCCACCCAATCCACTGTGAACATTGTCGATGATGACATCCCTTGCTTCTCGAATTATTTGAGAAGTCGCATCCATCTCTGACTGCAGAGTTTCGACCCAAAAAGGTCGACTCACCAATGGCGACTCAGGGCGAGGCAACTCCACATCTTGCCTAGCACCCCTGTGGTCATACAATCGACCTTTCCCCGGATCAAAAAATTCTAACGGAAGGTCATTGTAATTGGGTTTCATTTTCAAAAACAAATTCTGTGTAAAACAATTTTGCAAAATAAATAGGAACCTTGTCGTTCCATGGGAGCCTTCCATAGGCCGCAAGGTGCCTATCATACAAATAGTGAGCTATATCGGGGTGCTTGAAATATTGCACCTTCAACATTTTTCTTTTTGGCCCTTCCTTGAAATCAAACATTGACTTCACCATTTCTTTTGTAACTCTTTGTTTTACATCCTCCCATATATCGGGACCCATTACTATTCCTTTCTCTTTCTCATGACTTCTACAAATGTATCAATTGTTGGCCCAAGATTTTTGTACACATTTACTAGTTCACCCAATGAATGTGTATCTATTTTGAGGCTTTGTCGACTCTCAGCAGGTAGAGTCAAAGCCATGATATCTCTCCGCAATTTTGCATGAAGTTGTTGACACCTTTCTAAGGTGCATTGTGCCATGTTTCTTTCCCATGGTATATCAGAAATGTCAGTCGGATAAGTTGTGGTGGGTAGACAACCTTCTTCTTGAATGTAGCGTTCTTCCCTGTGTCTATTTTGACCAATATTTGGAATGTTTTCAGCCTTTGCATCAATATATATATAATTTTGTATATTATAAAAAACACATGTAAACAAATTTGTACAAATTCAATGAAAACAATATTGAAATTGATGGCAACCTCGATGTGGTTGGCTAGCATCTTCTCCACCCTGAAACTGTTGAGAACTAGAACGACCCTGCTGAGAACCAGCACCACCAGCCGTTGATTGGCCTCCGGGAGAATAAATATCACCACCTTCACTCAACCTTCTACCACTTATTGATGGCCCTCTAAGGGGATTTGAACCACCACCAACCTCTCGAGAGGAGAGAGAAGCTTCATAAACAAATACGAATTTATAATCAATTGAAAAATACGTGCATGTACATATAAATACATGTGTACATATTCATTGATTAAATTGTGTCAAAACCATACCATCACTGGGTGAAACATGGGCATCCATGGATGGAGTAGAGACCCTTCTCTTCTTATTAGCTCCTAAAAAATAAAAAATGAAACTTATTAACAACTAATTTAACTCACAAAGCTGATAAAAAATCAATTCCATATCTACACACATGTATGGATATTTAAGATTATATTTAAATTTACCATGAACAGCTCTCCATCCCTGATCCCCCCATCTCGTAGAGATATGGGATTCTGTTGATCTTCGTTGTTCATCCTCCATGATATATATATCTACGGTGGACATTTACAATTATTTTTTTAAATAACTAATTAAATTAAATTCAAAATAAATTTCAGAAAATTAATGTAATTTAGTGTAAACAAATTATGTAAAACACAACTTTCAAAGCACTAATTGATGTGTGAAACTCAATTTAAGAAATTTTTTTTTATAAAAATGATAAGTTCACCAAATTGTGTTTTACATGGTGGGAGCACACTTGGTATAAAATTGAAAAAAAACACATTGTCATTAAAAAAGAAGTGAAACTCCATTTAAAACCTATATGTTTTGTATCAAATCACTTTTGGTTTCAATGACAACCTTTTATGGCTAATTTGTGTTTTACATGTTGAATATATTTAAGGTTTTTTCTCTCTCATTGTTTGAGACCATGGGTATGAAAATGAAAAACTATATACTTAGTTAAAACCTATGTTTTGTATCAAATTACTTTTTGTTTCTAAATACTATATACATGTTGACTGTAGGGGCATTTACTGTAGGGGCATTTAGATCTATTCCAGAGATTGACTGTAGGGGCATTTACTAGATATGTCACCTTTCATAAAAGATGAGATATAGAGGCTACCTGGCCCTTTACAGACTCTGCCTATAGAACTACCATGGATATGAAAATGAAAAACTTCTAATTAGATCTATTCTAGAGATAGAATGTAGGGGAATTTACTAGATTAGGTTAAAACCTATGTTTTGTATCAAATCAGTTTTGGTTTCAATGGCAAACTTTTATAGCTAATTTGTGCTTTGCATGTTTAATATAAAAGGATTTTTCTCTCTCATTGTTTGAGACCATGTATATGAAAATGAAAATATATATACTTGGTTAAAACCTATGTTTTGTGGTGGCATCCACTTGAAACTTTTTGAGAGCTGCTACAGCACGGTTTGGGGTTTTTTGCTGTGAGCGACACTCAGGATTGTCGGCGCGATGCACCAGGCGTTCGCGGTGCACTGTGCCGCATCCTGTTGTCTCTTTTCTGGCTTTGCGCGGTGCATTGGAAGAGCGCGGCGCCTTGGCTCGTTCGCGCGGCGCACCGGGCCGGCTCACATTGCCTGCTCCTTCCCTCTCCATTCTGGCCGGTTCCATCAACTGAGGGCGTCTATGGCTTCCTTGTCGCTGTCCCTGTAGGCGTGCTCCTATTACGTTTGTCCCCCATCGCCATGGAGCTTGGAGGCGGCTCTGAGGCCCCTCCTCCCCCGTCTCCTGAGTTGGAAGCCTTTAGAACTCTCATTGCGGACTCTCGGAGGCGCTAGTCCTCTGCCTCCCAGCAGAAGTTTGTCAAAAAGCTAGACAACATTCCCACGGTATCCCTACCCGTCGAAGAAACCTGTCGAACAGCTTTGACCCTTGTGGATCGAGGCCTTATCGGCCAGTTCACTGGTCTATGGCCTTCTCCGAAAGCTGTCGACGAATGGGTCAAACGAAACTGGACTCCGCTGGTCACTAAAGGTATAAAAAGCCACTTCGTCGGCAAAGGGTTCTTTGTTTTTGTGTTCGGCAATGCTGAAGACAGAAGCCTGATTTTCAGAAACGGGCTGTACTTCATGGGCCCTCAATGGCTCTATTTTAACAAATGGTCGCCTGACTTCGACCCTGCTCAGGACGTTCCCACGGCTGTGCCTGTATGGGTGCGCCTCCCTCACCTACCATTACACTGCTGGAACCAAAGATCGTTGCAATCCATCGGCAACGCCCTGGGCAGATACATAGATCAACCGCCGAGAAAGGACCAATACTCTTGCGCCCGAATATTTGTTGAAGTCAATCTTCAAACTGGACTACCTGAAGCAATAAAAATCTCGGTAGCGGACTGGACACATATCCAGGAGCTTGACTACGAGTAGCTCCCCTTCAAATGTCGGCACTGTCACGAATACGGACACTTCGCAAGATATTGCAAGAAAAGAAATGAGGAGATAACAGAGAAAGAGAGAGGAGATCAATGGAAACAAGCAAAGAAATCAGCAAATAATAGGCAGACCAATAAAAAAAAAGGCAAAGAACCAGAGAAAAAAATAGGGCAAGAAAAGGCAAGTACCCAAATCACAGGAAGTAAGGAAGTCATCAGCATTGAGGAGGACAAAAACCCCTTTGAATCTCTCAAAACACAGTCAGATCCTCCAGAATCAGAGCCGAAAGGTCCTCCTCAATCGAACAACACAGATTCTCTGGACACAGGTAACACTCCAAACCCACTCCTAGGCAATACTCCTTCCCCTTCATATGCTAACATTGCTAAAAAAAATAAGAAGAACTTTGAAAATGCGGGCTCTTCGGACGATGAGATTTCCAAAAGACCATCAAAGAAAGCAGGGAGGAAATCAAACAAGGAAAACAGGGAAGAAGAAACAGAAAGACAAAAAACCCTTGGCAGTCAAGCTACCATCGAGATGACCCTCGGGAGGAACACCAGACCAAGGGTCCCAAAGGGAAGTGGTCCCACCCCAATAAGCGGTAAATGATGCAGCTGGTCTCTTGGAACTGCAGGGGTCTGGGGAATCCCTCAAAGGCTGAGGCCATTAAAGATTTGTTGAAAATGGAAACTGCAGACATTCTCATGCTCCAAGAGACAAAAATAGAAGGAGAGCTCCTTCTAAACAAAAGCAACACAAAGTGGAAAAAAGACTCAGGTAAGACAGTCAGTGCCAGAGGTACAGCTGGAGGAATATGCACATTCTGGTCCAAAAACTCATTCTCATTAGAAAGATCACATGAGACTCAACATTGGATTTTTACAGAACTGCGCCACACAGTAAGCAATCTCAAAATATCTCTTTTCAATTTTTACGTCCCTGTGCATTATGAGGAAAAAAAAGAATGCTGGAAGACACTCTCGAAGTATTTAGATCTTCTCAATCCCTAGAACATAGTCATAGGAGGAGATATACACATAATACTGGACTCCAAAGAGAAGCGAGGCAGGGTCTTTTCAAGGGACCCCCTCCTTTCCTTAGTGGAAGACCTCATTCTTAAGTGGGATCTAATAGACTTCAAGCCTGTGAAAGGTGAGTATACTTGGACCAACAACAGAACTGGGGAAAATCACATATCAGCAAGGCTGGACAGATTTCTCACCAGCAGTTCCATTATGTTGGACAAAAGAATATTCTTCTCCAAGATTCTCCCAAAACTCACATCGGACCACAAACCAATCCTTCTATGCTTGAAGGATGAGGAAGACCTGGGTCCTCTTCCCTTTCGCTTCAGTCCTCTCTAGGCAGAAAGAGAAGGGTTTTTTGATACAGTGCAATCTGCTTGGGGACTAGAGGTATCAGGCTCCCCTAGTTTTGTGTGGGAACAAAAAATGAAAAACACTAAGAAGGCCCTGAAGGAATGGATAAAGAAGGCGCCCAAATCCCCCACCAGACAGAGGAAAGATGTAGTTCAACAGCTAGGAAATCTACAACTTGATCTGGAAAAGAAGGATATATCCCCCTCAGAATTAGACAAGGACAAATTGGCTCAAAGTAGAACATACAACTCTTTCAGAAGTGAAGAAGAATACTGGCGCATAAAGTCTCGTAGCTTGTGGCTCAAAGATGGCGATAGAAATACTTCTTATTTCCATAGAAAGTGTAGGGCTCGTCTATTGAGAAATCATATCGCTGAAATCACCACTTCCAGCGATCAGGTGTGCAAAAACTTCGAACAAATAATGGTAGCTGCTGAGCATCACTTTCAAAAAATCCTTAGCGTAGAAAAGGAAGGGAATGAGGAGGACATAGCAGAGTTCCTCACAAACATTCCAAACGCAGTCAGTGCAAAAGATAATAACACCCTTCTGAGCACAGTAACGGAAGAATAAATCTCTAAAATTGTTTGGAACATGGAGCCTGATAAAGCCCCAGGTCCAGATGGATTTTCAGTCCATTTCTACAGAATTTGCTGGGCGCTTATCAAGTCTGACCTCCTGAGGATGATCCATGGGTTCATGAAGAAGGCTAGAGTGGGTAGTGGAATAAGCTCCACATTTATTGCCTTAATTCCAAAGGAAGCCAACCCAAGCGCCTTCGACAGATATAGGCCGATTTCCCTCTACAATGCATCCTATAAAATTGTGGCCAAGCTCTTAGTGAACAGAATTAAACCGCTCCTGCAAAAACTAATCTCACCAGCACAAGGGGGCTTTGTGGAGGGAAGGCATATCCTGGATAATGTCATCCAAGTCCAGGAAGCTCTGCATTCCAGTTATGCTCGTAAAGAACAAGGTATGATAATTAAATTGGATATGTGCAATGCATTTGACAGAGTTAATCGTTCTTTCCTGTACCGGGTCCTCTCATCTTTTGGTTTCAGTCAGGATTTTATCAATCTCATCAAAGCCTGCATTGAAAAGATATGGATTTCCCCCATGATAAATGGAAGACCGGCAAACTTCTTCTTAGCCACCAGGGGACTGAGGCAAGGCTGCCCTATTTCCCCCTTTCTCTACATACTAATGGCGGACTCCTTGAGCAAAAAGCTGATCTTGGAAAAGCAAACTGACAACATACCTGGAATCAGAATCGAGAGAGGCATCGACCCAGTGAACCATGCGTTGTTCGCCAATGACTCGCTTTTAATGGGAGGAGCCTCATCAAGAATTGCAACCTCCTTCAAAAACATCCTTCAGAAATTCTGCAGCATCTCGGGAGCACTGATAAGAGAAAGGAAAAGTGTTGTTTATGGATGGAACTCTGAGCAGCATACAATAGGAAAAATTGCTGATGACTTGGGCTTTCCAGGTTATGCCGAATGGGACAAAATTAAATATCTGGGACTTCCCATTACGTTGGGTTCCAACAGAAATCAAATTTGGGAGGAAGTCATTTCGAAACTCAAGAACAAGATTGCAGCGTGGGGCGGATTCTGGCTCACCACAGGGGGCAAACTCACGCTCATTAAATCTGTTATTACAGCTTTGCCTACATACCAGGCCTCTTTGATGATGGCTCCAAAGTCAATTTCAGATCAAATATCCAGACTACTACGCAATTTTTTGTGGAACGGGGGGCGTGGAAACAGCAACAGATTTCATTTGATCAGTTGGGATACTGTGAAACGTCCACACGCTGAAGGAGGCTTGCAAATTCGTGATCCTGTGAAAGAAAACCTTGCCCTGGGCTGTAAAATTCTTTGGCAACTCTATGCAGAGCCTAACCATCCTGTTAGCAAGATTTTTAAGGTTAAATATCTCAAGAACCAATCAATAAATTCCTATTCAGTTGACAATCGCCCCACAGGCACGCAAGCCTGGAAATTGTGCAGCAGAGGCATCAGTTTTTTCAGATCCCATCTATACAAAATTCCAGGTAATGGTAAAAAAACTAGGCTATGGAGTGACAGCGTCATGGGTCATCCCCCCCTTGCTGAAAACTCTGATATCGTTGAGATAACAGATTGGCTTCAGGAGAAAGGCATAAGGAAAATCGAGGAAATTTCCGACTGGGACAACAATGGAAATTGGCTGCGGTGGATTTTTCCCAGAATTCCTGTGCATTTAAAACCTCAGTTGGATTTGCTAATCGATGCCATTTCTGACTTCGCTCCGGTGCACATCGACGATGAAGACTCCTAGGGCTGGGGAAAAACGGGGGTGTATTCAGCAAGACAAGGATACCTTCAGTTGCAATGCCATAATGACTCGCCTTACTCTGAGACTGTGTGGAAACAAGTTTGGGACAGCTTCACCATTCCCAAAATCAACTTTTTCTTCTGGACCTTGTTCCATAAAAAGTTATTAACTGGGGATAATTTGAGTAAAAAGAATATTGTAGGTCCTCATTGCTGCGCACTCTGCAGGAGCGCTTTGGAGACTTCTATCCATCTGTTTATTGATTGTAACTTTGCCAAGGAGGTCTGGTCCTTTTTCTTGAATGGACTGGATGTGAACCCTCCTTCGCAAAATTCGATTACTTCCATGTTTATCAATTGGAAAGCTTGCTATCCCCATAACATTGCTAGTAAATCATTATGGCACAGGGTGTGGATTGCAGCCCCCAAGTATGTATGCTGGAAGCTCTGGTTAGCCCGGAACGAGATCATTTTCAATAATAAAGAGCTACCAACAGCAAAAGTGGCGGAGCAAGCCAAGAATCTCCTTGTAGAAACTCTGAACCACTCTCAAATCAAAGATGATAACTCCCTCCACATCGAAGAAAGGATGTGGCTGGATGGCTACACCAGCAAGGCCAGACCCCTTGCAAACATCCGAACTAATCACAAGGAAAGATGGCAGATTCGAGAATCAGAGGACAGCTTTCACCAGTGGTGGAAATCTCAGGGCAAATGCACAATTTTCTTTGACGGGGCCTCAAAAGGCAACCCGAGAAGGTCAGGCGTTGGTGGGGTGATTCATTTTCCGAATGGGACCAAAAATGACTTCAGCTGGGGACTTGGTCTGAAAACCAATAATCATGCTGAAACTCTAAGTCTGCTGAAAGCCTGTCAATTGGCCAAAAAAGAGAATCCAGGTGAAATTCTTGTTTTTGGAGATTTAGAAGTGCTTATAAGAGCAATTGTAAACAAAAACGAGTTCAAGGATCCGACGCTAAACAAACAATTAACCAGAGTGAACAGAATTTTGAAGAATTTCCCCTCGATCCTAATCTTCCACATACTCAGAGATCTAAATAAGGAAGCTGACAGACTTGCAAATATAGGCATCACATTACAAAGTGGTATGATAAGCATAAACGTTGATGCTCCGTTCATGAAAACCATTCCTTAAGTGGTTTTCTGTGTTTAAATATGTAATGGATGATTTGGATTTGTCCAACCTGGTTTTTCATCAATAAAAATAACCATTTCAATTAAAAAAAAAAAAAAAAAAACCTATGTTTTGTATCAAATTACTTTTTGTTTCTAAATACTATATCCATGTTGACTATAGGAGCATTTACTGTAGGGGCATTTAGATCTATTCCAGAGATTGATTGTAGGGGCATTTACTAGATATGTTACCTTTCATAAAAGATGAGATCTAGAGGCTACCTGGCCCTTTACAGACTCTGCCTATAGAACTTGTAGAAGTTAACTCTACATGTCCCAATTACACCCTCTAAAGGGTGTAGAGGACCCGTGGAATCACTCAAACTACTTTAAATTTTTATGAAGAGCTACTTGGTAAGAAAAATAACTTGAGGAGGTAGATAATCATAAATATGTTTGTAGGCTAAATAAGGAACTATATGGACTTAAACAACCACCAACAACATGGTAGTATTTAAGCTAGACAAGTACCTTAAAAAAATGTGTTTCAAGGGGCTAATAATAATCTATGGATAAAGGCTCATGGTGATGAATTACTAATTATGTTTGTGTATGTGGATTATATTATGTTTAGAATCAATAAAAATCATCAAGTAAAATATTTTGGTGAAGAGATGAAATTTGAATTTGAGATGTGAATGATTGGAGAAATTATCTTTTACCTAGGACTACAAGCCATAAATTATACAAAATTCAATAGGCATATCCATTTCTCAATATAAATACCTAAAAGATATGTTGAAAAGTTTGAAATGGAATACTATAAACCTAAGTGAATCTCCATATCAATTGGATGCACATAACATGAAATTTATGGGTAGATGATGGATGATGAATGACCTAAGTGAATCTCCATATCAATTGGATGCATGTGCATATGATGGATGATGAATGAGGTGATGTTTATCATAACCTT
This sequence comes from Pinus albicaulis, assembly GCA_034641835.2. NCBI lineage: Eukaryota > Viridiplantae > Streptophyta > Pinopsida > Pinales > Pinaceae > Pinus > Pinus albicaulis. The sequence continues at coordinate 22,578,849 of CM076583.1, forward strand.
TACATCTTTATGATAGGAAGCTTGATATACATAACAAGATTTAGACTAGATATAATTTTGGAATTCAAGTTATGTGCAGATGATGGATGATGAATGACCTAAGTGAATCTCCATATCAATTGGATGCAAGTTATGTGCAGATGATGGATGATGAATGAGGTGATGTTGATCATAACCTTTACATATATATGATAGGAAGCTTGTTATACATAACAAGGTTTAGACTAGATATAATTTTGGAATATATATTAGTTGGAATATTTCAATCAAAAACTAAACAGAGTCATCTATTACCAACAAACAAATATTAAGATACTTGAAAGAGACTACAAACAATGGACTATAGTACCCAAAAGGTGAGTAAGTCATCTATTACCAACAAACAGATATTAAGATACTTGAAAGAGGCTGCAAACAATGGACTATAGTACCCAAAAGGTGAGAAATTTACATTGACAACATATAGAGATTCAACTAGGCTTGTGTGGATGACATGAAAAGTACAAGTGGACAATGCATAATTCTAATTAGGAAGAGTCTTTGGTTTAATGGTTTAAGCAAGAAAGAGTCATTACTTTCTCTATCTAGAGTAGAAGTGGAATACATAGTAGTTACTTATTTTTGAGTGTTTTGGATGAAATGGGCTCTACAATATATTAAGGTAAAATTTAGTGAACCTATATATCTATTAAGTGTTTCACTACAAGTGTAATAATAATTTCAAAAATAAAATATTCTACTTCCTTCAATCACTAAACATATCATCATAAAGTACCACTTCCTCACACAACAAGTCTTTGAGAAAATAGTGAATATGGAATACATACCCACAAAGCCTCTTGTTAGAGAAGCATTTGAATATGTGAGAAACAAATTAGGGATAGTTCTTGTAAATTATCTTGTTAGAGAACCATTTGAATATGTGAGAAACAAATTAGGCATAGTTCTTGTAAATTATTGTCACTTATTTGACTTCAAAAGAAGAGCCTCTGAAATTGAGTGCAATATCTATGTGGGAGAGTACACAATATCTAAGGGGGAGAATACAATATAAGGAAGAAATAACAAAGGACCATCATCAAATTCAAATTGAAAGATCAAGGTGTCTTCTTCAAGAAGAAGCAACATTAACTAGGTTCATCATTTAAAGGGTTCATTTTTTAATGAAAATATTTATGAAAAAAAAAAAGTACATATGTATATATAATTTATATAAACATGTTCCAAAATATTCTCAAATGTACACAGTAGTATTATAAATTTTCATATCTAATTAATAGATGTTGAAGATGGGTCTAGCTCATTCTTTATTGGCATTATCATATTCTCAAAAGCTCCTCCTAAATATAAAAATAAATATGGAATGAGTCATTGTACATTATGATAAATCTTGTATTTAAATGACATTTGATCTATGAATAATATGGAATGAATCATTGTACGTTATGATAAATCTTGTATTTAAATGACATTTGATCTATGAATAATATTGAATGAATCATTGTACATTATGATAAATCTTGTATTTAAATGACATTTGATCTATGAATAAAAAAGAAAATGGGATCTCTTCATGTATATATATGTGTGTGTGAGAGAGAAATAAAAAGCAAAGGTAATTCCACCAAGCCTAAAGGAGCATGTCCTAATACATTAAATTATGTTTGGTTTCTAGAAGCATTAATCATGAAGAGTCATGAGATCCACATTTCGACCATACTATTTGCAAGTTAAAGGAGCATTTCCTAATACATTATTATGTTTGGTTTCTAGAAGCATTAATTATGAAGAGTCATGACATCCACATTTCCACCATACTATTTGCAAGTTCTATATGAATATATGTAGTCAAATAACTAATTATCAAGTCATGTTCCTTATATCATATGTGCTATACTTACATTCCACATTTCCACCATACTTTTTGCAAGTTCTATATGAAGATATGTAGTCTAATAACTAATTAGCAAGTTGTGTTACTTATATCATATGTGCTAATCTTAAATTGACCTTTATTGAGATGATATAACGGTTAGCTAAACTATAAGCTCTTACATATGAACCAAGTGGAATACCTCATCTTACTAGATGTATAAACTCATACGTACTATGGATAATAGATACAAGGAGGAATCATAACCAGTGTAATCATGTTGAACAATGGGAATAAAGCTTAGTTTCATTAGGATAAGCTTACACACTACTTATACGTTTTACTATGAACAATGATCACAGTATCTCCCTAATTACTGAGTGTGATTCATATCCAAGGGTTGGGGCTCTAATCTTAATGATAGCAATATATATGGAAAGCTAGTACATCATTACAAAGCTCTCTATTGAAACAGGTCATATCAATAAACTAGTGTGATTCATTTACTCGTACATGCTTAGTTATAGTGATATCATGGGAATAATAGAGTACGTATTATCCCTAATAGCTTAGTGTTTACAATATGCTCATGTTTATGTCTATTTTATGATTACTATGACTACCATTGTTATTATACACATATATTTTATCAAAGACTACCAGTACCATACTAGCTAATATGGGGATCATAGTATTGCTTTACATGACTATGGATATCATAAGCTTTAAGTCTCCTAGTTAAATCACCATGGAGAAATATGCATGTATTCATAGTAATCAATACTTTCATCATTACTAGAAGAGTTAGTGATATCAACTTATGTGATTTGGTACATAGTAATTACCATAAATAATCACATACCTACTTGGGTAAGAAGAAATATTATGATATAAGAAATATTAAATGAAAATCAAAGTTAGGAAGTTAATAAAGGGAATTAGAATAGAAATTAAGGTAAGACCATGACCTTTTACCCAATATTGAAAAAAGGAAAAGTTAGGAGAGGGAATTAGAATAGAAATTAAGGTAAGACCATGACCTTTTACCCAATATTGAAAAATGGAAAAGTTAGGAGAGGGAATTAGAATATAAATTAAGGTAAGACATGACCTTTTACCCAATATTGAAAAAAGGTGAGAAACCATTTATATCATGAAAGAAGTTCAAGAAATATTATGATAAGAAATATTAAATGAAAATCAAAGTTAGGAATTTAGGAAAGGGAATTATAATAGAAATTATGGTAAGACCATGACCTTTTACCCAATATAATGATTCGGTTTATCTCCAAGGTCAAAAGGAAAATCAAAGTTAGGAAAGGGAATTAGAATAGAAATTAAGGTAAGACCATGACCTTTTACCCAATATTGAACGAAGGTGAGCAACCATATATATCATGAAGGAAGTTCATAAAGAAATATTATGATAAGAAATATTAAATGAAAATCAAAGTTAGGAAAGGGAATTAGAATAGAAATTAAAGTGAGACCATGACCTTTTACCCAATATTGAACGAAGGTGAGCAACCATATATATCATGAAGGAAGTTCAAGAAATATTATGAACTTGCTTGCTTTAACTGCTTAGAACTAGTGATTACATAGATAAAATACCATAAGTATAACTGATGTATGATGTTATACCTAGTAGATAAGGGTTACATAAGCTAGGAACCATATATATTATGAAGGAAGTTCATAAAGAAATATTATGATAAGAAATATTAAATGAAAATCAAAGTTAGGAAAGGGAATTAGAATAGAAATTAAGGTAATACCATGACCTTTTACCCAATATTGAACGAAGGTGAGAAACCATATATATCATGAAGGAAGTTCAATAAATATTATGAACTTTCTTGCTTTAACTGCTTAGAACTAGTGATTACATAGATAAAATACCATAAGTATAACTGATGTGTGATGTTATAACTAGTAGATAAGGGTTACATAAGTTGTGAACAAGTAAGCATCATTGATCATACTGGTTTCATAAGAGATGTATACAACCAATAACTTGAGCTATGGTAATTATACTAGTCTAATGTAGATACCATGAAGATAAACATATCCATATTATTTATAACTAGTATATAAGGGTTACATAAGCTGTGAACAAGTAAGTGTCATTGATCATACTGGTTTCATAAGAGATGTATACAACCAAGAACCTGAGCTATGGTAATTATACTAGTCTAATGTAGATACCATGAAGATAAGCATATCCATATTATGAAAGCTCTGTAATCTATGCTAATCTAATACATGTGTTGAATACTATCATGTTCTAACTAATCCCATAAGTATTGAGTAGTTACAAGTAATTAAGAATCATAGAACAAGTGTGATTAGAGCTTGCAGTTGGTCGATACACATAATAATCTAGGTAAACAAGGTTAGATTACATATATAATGGTAAATTAGTACAAGACTTTTATTCACTATGAGGTTAAACACATATATTGAGCTAGTACTAATCATATAAGCTCTCTATATTATGGATATAGAGATACACTATATAACTATGATATCAAGAAGCCCAGCTTATTACACATAGCTAGTAACATTTAGTTATTTCACAATAGAACTAATCAGGCATACATTACAATAGAGGTTATACCATGAAAACCTACCCATATAGGTGATTACATGTAAGTGATTGGTTACGTATTAGACTCATTATGATCTAACTATTATATATAAAAGATTACGATCTTATAGAATATGGTATGTATTAGTACTAGTTCATACATAGAGCTATTACCCTTATAGAGCTAATCTTCACACCAGTGCTTATGGTTCTTCTTACACCTTACAGATATGTTACTCGTAATACAAGAGCTATTACCATTACTATTATATATAAAAGCTTACAATCTTATAGAATATGGTATGTATTAGTACTAGTTCATACATAGAGCTATTCCCCTTATAGAGCTAATCTTCACACCAATGCTTATGGTTCTTATTACACCTTACGGATATGTTACTCGCAATACAAGAGCTATTATCATTACTTCATTCCAAACATGGTTCTTACTCATATTCAATGCTAGTATGATTCCCATGGATTCTGTTATATTAGCTTATTATGAAAGCTTAGATTCAAATAGATAGTAGTAATTGACAGTCTTATCCTTATTAAACTCTATTACAAAGCTATAGTAATTGACAATCTTATCAACACATTTCCAAAAAGCAGAGAGCCAAAAAAGCGTATACAGTTTAAAGAGATAGTAGTAACAGATAGTCCAAAGTTGTAGTAATTGACAGTCTTATCCTTATTAAACTCTATTACAAAGTTGTAGTAATTGACAGTCTTATCAACAGATTTCCAAAAAGCAAAGAGCCAAAAAAGTGTATAGAGTTAGACTGATTCATTGGTTCTTTGCATGTTCCTTAATTCATTGATATGTGAACAAAACCAAAAATTTTATGCTTTTGGGGATTTTTGGGGTAAGTTTAAATTAATTTAGAATGGGCCAAAGTTTTTATTACAAAATTTTATAAAAGAATGGTTCACAAACTATGTGACACTAGACTGAGGTAGCCCTTGAGGTAGAAGTCAAATATGTTGTTAAAAAACAATGAGTTGTGATGTATTTGTTTCAAAAATATGTAAAAGGTACATGAAAAACAAAAATTTATATGCCAGTGGAAAAATGAAAAAACAGAGCCACACAAAAGAACCACTGACAAAAAAAAATTTGGTGAAAGTAAAGCCATTTATTTTTTAGGTTAATTGTTGTATAGAGAGGTAACCAATACAAACTATAGTATATGTGTTTGTTCAGAACATGATTTATCTTCTGCATAAATTCCCTACATGGTTTATTACAACATTATATTTCATCTTATATTTTGGTTAAATAAATAGGCATCCAAAGTTTTATAGAAAAACTAAAAGCTCCTCAAACTATACGTATGTCTCAACAAAACTATATCCTTTCAAAACATAGTATGAAAATTTAACAAATAAAAAATGCAAAGAAATTACCCCTACCATTTTTTTTAACAGTAAAATAAAATATTCCTTGAATTTGGATTTAAAAATAATTGAAATTATCAGACGAGGATGGAATTTCAACTATTTAACATATGTTAGGTTTCTGGATTGCGGGTTTTCCATGAAAATTTTATGTTAAAGTTGTTTTGTTAATTTTTTTTAAAATATAACAAATCCTAAATCTAAATTATAGTAAATCATTTTGGTATTTGTTTCTTTTCAATCATTTTTTTTGTAAGTATATTCAACTCAAACTGTGGAGTTTAAGTTTCGTTTCTCCTATGTTGGCTTAGAGTTTTCCACTTTAGAAGAATCAACAATAATTTGAAGCATTATATTTCAGCTCAGTTCAAGATTTGAGACAGTTGGGACAGGATAACAGGGAGAATGTTAAACGTACCTAGAAAGTCGCAGCAGAGGACATTGAAGATGCTGAAGACAACGATCCCTGAAGATGTCGTGGAAGACCTCTGTGACCAAAAAAATTAGATTAAAACCAAATTAAAAAAAAACAACAAGAAAAAAATTACAGAAATTTAAAATTTGGATTAACTTACCTCCTTAGTGCAGCGTAAATAAAAAAAACTCCCGCGGTGCAACAAAAAATGAGCTAAATTCATGCGGAACAACAACGAATCAAATAAATTCGCGCGGGACAACAGCGAATTAGCGGGACAGAAATGAGCGCGCGAGATAAATGTGAACAGAAACCCAGAACAGTTTGCGGGAAATATATTTATAAAATAATAGTTCGACCAAACTTATTTTGTCGGTTTTCCAAACACAGCGAAAAATCTATTTCTCATTTCCGTCAATATGCCATCAATGTAAACGGAAAACAAAGTTCGGCCGAACTAAATTCAATCATTTAGCCGAACTCCTAAATAGTTCGGCTGAACTATGACAAGAGTTCGGCCGAACTATGGAGGAAAAAAAAATTCTGCCCCGAATTCTCACAAAATTGTTACCCATCTTCACATTTTCACCCACTAATCTACAGCAGGTCTTGGAAGGATCATGTTCTACATGTTGACAGGGTGTTCAAACTATTGGAGGAGAAACAATTATATGCAAAAACATCCAAATGTTTCTTTGGAGTATAAGAGGTGGAATATCTGGGTCATATTGTATCTCACGAGGGTGTAAAGGTAGACCCTAACAAAATTAAAGCCATTAAGGAATGGAAAGTCCCCACAACCATAAACTAGTTGCGCAGATTTCTCGGGTTAATAGGGTATTATCGCAAGTTTGTTAAGAATTATGGGAGAATAGCAGCACCTCTAACAAAATTATTGAAGAAAGATGCATTTTCATGGACTGCTGAAGCAACTAAGGTCTTTGAACATCTTAAAGAGGCAATGTGCCTAGCACCATTCTTAGCTACGCCAGACTTCACAAAAACCTTTATTGTGGAATGTGATGCCTCAGGAAATGGAATTAGTGTTGTTTTAATGTAAGAAGGAAGACCCATTGCTTTTGAAAGTAGTTCAATCAAAGGAAAGCATTTACAAAAGGCTATTTATGAGAAGGAAATGTTGACATACTACATGCACTAAAGAAATGGAGACCTTACCTACTTGGAAGACACTTCAAGGTAAAAATTGATCATGACAGTCTTAAACAATTTTTGGAAGAAAGACTATCTTCAGAAGAGAAACAAAAATGGGTCACAAAGATGTGTTGGGAAAAATACTGAGAGGGGGGGATGAATCAGTATTGAGAACTTTTAATTTTTCTTTTGTTGTGGAGGCAAATCCCCTCTGCGGACAGAGGCGATCCCTACTAGCCCAGACCGGGTCTAGCAACAATAGTCACACGCTATAGTGTAGATTCCTAATTGCAAACAAACCAACTAGCGATGAAGGCTTACCTGGAATCCAACGTTGTCGCTTGTAGAGAAGGTAGCGCTCCCGTTCCTTAGCTCTGGCAGATCACAATCCTCATGATCTCCGTGATTGGACACCTGCACACGCAAGAAACAAAACAAACGCAAGCGTAAAATCCAGTATATGCAACTATATGTCAGTTAGAGAAGACATAACTCATCATCATAATCAACAACAAGAGTGGAACCATAACCAATAGTCGCTTATCATTAATCAATCAAAGAAGAATACAACCATAGCTCTGACGTTGAATTCTCCTTCGGAGGGTCGCCAGCGGAACACGTCTCGAAAAAGCCTGTCGGGGATGGGACAAACCTCTCTCTTCGGATGTCTCGACAATAATCTCCTTGCTTGGATTTGGCCTTAAGGGAATGAATCAAGGCTCTTGCAGCATAAGGCTCTGATGGCTCTTGGGAACTTGGAGATTCAACCATTCAGCCATTCAGCCCCTTCATCAATGGATGAAGGATATATTTATAGAGGAGAGGAGGAGGTTGGGATCCCTACAATAGTGGAAGGGAGGCCTTATCCCTTGGGAGGTTCCCCATAAGGTGGAAACAAGAGGCCAAAGGAGGAAGGTCGTGGTTATTCAATTGAAACCACTCCTGATGACTCATCCACGAAGTTGTTGTAATCGAAACTTCGCCTCCTTTTTTAAAAAACTTTCCAAAAGCAGATTCGCGTGGGTGCTTAACTGGGACAGAGCGCCAATTGGCACGGACTCAGTGTTAATTTTCCTCATTGGCGCGAGTACATAACGGGCTACCAGCGCCAAGGAAAAAAAAGGTGTTTTTAGGGGTCTACTCAGGAAATGATCAACAGAAGGAATGTTTTCCTCATGGAAAGGGATGCAATGATGGTATTTTCAAGGCATGACACTGATTATTGGTCACAGAAACAACCCTCCAATGGGCGAGATGGGGATTGCAGGGACGGTGACAAATTATTTTGTAACAGATGTTGCCTAAACCATGAGGCCTGAAAGAGAGAGAGGGGTGAAATGTTTTACGAGAACATGTCCAACTGAAAACACCGCCGTCGGAAAACCTGCATAGAGAAATACAACTGATATCTCAAATACATGATATATATGTGGTATGGGTGCAGCCATCCATAACAAAGTATGTAATAATCCAGATCCAAGACATGGACGCAGACATCCAGTGAGGATCGGTAAATAGACTCAGGTATGGTCGCAGCCATCCAATCAGTGAGTCATGTAACTAATCATAATAATCCACAAAATCGCAGCCTGGATTATAACAGGCAGAATCCAGGGTTTTGCGCTCCATCTCAACCTGAACAAAGTACAAGTTCAAGCATGCGAATAAGTGAGTTGAAGTCGAACATGCAAGAACATCGTCTGATTACCAGCCAATGATGAAAGTTGTTAACAGACGCGAGAGGTACCACCATTAATTCCAATGGTCCTCAAGGTACTACAGGTACAATATACGGCATGCGAATCAATGAGCTGGCGTCGAACACCCATAGAATCACTCGATCAGAGGCCAATGATGAAAACCTCACGTCGAACGCGAAGAACTTGCCATTGAGGCATGCAGGCTCCAAGGTACCAGAAGGGAGTCTCTAGATCAGCTTCATGGATAATTTGTTGAAGTCGACAGGAAGTGACCTTGATCAAAGGTGGGCCATAGTCTTTCTCACATCATCGACACGAGATAGAGGAACATAATGTCTTTGTGAAACAAGATCGGATGAGAATCAGAGGAAGGTTGGAATTTGCAGAGGTCAAATTATCTTGAACATATCGACGGCACAACAGTGGATTTGGAAGTATTTGACATCAAAATATCAAAGGTCATGATGACGAGGCAAAGAGAAAATGAGAGTTCAAAAGGGATCACCCAAACCCATGGAGGCAAGTGGAAAAAACGAGATGAGATATCCCCAACCCGACACGAATGCAGACAAGTGCCATGTTCAAGAGCGACATACTGCCGACACGACAATGATGTTGGTTCCTTTTTTCCCCACCATTTCTGGCGAGTACCTCTTTATTTTTACACAAGCTTGAAGAGGATACCATATGCTTGTCATATAAGTCCATCCTAGTAAATTTTACGAGCCCTAGGAAAGAGGAACTCGGATATTGTCATTACGACTGAATCCAATGTCATCAGGGTTTAACGAGTCTGACAAAGGAAGAACTCAGCGTCTTTTCATGTTTAGAGAGTTTGAAAAGACAGCAGAAAAGTAAACTCCAATGGTCCCTTTTCGTAAATAGTTTCTCAGACTCGAAAAGGTAGAAAATTTTGTCTAAGAAAACCTCCTAGTCGCGATAGGCTAGGGTATTCCTTTTTCGTAAATAATCTATCCCAGCCCGAAAAAGGAGTAAACGTATACTGGGTAGATGTCGTTTCGCAGCCACTTTAACGAGATCAAAAAGACAAGCGACTCGGAAATCTTTTCATGTTTAGAGAGTCAAAAAAGAGCTGAAAGATGACTCCTCCTAGAGGAACGAGTGGTATAAAGGGTAGAAACAGGTTCCGGTAATGGTGGAACTTCTCAAAACATGATAAAAGTCAAGAGGCTGGCTAACAAGACCACTCATCGCAGCAGTTCCTCAGGAACGGGTAAAACAACCAAGTGAAGGCATATGATCGGCCAAGCAGATGGGGACGATGGAATGAGAAAACCAAGGCTCATCTGACAAAAATAGGCTGATAAAATGGCAATCACGAGAGGTAAAATGGGAATGGTTTCATTTTTACACAAGCTTGAAATCAGGAAAGTCTGCTTGAAGTTGGTTTCATTTTTACACAAGCTTGAAACAAAGATAAAATATGCTTGAAACCGGTTTCATTTTTACACAAGCTTGAAACAGAAACAAACTATGCTTGAAAAAGTAAGCATGCCCCCAGCATGGTGACTCAATTCGAGGTACATGCCCCCCAAGATTCAGTCCATGCACCTGAGTAAACAGATGGAGGGAGTGAAGGTTCAAGTTATGAGATCTAAGAAAGACTCGACTGGGATTTTATGATAACTTATCAAAGACTCGAATTGAACGGGAACGTGTTTCATTGTTTTAACGAGGTTGACACATTAAAAGAACTATCCTCGGGACACCTTGTTTCATGGTTTAAGGAGCTTGGCACAAGACAAGGAACTCTGCTCCGAAAACCTTGTTTCATTTTTTAAGGAGCTTGACACAAGACAAGGAACTGTGCTCTAACCAGCTTGTTTCATTTTTTAAGGAGCTTGACACAAGAAAACGAACTGTGCTCCAACAACCTTGTTTCATTTTTTAAGGATCTTGACACAAGATAAGGAACTCTGCTCCAACCGACCTCATCATAATGAACAAGAAGTCATTGCTTCCAAGAGTTCTACTCCTGATGGAAGGAAAACATCCTGGAAGTCAGGACCCAATGCCCCCAGTACTTGATGCACAATGGCACTATCACTGGGTACAGGCATGGGGTAGGTAGCCACATAGTTGACCTGCGGTGGGGAAAATACAACGGGTGGATAAAAACCAGGAAGGGATGATGGCGGGCCAGCTACCACATCGGGACCAAAGAACGAAAGCTGATCAATGGTCACAACCTGTCCTTCATGCGGAAAACAGACCACACGAAAAATGGAGGAGAAAAGCGCTACCATGGCATAGGTGTAATCGCGCCCCAAGAGCAGATTGAAATCCAAGGGGCCTGGAAAAACCATCACGTCCATATGGACGATTTTACCTCCCAAAGTAACAAGTAACCTTGGAAGGATCCCTAGTGGTTGACTCGTTCTTTTGTTAAATGCCAACAGATTCTGTGTAACAGGCGCAAGCGGCGGTGAGCCAAAAGCTTTCCAAGTAGTTGAGGATAGAACACTAACAGACGCGCCTTTGTCTATAATGGTGCTGGGTACGACCAGACCAAAAGCCTGTACTGTGATCTCGAAAGGCACATAAGACGGAAGGCGGTATCCTGCGAATCGATTCCAATCAAAGGAAGCGACCAAACTACTCAGACGGGCTACCATCGAACCGAGATGGTCTTCCCCTGGTGTTACGGTAGAAGAAGGAGCATCCTCCACGACCTCCATCTCGAAGGTGGGAGGGGTATCCTCCGCGACCTCCATCACTGGAGGCGGAGGAGCAACTTCTTGAGATATAGGGACAGGAGAATCTTTCTCCAAGTCCGAGGAATCTGAAGAAACAAGAAGAACACGAGGGGTGTGAGGTCCACTCTCAACAGAAAATACCTAGTGCACCGTAAATGGGGCCAGTTCAACCGATCCCACAACCAATGGTTGGTCAGGAATGGATTCCTGAATTTGAATTTCCGAGGGAGCAGGATCGACCAAGGATGACTCTTGACCAATCATTGGATCAGCTGGCGGAGGACTCGAAGAAAGCTGTTTATAACTAGCCGGGAGGCATGGTGTAGAAACGATTGCGTTGTCCAAGACTCTTTTGGCTTCATCCATATACGCACAAAGGTGAATGGCATGGTGGCCTTCACACAAATTACAGGGATTGGCAAGCTTACCCTGCTTCTTATGAGTTTTACCAGCACCAGTTGAAGACGTGCCCCCAACCTGACTCCCGGAAGCCAAAGGAAACGGCGGATGACCGTTGGACCATGCTTCAAGCACCTTGGGAATGCCAGGGCAATCTTGAAGGAGATGGTCTCCCGTGCACAACATGCAAGGGAACTTTACTTTCCGCGGAGGGTTGGAAGGTTTATCAAGAGGAGGTGCATTAGAAGTAGTAGCTGTAGCTTTAGCCTCTCTCTTATCAAAATTATTCTTCTTTGTCTTCTTATTCTTCTTCTTAGCCACCTAGTTACTCGAATCCAGACTTTCACCAAGCGAAGTAGAAGAGGAGGCGCAAAAATAGGCCAAGAAGGGGAGAGGTCCACCTTAGAACCAACATGATGTTTTTCAGGCGGAGGAGATGGTTGAACAGTAGCTAGGACATTCGGGACCACAGAGGTTGAGAACAACCAAACAGGCAACCCAACAGTTAACCCAGGAAGGGACAACGTTTCCATATAAGGAGCGCCAACATTTCCAAAAGGAGGATAAGGACCAGGATTCCCATCGGAGGGGATTCCTTGGTTGGTGTACTCCGGAAAAGTTTCCATCAGAAACGATCTTCAAAACAACACCCTAAGGAAACTAACTTTAACCAGGAATATTTCGTGGGCAGTTAATTTTTAAAACATTGAAACAAAACTCTACCGTTTCATCTTTTAAGAGTCGAGAAACTGGCAAAAGGTGACTCTATCACTTTCAGATTGGAAACAAGCGTGAAAGGACAAGCGCTTGATGATATTTTCAAATTTAATGAGTCAGAAGAGATCGAAATGACTACTTAAGAATGTTAGGCAAAGGGTGTACCAAATAACCGTGAACTGCAATATACACCTTGGTTTCAAAATGAAAGAGAAATCAACCAAGGACTTGATGTATGTGCAGGAAATCTCGCCGAATGTTGTGTTCGGTGTATCACCGGTATAGGGCGGCAGACTCAGCTTCCTATGGATAAAGGATAGAAACCTAGTGGGGTCTCCCTTTATATACGCGATGGTACGGGGAGCACAAGTCCGTACTAGTGCTATCTAAAGCCAAGAGGCGAACGACAGCTACTAGGTTTAAAGACGTCGGAACACGTCTCTAGCCTAGACCTCTAAATATTTCGTTAATGTTTCAATGTTGCCTTAGGTTAATTCAATAAATTTTATGGTTGATCTTCAATTATGTTTCGGTTTTCAGGCCCTAGCAGGTGTCATTTGACAATCTCCTATATGCAGCTATATGAGAAAAGAAAAGTTTTCAATTCGATGAATGTTATCTAGTTGAGGGAAGAGCTTCAAACAATGATGCAACAAACAACAACACTGTAAACAAAATTTTTCCAAACTAGATGACTTTCACTATCCGAAAGTAATTTCAAAAATTCAATGATGCGAATAATGCAATGTAATCTATGCAAAATCCTCTTTTTCGAAAACTATGCAATTGTAATCTATGCACAATTTCCTTTTTCTTTTCAAATGATAAGAATGCACTCAATGCATTTTTCGATGAAATGAGAATCTACTTAATGCATTCTTTTAATAAAAAAGAATGCAATCAAAGCGATTTCTAGTTTTCAATCATTAAACAATGTAATCTAAGTTCAATGATGGATCTCAAAAAATACTTTTCAATGCAATGTGATCTAATGCATTTTAACGAAAAGCAAACTATGAGACAAAAACTAAAAGAATGCAAATCTCCTTAATGAAGGATGAATGCAATCGTTGTTTCAAAACACTTTGTAACGAAATCCCTCAAAAGGTGACAAGACATATGAGGTCAAACACAAAGAGGACTTCCAAAGCAAGAGATCAAAACAAGGCATTCATTCCCTTTTACATCAAACAATCATGGAAATAAGACATTTCAAACAATGAGAAATGTAATCTATGCTCATATAGTGAAAAGACCGGAAGGGAAAGACACACTGGTGAAGGATTTAGGGAAAAAATCTCAATTTTCACACACCCTGAAATTGGCCCGACTTTGTCATTGACAACTAGCGCCAACTGGCGCGACTTGCTCACTGACAACTAGCGCCAATGCCCAATTGGTGCGGGTTGCTAACTGACAACTAGCGCCAACGCCTGAAAATGAAAAAACAAAGAATTTCTCCCAACCAAGACCAGACTCACCACTTCAAGCAGAATCTCCAAGACTCAAATGAACCATGTAATCTAGGGTCAAAGTGAGAGAAAGTGGAATTCAAATGAAGAAGAAGCCAATCACTCAAATAACGCAATAAAACGATAGACAACCACTGAACGAATGTAGAGAAGCAATCACAAAGCTGACTGAACAGACAGAAACCAAAAACTCCCATGGGAGGCTCGACACACAATAACACCTAGATGCCTTAGGGCTAGAATGTAAAATCGATCGAAATGGGCAAAAAACCAAAGGATGGAGGTCACAGTCAGTCAAACAAGGCTCCAGAACACTCAAGCAGTCGAAAAAACAAGACCAAACACACTGATCAGGCTCAGGAAGCTCAGAACAGAGCAAACCCTAGTACCTCACAAGATTGGCGCGACTGTGAGGCTGAAACTAGCGCCAGAAACGAATTGGCACGGGTAATACACTAGCAACCTGCGCCAATGGGCGCGACTGTCAGGCTATAAAGCACACCAGTCGAGTTTTCTATGGAAAAATAAAAAAAGGAAATCCAACAAGCAGACCAGTGATGATCAAGCTGACCAAAAGCCAAAATCACAAAAAGAGCCAGCCAAAAGAGCCGATCAAGCAAGCAGAATCGAGAAACAACCGAAAAGACAAGGCAATACTCCAAGTGTTCAGTTCATAAACTAAACCGGAGATTGACTGAAGCAGCTTTGATCTACTTCGCTAATGCAGAGAAATAGCGTTTCGAAGGCTATCTGGCTAACTTCAGGCTCCGTATGTAGCTTACAAAGCAGAACAACAACAAGCTAGACGTTCCCCAGTGGAGTCGCCAATTTTTTGTGGAGGTCAATCCCCTCTATGGACAGAGGCGATCCCTACTAGCCCAGATCGGGTCTAGCAACAATCGTCACACGCTATAGTGCAGGTTCCTAATTGAAAATAAACCAACTAGCGATGAAGGCTTACCTGGAATCCAACGTTGTCGCTTGTAGAGAAGGTAGCGCTCCCGTTCCTTAGCTCTGGCAGATCACAATCCTCACGATCTCCGTGATCGGACACCTACACATACAAGAAACAAAACAAACGCAAGCATAAAATCCAGTATATGCAACTATATGTCAGTCAAAGAAGACATAACTCATCATCATTATCAACAACAGGAGTGGAACCATAACCAATAGTCGCTTATCATTAATCAATCAAAGAAGAATACAACCATAGCCCTGACGTTGAATTCTCCTTCGGAGGGTCGCCAGCGGATCACGTCTCGAAAAAGCCTACCGGGGATAGGAAAAACATCTCTCTTTGAATGTCTCTACAATAATCTCCTTGCTTGGATTTGGCCTTAAGGGAATGAATCAAGGCTCTTGTAGCATAAGGCTTTGATGGCTCTTGGGAACTAGCTATTCAGCCATTCAGCCATCCAGCCCCTTCATCAATGGATGAAGGATATATTAATAGAGGAGAGGAGGAGGTTGGGATCCCTACAATAGTGGAAGGGAGGCCTTATCCCTTGGGAGGTTCCCCATAAGGTGGAAACAAGAGGCCAAAGGAGGAAGGCCGTGGTTATTCAGTCGAAACCACTCCTCATGACTCATCCATGAAGTTGTTGTAATCGACTTATCTTTTAAATTTAAACGGTGCCATGGGGTGTAGCTGGGACAGAGTACGATTAGCGTGGGGTCGATGCAATTTTTATATAGTCGTAGCAGTACATATGAGTTCAGTACATGAGAGCAAGCAGAGTTTTTGGGGTGCTCAGAAATGATCCGCAGAAGAATGTTGTCCTCTGTGGAAAGGGATCTGATGATGGTATTTACAGGGCACGACAACGATTATTAGTCCGCAAATGACCCTCCAATGGGCGAGATGGGGATTGCGGAGACCGGTGGCAAGTGTATGCTGTCTTTCTGTAAGAACATAAGCTACTTTCTGAATCCAACTTGTATGTCCAGAGATCTTATTATGTCTTTACTTAGATCATTACATCATTCATTCATCAGATAAGTAGTAAGTATGAATAGAAATAACAGAACAAACCATCAAAAATAAGCAACACATACGAACACTAGGATTTAAGGTGGAAACCCAATTCGGGAGAAAACCCACCGCTGCTGTAATATCAGTCTTCAATATTTATTATAAAGAATACTTCTTACAATTTTATGCTGGTGCAGACTCATAACAGCACGCAGACACCCATCTGCAGAAGGCTACAACCTTCTCTCGTTCACCAGCCTCTCAAAGCTCAACTTGAACTCGTTTGCAGTACCACTAGAAGGGAGCTACGGCCCCCTCACTAAAGCTTCCACCTCGGCACCACTTCACCGGACCACGTTTCATCAATTTTCACTCTTGGGATCACGGTTTCCACCCACGACATACCTTGCGAATACAAGTTTATTCATTTGTACACTCACAGTTCTTCATGGTTATTTTGTCATTCAAACCCGAGAGATTCATCATCGGCAATCATTATATCCATGGGTGCATCGTATGGTCGAGATTTATCGATTGAAACAGATTTCATCTATCCTGAGATATTCCATAGAAATTTATTCATTCACACCCTTGGCATGCACATGGCTATCGTCCTCTTATGCTTATATAGTTTAACCTTTATCAATACTATGAGTAAAAGGTAAAAACCATTCAACGCTAATGGTATTCCTTTGGCAGTATTTCCTTTTTAGTTTACCCATTTCTCTTTGATGTAGGTTTTAACCCTAAACAGAAATTATCTACACACGAATCTTATAACAGAAAATAAATAATAGCGAGAGCATAAAACATAAAACAGATAAACACAGAGATTTTCCCCTGGATCCCAAATCGGGACGACCAGCTTGATTTTTCATTATATTCGTTTTAGTGTTACAACACATATATATACATGCCGAAGCATACATAAACCCCAATCCATAAACCCTGGATTAGAACATAACCGTAGTTCCCTTGACCGGATCTACAAAAATACCAGGGGCCGAAAACCATCGTACCCCAAAACCATGTGCAAAACCATGGACGCGAACTACCCACCGGAAATTAAGGACCAAAAAATTTTTGCCGGGGCGCTGCCCCGGCCCCCTTGTGACCCCCCCGTTGCGCCCAATGCAAAGGGGGGGCTATCGCCCCCCCTCTTACCCCCCCGCGCGTGCTTAGTCGTGGAAAGAATATAACACATACCCAACATTTGATTTCTTTTTAATTTATTTATCAATTTGAAGAAACTGACAAATAAATATATTTACAACTTTGAACTTAACTTTAGGATTAAAGTTACAACCCTTCGCACTTTGGAGAAATATCCAACGCTTTCAAACAATTAACCTTATGATAAACCTTTGACCCTGGGCCCACACATATAGTCAATAGCCAATCAAATACGCGCATGGTACCATAAGTAAACTTCGCACAAGTCTAGCGTCCGATCACCGTTAGATAGCAAGCTTCCAGATCAACGGCATATATGCATATCGCTTGACCTCCGATGACGAACATTAACGTGCGATGGCCCGCCGTACTTTGGTTAATATTCATGCATCTTCCTCATACGACCATCGTCCGATGGCTTCCCTCCATATCAACGGCGCACAACAATATCGCTGGGCATCCTAGGTCGAACTATAACGCACGATGGCGCGCATTGACAAGCGGTTTTGCGGAGTCGTACAGGGACGCGTGTCGAGCACTCTATGGAATCGCTCCTCAACCAGGAAATACCGCTTGCTCCGCATAGGCGGTGTGATGAAAACCATAAACCGCCTTCACTGTTCACTCGGTCATGATTCCGATCTTCCACGCAGGGTTCCGTCGCACTTCCTTTTGTTACATTCTACCTCTTTCCTTCTAGGTTCCGTTCATGATTCCAAAGGGTTAGTCTGGGATTGCGCTATCCTTCTTACTTAGTTAACTCTGGTCTATCTTCGACAGAATTTCCAATAAACAACGAACAAATATAGTTCTCTTCCGATGGGATTTTTACTACCATTAGGATAGAGTTAGTTATACGCATGCTTCCTCTATCAGGGGAATGAATTCAACAAAGTTTGTTCGAACAATTCGAGAGAACCAATGGACAGGATTTCCTCACAAACATCAACTCGAGACAATTCAATGTCATTATGTCTTCAATTCTGCTATAATATATCAACCTTCCATTGCATGTTCGGAGTTCTATCCTGTCACAGTTCCACTTCTAACTGTACATTCAAGTTCTTGATTCTGCAAGTAAAACCATCATATATCCGCAACCATTAATTCCTTCAATGGAATTCTTACTTATCACAAATTAATATTTACTAGAACATTCACTTATTCTTGTCTATTCGATGGCCTTTTTCTCCTACTCTGTCTCTGGACAATTCTGCTTCAATTATGCGTTCTATTTCTATTCACTGTCTCTGCATTGTCTGCTGCCTCAGTTCCTTATCTTCCTTGCTTCCTCTCTGCTTCTTTGCTCTTTCTGCTGGTCTCTTTGCTGCTTCTGCTATCTCTCTGTTACTATCTCTGATTCTTGTCTAATGATGCTCCTTGCTTCTCTCTTTGCCTTGTTGCTGTTCAGATGCTCCTTCTTTGCCACTTCCTTTGCCATCAATGACAACATTTCCAACAATCTCCCCCTTTGGAATTTATGGCAATACTCTTCCTCTGATTGTCTTATAGAAGCCCTTTGTTGCTTTTCCTCCCCCTTTGACATCAATGGCAAAGAGTTGATCAATATCCTTTGAACCGACAATACCATGCTCCCCCTGAGATCATGCTGCATCTTCAAACATAATATGACCAACAATGCATCCTGTTCATATGACCAATGCTCCCCCTTATCCTGTGCATTCAAAGATGCCTAACAGCACCTCACAACCAATTTAATCTTCTGTATTTAAGTAGACCTGATCTACGTTGTTGATTGTAAAATTATTTGTTGATAAAGTTTGGTAATATATTTTGTTCTTTGGAGGGAACATACTCCAATTTCACCTTCTGTTCAAGCACTTGTTCATATTTGATGGGAATGTGCTTGGTCTTGGAATGCATAACAAGATTCTTTGAGATACTGATGGCACTTGTATTGTCACACATAATGGAGATAGGAGGTGAACATTTGATTTGAAAGTCTTGTAAGGTTGCATCATCCAGAGAAGTTGAGTGCAAGATGATGCGGCAGCCACATATTCTGCTTCTGCTGTATATAAGGCAATAGAGATTTGCTTCTTGCTAAACCAAGATACTAACCGGGGCCCCATATAGAATGCACCACCACTAGTGCTTTTCTGATCATCAACATTTCCAGCCCAATCTGCATCAGTGTATGCATGAAGAGTAAGATCAGCATTCTTTGGATACCATAGTCCAAAGTCTTGAGTTCCTTGTAGATATTTGAATATTCTTTTCACAGCCTAAAGGTGAGACTCTTTTGGATTAGCTTGGAATCGTCCAACAATCCCAACTGCATGCATAATTTCTGGTCTTGTCCCAGTGAGATAAAGTAGAATTCCTATCATAGATTTGTATTTTGGTTGATTCACCGTGGGGGAATCATCATTAGAACTGAGATTACATCTGGTTATCATTGGTGTACTTACAGGTTTGCAATCTTCCATGCCATACTTCTTCAAGATTTTCTTGAGGTATTTTGCTTGTGATAAAAATATGCCATCTGTTGCTTGTTGCACTTGCAAGCCAAGAAAGAATGTTAGTTCCCCAAGTAGAGACATTTCAAATTCTTGCTGCATATCAGAAGAAAATTTCTGACTCATAGACTCTTCATTACTTCCAAAAATGATATCATCAACATATACAACCACAATCAATAGTTTGTCATTTTTAGTTTTTGTGTATAAGTTGCTATCAGCAGACCCCTTTGAAAATCCTTGTTGATGAAGATATTTGTCAAGACGATAGTACCATGCCCTTGGAGCTTGTTTGAGACCATATAGAGCCTTTTTAAGTCTACAAACAAGTTTTTCATCATTTCCCAAAATGAATCTTTCTGGTTGTTCTATATAAACTTCTTCTTCTAGATCACCATTGAGAAAAGCAGATTTAACATCCATTTGATAAACTTTGATTTGTTGGAAGCTTGAAAAAGAAAGAAACATTCTTATGGCTTCAAGTCTAGCTACAGGAGCAAAAGTTTCTTCAAAGTATATACCTTCTTGTTGAGCATACCCCTTGCAAACAAGTCTAGCTTTATTTCTTATAACATCCACATTCTCATTTAACTTGTTTTTGAATATCCATTTAGTTCCAATGACATTTTTGTCATGAGGTCTTGGTACTAATTCCCAAGTGTGATTCTTTTCAATTTGATCAAGCTCTTCATTCATGGCTTGAATCCAACATTCATATTTTCTAGCTTGACTGACATTGTGAGGTTCAATAGTGGACATAAATGCCAGATTGCTAGAAGATCCCACAAGAGTCCTTCTTGTTTGTACACCTGATCCCTTTTCTCCCAAAATTTGAGATTCTGGATGATTATTTTGAACATATCTGGATGGAGCCTTTTCAGAAAAATCATCTTCAGGTTCTTCATTGGGTTCACTGTTTGTATCATTACTATTTGATGTAGAAGGATATATGTCATCATCATCGTCTTCATTTGTTGTTTGTTTTTCTTCTTTTGGAGCTGACGGAGAATCATCAATAACAAAATCTATACATTCAACAATCTTCCGAAGTCTTTTATTGTAACATTTATATGCCCTACTCCTAGAGGAGTAACCAAGAAATATTCTTTCATCTGCTCTGGGTTCAAACTTGCCAAGTTTTTCATCATTATTTTTTATAAAACATTTGCTTCCAAAATTTATAAAATGATTTACAGTGGGATAATTACCATACCAGAGTTCATATGGAGTTTTATCACTATTTACACAAACATGTGCCTTGTTAAGAATATTTACTGCTATATGTGCTGCTTCTCCCCAAAATGTGTCAGGTGTTCCGGAATCATCAAGCATAGCTGTAGCCATTTGTTGAACTATTTTGTCCATTCTTTCTGCTACGCCATTCTATTGTGGAATGCCAGCTACAGAAAACTGTCTTTTTATGCCATGTTGTTCACAAAATTCAAGGAATTCATTGGATGTATATTCTCCTCCTCGAGCAGATCTAAGACACTTGATTTTTAGATCTAATTCATTTTCAACCAGTGCTTTGAAGATCTGAAATTTCTCAAATGCTTCATCTTTGTGTTTAATCAACCCAATCCAACACATTCTAGAGAAATCATCGATGAATAAGATATAGTATTCTTCACCATGTGGTGACTTTTTCTTCATAGGTCCACATATGTCAGTATGAATGAGTTCAAGAGGCTTACTTGATGATCCTTCCTTGGCATTAAATTGTACTCTGGTTTGCTTACCGAATTGGCAAGATTTGCATATGATATTTTCAGGTATAGTAATATTGGGAAGATCACGAACAACTTTAAGTCTGCTTGATTTGTTGATTTGAGAGAAGCTCAAATGCCCCAACCTTCTATTCCATAGCCAGTTTTCTGAAGATTTACTCAAGTAACATTGTTATTTTCAGTTCTTTAATACATACAGGTTGCTTGGAGTTATTTTTCCTTTTATAATTGTTTTACCTGTATCAAGATCACGTACCACACATTCTTTTGAACTAAAGACAACTTCAGTTCCTTGATCACACATTTGACTTACACTTAACAAGTTATGCTTTAATCCATCCACATACATGACATCATTAGCTTTCACCTTTTCTTTTAGAAAAACAAACCCTTTTCCCTTAATGACCGCAGGAGTATCATTTCCAAATGTAACATTCTTTTCCTTTTCTAGAGCACTATATGCAAGAAGTTTGTTTTTGTCACCTGTCATGTGTCTTGAGAATCCACTATCAATGTACCATTGGTTTTCTTCATCTTCTGCAAATAACGCTATGCCACAATTTTCAACCTGTAATTCCTTCTTTTTCCATACTTTGGAACTTGAAGGAACATGTTCTTTTGGCTGAACTTTGCTTCTGCATTCAGATTCTTCATGGCAAAAGTTATTGCAATAAGCACATTCAACTTCATTTTGAAGAGGAGAAAAGTTGTTATAGGTATTATTCTTTGTTTCAATATCAATCCTTTTCTTTCTTGTTTCTCTTGTCATGATGGTTTTATATGCTACACATTGAACAGCTTTATGACCAAAATTGTGACATGAGAAACATTGTCCATTGAAGAAGAAATTTCTACGATCATAAAATCTCCTTCTTGAATTTACCTGTTGATTGGTGTTTCTTTGAAAGATATTCCTGTTAGTGTTCTTTGAATTGAGATGATCATGCTTTTCTTGCAAAGATTCTTTATTCCCTTGCTGAGTGGCAACATGTTGTATACCAGCACTAGCTACTTTTAGATAATTTGGTGCTGAAGCCTGAGAAGATTCTCCGATATATCCAAGACCTGTCTTTATAAGGGGAGAACGTTGTACCTTGATAATCTCATCTAAGGTTTCAGATCCTTTAGCAAATCTAAGATTCAGAGTCTTTACTTTCTCAAGTTATTTTCTTAGACTTACTACTTCACACTCTAATTTCTCATTGTGTTTCTCTTTTTCTTCAAGCTAATTTTTCAGAGTTTCTATGATTATTTTACTCTCTTCTAAGCAAATTTTGAGTTGATTGTTTTCATTAAGAAAATCATTGTCTTCTAGAGCATCCACAAAAGTATCCTTTTCTTCTCTAGATTCTTTTTCAAATGCCATGAGAAGTCTAAGATCTTGTTCACATTCTTCCTCACTATCAGATAACCCATCACTGTCTTCATGAGTATAGTAAATTTTTCTAGTGCTATAATGATTCTTATTCCTTCTTACTACTTCCTTCCCCTTTTTATGTGTTTCTTTATGAGGACACTTAGCAGCATAATGACCAACTCTTCCACAATCAAAACATTTTAAAGGAAGCTTACCTCTGAACCGTCCTGTGCCAAGTTGAAGTTTCTTTACAAAGTTTATCTCATCCTCTTCTGAGATATATCCTGATCCTTCTGTTTTTTGTACTTCCTTCCCTTTTGTAGAAGTTCTAAAGACTGCTTCTTTGACTTCATATGGTCCTCCTCTTCTCATTTCATATGCAGTTAGTATGCCATGAAGTTGCACCACAGTAATATTTTGAAGATCCTGCTTTTCTTCAAGAGCAGAAACTTTTGACTCAAATTTTGCCGTTAGTGATCTTAAAATTTTCTCAACCAGAGTAGATTTGGTTATTGTTTCTCCCAGATTTCTCATACGATTTACAATATCATCAAGACGTAAAAATAATTTTGCAATTCTTTCCTCATTATCCATTTTTAGATTCTCATATTGAATTCTGAGAGTTTGGAGTTTAGCACTTTTTACCTTTGCATCACATTCATAGCTTAGAATGATTTTGTCCCATATTGCCTTTGCTGTATTTAGCTGCATGACTTTGACAAATTTTGATTCAGTCAAACTTCCCAATAGAGCATTGACCACCTTTGCATTGGTTTCATAATTCTTTCTTTCCGTCGAATCTGTTGGTACTACACCTAGATATTGATATCCTCCTTCAACAATTGCCCATACATCTTCTCCCAGAGACTGAAGATAGGATCTCATCCTTGTTTTCCAGAAGATTAAATTGTTTCCGTTAAAGAGCGGAGGCCTGATAGATGTTGTTCCATCTTGATTACTCATCTTGCTTGATCTTCCTTCTAGCGGCTAAGCTTTTTCAGAAGGACCTTCTCTGATACCAATTGTTGGGAAAAATACTGAGAGGGGGAGGGGGGTGAATCAGTATTGAGAACTTTTAATTTTTCTTTCTTGAAACCATAAGCTACTTTACTGAATCCAATTTTTATGTTCAGAGATCTTATTATGTCTTTACTTAGATCATTGCATCATTCATTCATCAGATGTTATGCAGTAAGCATGAAAAGAAATAACAAAACAAACCATCAATCATACATATGAACACTAGTATTTAAGGTGGAACCCCAATTCGGGAGAAAACCACCGCTGTTGTTATCTCAGTCTTCAATATTTATTATAAAGAAAACTTCTTACAATTTTATGCTAGCGCAGACTCATACCAGCACGCAGGCACCCACCTGCAGAAGGCTACAACCTTCTCTCATTTACCAGCCTCTCCTGGAAGGGAGCTCCAACCCCCTGAACTCGTTTACCAGCTACCACTGGAAGGGAGCTACAACCCCCTCACTGAAGGCTTCCACCCTCAGCACCACTGCGGACCACGTTTCATCAATTTTTATACTGCATCCACCATTTTCCACACGACATACCTTGCAGGCCACCAGATTTATTCATTCAGTACACTCACACCAGTTCTTCATGATTTTGTCTGTCATTCAAACCAGAGATTCATCATCGTCAGATCATTATATCCATGGGTGCATCGTAGATTCAGATTTATTAGTTAAGAACAGAGTTCGTCCATGCAGATATTCCTTAGAGAAATTTATTCATTCACCACCCTTACGCATGCACACATCGTACTATCATCCTCTTCACCTTATATAGTTTAACCTTTATCAATACCATGAGTAAAAACCATTCAACCGCTAATGGTATTCCTTTGAAAGTATTTCCTTTAGTTTACCCCATGTGCCTCTTTGATTTATTTTTAATTTATTTATCAATTTGAAGAAATTGACAAATAAATATATTTACAACTTTGAACTGAACTTTAGGATTAAAGTTACAACCCTTCGCACTTTGGAGAAATATCCAACGCTTTCAAACAATTAACCTTATGATAAAATTTTGACCCCGGGCCCACATATATAGTCAATAGCCAATCAAATACGCGCATGGTACCATAAGTAAACTTCGCGCAAGTCCAGCGTCTGATCACTGTTAGATAGCAAGCTTCGAGATCAATGGCATATATGCATATTGCTCGACCTCTGATGCCAAACGTTAACGTGCGATGGCCCGCCGTACTTTGGTTAATCTTCGTGCATCTTCCTCATACGACCACCATTCAATGGCTTCCCTCCAAATCAACAACGCACAAAAATATCGTTGGGCATCCTGGGTCGAACTATAACGCGCGATGGCGCGCATTGACAAGCAGTTTTGCGGAGTCGTACAGGGATGCGTGTCGATCACTCTATGGAATCGCTCCTCAACCAGGAAATACCGCTTGCTCCGCATAGGCGGTGTGATGAAAACCATAAACCGCCTTCACTGTTCACTCGGTCACGGTTCCGCTCTTCCACGCAGGGTTCCGTCGCACTTCCTTTTGTTACGTTCTACCTCTTTCCTTCCAGGTTCCGTTCATGATTCCAAAGGGTTAGTCTGGGTTTGCGCTATCCTTCTTACTTAGTTAACTCTGGTCTATCTTCGACAGAATTTCCAATAAACAACAAACAAATATAGTTCTCTTTCGACGGGATTTTTACTACCATTAGGATAGAGTTAGTTATACGCAGGCTTCCTCTATCAGGGGAATGAATTCAACAAAGTTTGTTCGAACAATTCGAGAGAACCAATGGACAGGATTTCCTCACAAACATCAACTCGAGACAATTCAATGTCATTATGTCTTCAATTCTGCTATAATATATCAACCTTCCATTGCATGTTCGGAGTTCTATCCTGTCACAGTTCCACTTCTAACTGTACATTCAAGTTCTTGATTCTGCAAGTAAAACCATCATATCCTTGCAACCATTAATTCCTTCAATGGATTTCTTACTTATCACGGATTACTATTTACTAGAACATTCACTTATTCTTGTCTATTCGATGGCCCTTTTCTCCTACTCTGTCTCTGGAAAATTCTACTTCAATTATTCATTCTATTCTATTCACTATCTCTGCATTGTCTGCTACCTCAGTTCCTTATTTGCCTTGCTTCCTCTCTGCTTCTTTTCTCTTTCTGCTGGTCTATTTGTTGCTTCTGCTATCTCTCTATTACTATCTCTGCTTCTTTTCTAATGCTTCTCCTTGCTTCTCTCTTTGCCTTGTTGCTGTTCAGATGCTCCTTCTTTTCCACTTCCTTTGCCATCAATGACAACATTTCCAACAAGATGTTGGGTTATGACTTTGAAATCGTCTATAAAAAAGGGAAGCTAAATGTTGTTGCAGATGCACTCTCAAGAAAGGATGAAGAGGTGGAAGCATTGCTTTGTGTCATTTCAATTATCCAACCAGATTGGATAACTTAAGCAAGGGATGAATGGAAGAAGGACGAAGAATTGTGGACTCTCATTCAAAATTTGCAGCAAGATCCTAGTACATCTAATACATTTAGTTGGAAAAATGTTCCTTATGGTACAAATATCACTTATATATTTGCAAGAATTCCCAACTAAAACAAATTATTCTTTTGGAATTGCACACTTCTCCTTTAGGATGACACTCGGGATTTTTAAAAACTAACCACAGGGTGAAGAAATAATTTTTTTGGGATTGCCTTAAATCTGATATTCAAAAGTTTTTGGCAGACTTTTTGGTTTTCCAGCAAAATAAAGTGGAGACAATTAAGACCCTGGGTCTTCTACAACCTTTATCCATTCCAATTCAACGTTGAGAGGAGATTTCAATGGATTTTATCACAGGTTTACCTAAGTTCGAAGGAAGGAGTGTCATCATGGTGGTAGTTGATAGACTTACCAAGTATACACACTTTTGTGCATTATCTCATCCATTTAAAGTGAGTACAGTTGCTATTTCATTTATGGAAACAATTCAAAAGCTACATGGAAACCCAAAGATTATTGTAAGTGACAGAGATCCCATTTTTACAGGAAATTTTTGAATGGAATTATTTTCTTGTTTGGGTACTCAACTAGCTCATAGCTCATCTTATCATTATCAATCCGATGGTAAAATAGAGATAGCGAATAAATGTTTGGAAGGATATCTTCGTTGTTTTGTATCTGATAAGCAAGCACAATGGGTAAAGTGGTTACCCCTAGCTGAATAGTGATATAACACTTCCGTCCATACTGCAGCAAAAATGACCCCATTTATGGCACTTTATGGATATCATCCACCATCCATCACATCTTCTTTAAGGGAAAATTCTAGGGTTCAAGCAGTGGATGATCACATCGAGCATCAACAAGAAGTTATCCAACTCTTAAAGGATAACCTAAATTTGGCACAAAATCGAATGAAATAAAAAGCAGATCAACATCGCAGTGAGAGAAGTTTTGATGAGGGAGACCGAGTATTTTTACAGCTACAACCATACAAACAAATGTCCCTCAAGCAAGCTAAGAAGGATAATAAATTATCGCCCAAGTACTATGGTCCTTACAAGGTTTTTCAAAAGATTGGTACTATGGCATACAAATTGGAGCTTCCTGCTTCTTTGCGAGTGCATCCAGTTTTCCATGTTTCATGCTTAAAAAAGGTTATAGGGGACAAACTTCCAGTTCAAACAATATTGCCAGAACTTGATGAGGAAGGAAAAGCCATATTGGAATCTAAAGCATTCATGGAAACAAGAACTCGACAACTACGAAATCGATCAATTTCAGAGTATCTCATCAAATGGAAGAAATTACCCATGGAAGATTCTACATGGGAGGATGAGAATTTTATACAAAAGCACCCGGACCTACTCAAGCATTGAGGACAACACCTTTTTGAAGGAGAGGATCATGTTAGGTCCTTATATTACTAGTATAGTCCCTTATTTTTGTTAGCGTAACCCCCTTATTGTTATTGTTGTACCCTTGTAACCACCATATTGTTATTATTGTGCCCTTAAATTATTATTGTTAGTCCGGCTAGGATTACATTGTGGCCCCATGGACTCCTATATATAGAAAGGAGGTTTTTTCATTTGTATCATCCAAGAATTTTTCATTCATGTAATGTATTGGAGGTTGCCCCCTCGAAGTGGCTTATTTCTAAGGCGTTGATAACTCTTTTCTTCTATTTTTGGAGCCAGTTTCACAACAATGGGACTGAGAAACAAACAAAACATGAAGCAATAGAGTAAATAAGGACACAACCCAATAGCCAAAAAATATATATTTTACGCCCTAGATGAAGAGAAATAAGCAACAACATTAGGGGGGGGGACAAGGAAGACAATCTAAAAATCATCCAAAACCCGAATAATCACTCTCAAGAACAAATGGAACAAGACGGACATCAACAAGTAGAAGAAGAATACAATCCTGAGGATACAGATATGGAAATAGTAGCAATAGAAACCTCACCAGAGGACTATGCAATATAGGAAGCCTTGGAAGGAGTGGACTTAAACTCCATAGCAGAGGAATGGGAAAAATGGTTCCTAGCAGTAATATTGGAGGAGCACATTCAAAAAATAGAGGGAGCATACATGTTATAGGAAGAACTAAAACAAGGTATGGAAAGAAAACTTCCAGAAGACCTATCTCACAAGGGAATCCTGGAAAACATGACAGTGGACCAATACAACACAAAAGGACCCGACATAAAAAGAGGAAGAAAAGCCACAAGTCAGCTTCTCCAAGAACTCAGAGCAATATTTTCAAGGAAGGCAAGGTGAGAGCCCTTACTTTAACCCCCCATTTGTTTCTATAAATTTTATCCCTTGGAATATAAGAGGCATAAATGTTCCATGGAAAAAAATAATCCTAAAACATAGGCTCATTACTATCAAGAAAGACATAGTTCTCATTCAAGAGACTAAGATCATAATGGATAACCTTAACACTCTCCAAAATGAATGTTTCAAAACTACATATACATAGCTAACTCAACCTTTGGGACCGCGGTAGGCCAACTAACTCTTTGGAAAATGACGCAGGCATAAACCCGCCAAACCCAGAATCAATTTGCAGTGCATATAAAAATTCACTTCTCATTTATTTTCCAACCGCATGCCAAGTAATCCACTTACTGGCAGTTTCAACTCGTAATTAAATCCCGCTCCACATTTTCTAATTCCATTAAAATTCCCATCTGGGCAAATCATAATAATATGAAAATTTCTATTAATCAATACCCAGAATTTAACATACCTCGTTATCTCTGCAAATTTATAATTCACTTTCCACCTTATTCAGATACTGTCACACATCGATTTTCACTTCTGCTGCACCCATCGTTCACAAGCACCGACCCATGCGCTTACCATTCGTCACTACACTTTGTGAATCCATATCTCCATGCCTTGGACCCTGCCTAGCCTAGTAGTTCCTTTCGATAGCTCGTTCAAACACCAAATTTCGCCCAACCTTCTTATACGCAGAATACTTATATAGAGATCCTTCGCTGATCGTCGTCACGACGCTGCTTCTCGGTCTCGACCCAATATCTCGCGCGGTGGGCGACTTTCCGGTTATGCATAACTCAGATTTCCATTATAAGTCGAATAACATTAAACACGATGATCACCAAGACATCACCTTTATTATGCATCCTCGCTCGCGCCTGAACATGACATCTATTATAATTCCGTTCAAATCCCGCCACCCGATCCAAATTTCAAATCAATTTGCAAATCGTACCCAATGCTTTCCAATCATCGGCAGCTTTCACAGCGTCGATACGATCAATCACCACAGTTCCGATCCGATTCAATCGGAATCGGGAATCGACATTGGTAATAATCGGAAGTCTGAACTTGCGGATTCAGTTCCCATAACTCCGATCCGATTAATCGGAGATCACCAATCGGATCTTTTGCAAGGTGTTTTCACTTTCAGCGCCCAAACTTCCGATCCGATCCAAATCGGAATCGGAGATTTCCAGAATTTAACATCACTTAACTATTCCTTGACTCCACATTGCCGATGCGAATTCGCCGGGCCGATGCAAATTTCAAAGCCAACATATGTATTAATTCCAGTTTGCTCAAGGTGCTGCAAAGTTAATTTAAACAAAATTTCTGTGTTGAAAGCGTTTCTAACTTACAACCTTAAACTACTGCCCGATTTACACTAACACTAGAGTTATTTCAATAAACATAGCCTGCACACCATTTCAATTGATTATACAGGTAAACAATACTCAAATTCTCACGATTTGTCATTCGACTTGCACAGAATGTAATGGCGTCTCATAATACTCAAAAACTAAACAGAGTTTGGCTTTTGCCTCACTTGCACAACGAAAACTAACCACTTTTTCACACAAAAATAGTCCTCCATTAATTTATCAAATTTCACACCAAATTGGTATTCAAATTCCATGACGCATCATATAAAAAGACACACGATATTTATTTTATGCACAATACACAAAAAAACAGAGTCTCGCAATTGCCTCTATTACATAAGAATAAACTCTGTATATAATTTAACTTACACAGTCTCCTCTAAAATGAGCTTTCGCTCCATATCAAAACTCACGCTATCTCTAACAAATCACTCTAAAAAAAATCCCTCGCTCACACAAGAATACCCCTCTGATCTAACTCCCCTAGTTCTATATAAAAAAAAAACCTCTCCATCATTCTCTCGCTCTTATCACATCTTCCATCAACACAATCTTCTGTTTCTAGGAATAGTAGCAGAAATCTGCTATTTCCGAGCTTCTCAGCACACCTATACAAACAATCTTATCACTAATCTAAAATAAGACAATTCTCATTTATTACAATAACAAACTTATTTGAGAAGTTTATCCTCCTCAGTAAAATTGAATTCATCCAAACAGTCAATGAATTTCGCTTTGTTTAGCCACAACATGTGACCATTTCATCACATTGCTGGCTGGGTCTAGATGCTCCTGCATCAGACTCCCAAAGTTTAAATTAACCATGATTTCCTGATCATGCACTTCATGTCTGTGTCCTCCTGGATCCCATACTTGATTTGATAATTTGTCCTTGGTTACTGCTGTTGCTGTTTGTCCTTCAAGTCTCCCGCCTTTGTGCTGTAATGCCTCACTGTCTGCTATTGTCATTTTCACATATTTTGCTGCTGTTTTGCTCACTCTAATTTGCAATTTTCCATTCCCTTCACCTGTACCATTTCTTCCAGCAAATCTTCCTTTCTTCTTTTGTCTTGTATTTGTTTTACTAGAATATTGTAGTATGAGTTTCCATAACTCATCCAATTCTTTGTCCATTTCACTTTTTATGTGTTGAACACTATTCTCTTGCAACTGGTTGTGTTCTTGATTTAGAACATCATAATCTCTGTCCCAATAATCTTCGATATACATTTCTGAAATGTACAAATGCCTTTTCCCAGGTTCTTCTTCTGGTTTCTCATTTATGAATTCATCATTCCTTACTTCAAATTCCAGCATACCTTCCATTAATCCGATCTGTTTTTCCGAATTGACTTCACATTGCCTTTTTCCTACATGTAAATCTTCATCAAAATTAATCAGCTTAATAGACTCAAATGCTTTACCTGGCTTCCTCATCAAAAGATTCGACTTATACAAATCTGCCATCTCATCGAGAAGTTCTCTCAAAAGTTCTGTACAATCTGCAATATCTGTTTTGTCAAAATTCCTCCTTATTCTGCATATGACTATGAGTAGTCATTTCTTCAACAGTCTTCAATAACTGTTTTTCTTTCCTCAAGTTAATGTGACCTGCAAACACACAACAACCTTCAGTTTTCAAAATATAATACCTTTCCTTTTCTTTTGATGCTTCAAGCACCAATCCTCCATCATAGATCTTTTGGATTCCAGTGGATCCTTCTTGCGGTGACTTCAAATCAATATGAATTTGTTCAAGTTTCCTGAACTCGTTCATCAGCTTGCCATTCAACCTTTGTTGCAATAGCTTCCACTTCACCCTTTTCTTCAGTTTCCATCTGTGTCTTCGGTCTTCACTTACCTTTCTTTGTACTACCAAACCAATTTCTGGTTCTTCATTCTGCTGCCAGCTTCTATACTTCTGCAATTTGATGCCTTTCTCAAATTCATTCTCATGTAGCTAATCATTCTTTCCAAATTTCTAGTTATCTCCATATTCATCTTGCTGAGTTAATATTTCTATCTCCTTCATGTCTCTGAGGACATAATTTCCTTGTTGCTCCTGATCTTTCATCTCACCTTCATATAATCGATGCTCAATTTCTCTGATTTCAGCATCATATTTATTAATGTTGTCTTCCACACCTTTTCCTCCATCAGGTTCTGTAAGCTTCGTTTCTCCTTTGGGTTCCTCGAGTAATCTTTCCAAGAATTCTATCTCCTTGTGAAATCTCTCCAGCAGATCATCACAATTTTCATTCTCAGCTTCATTCTTTTCTTGGCAATCCTCCTGAGTTAACCTGTTTTCCACATTATCATATTGCAAGCATATTTCATCAATTCCATTAAATAAATTCATTGGTTTACCTTCTTGTAATCCCACCATAGAATTGTCTTCAAACTGCTGGTCTATATGAATCTCATCTGACTGTTTCACACCAAACAGGATTTCATCTATGAACTCCTTCTGTTTCAATAGATCAACGCCTTCTTCCTCTAAAAGGGATTCACCATCATACTTTACCTCAAGAGCTTCATTCCTGGTCGTGACAATTTCAATCGACTGTCCATCATCCTCTGCATATCTTGCAAACCTACACAAACTGTAAGAATCAAAATCACAAGGCTGCATTGCCTCATCTACTTCCTTTGTCAACATATCTTCGAATTGTTCTGAACTCTGCCAATAGTCCATGAGATCTTCAACTGACCTCTCATTATCCTCTTTCCCTAACATCTCACCCTATTCTGGTCTGCAAATGGAAACTTCCAATTTTACCTCTGCTTCTCTGAGTTTCTCTGATTCCTCTTGAGCACTCAATATCTGCTCAATATTTCTCAATTCTTCTACTATCTCTGACTTCACTTGCTGATTTCTCCTTTCTCGTAGCCTTGGCCACATTACTCTTTTCCTCATGGTCCAAACACTTTTCTGCAACATTTTCATCAATATTCCAATCTGGAAATCTATCTCAGCTTTCTCTCGGTCAAACTCTTCTTGACTCATCCTCATGCCATTTGCTTTGGCATATTCTCTTCTGCTGTGGCTTCTTTGTGAACTTCTGTTATGACTGTCTATAGTCATTTTCTGCTCCTGTCTTTCCATGAGCTCTTTGCACCTCTGCAACAAGCCTCTGAACAGCAAGTCCTTCTTACTGCACCCTTACCTCACTAAGCTCTCCTCACTCAGTCTTTTGGTAAGTACGATCCCCTGTCTGGAATCTTCTCTTGAGCAACACCTTTGCTCCCTCTAGGCTTCTGCAATCTCTCACTCTTTCTTTAGAGAACACCTCAATTGTCCTCTCTGTCCAATCTCTTGTTGGATTCTTCAGGTTCACTGCCACTTCTATCTGGTTCTTCTCTCACAACTTCTCTTGATTTATATTGCTGCAGTCTTCACTCTTTCAACAGAGCCAAGCTCTGATACCAAAATTTGATGCAGGATAAACCTGCAAACCTAGAATCTCAACTCTGTTTTGCATATACAAAATGCATCTTCAATCACTGCCTCAAATAACGCTCAAGCCAGGAAATTTCAACCCTCTCAATTGAGGAAGCTCTTCAATTTTCCCATTCACCCTCAAATAAGGATTTAAATAAACCCAATTAATTCAAATGAAAATTAATTACGAACCAATCTGAAATCTTATTTCAGATATGCCATCCTCCAATCACTTCAACTCTTTGAAGAAATTACCACAAAGCCGTGATCACCGTACTCAAGTTTTAATGCATCGCCAGTGCCCCACACATCAACATATTAAATAGATTTTCGATGCATATTTTGACTTCAAAGTCTTCAACCTTTTAAATAAAATTCGAATACACAACTTCTGTTTGGTCAAGATTGTTCAAGACTCAAATTCGCTAATGATATCAATGCATTCAACTTCAACGAATACAATATGTAAAAATTATATACCTACCAACAAGTTTCACTCAACGAATGAAACTATAAACAACGACTCCATCGACCGAATAGAAATTAGACGTTCCACGAACACGAATTGGAAGCAGATGCTTATCGCACTACTCGATACATACGTATATGGACGTTAGAAAACCACTACACCCAATTGACATGCCTAGACCCATGCCGACACCCATGATCACCACCACTACGGATCACCCTCTTTTATGCCACTAAGATACTACTTCTTATCAACTCCACGATTACACCCATGCCTCAATTATTTGGAGAACCCTTCGATCACAACACAATCACTGTCTTTGCAAACGCAGATACAATGTGTAACACCATCGCTGCCAGATACCACAATTTCGTCTCAGAGAAAAAACGTTTCCTCTGCTCAACATACAGCCCTTCAACACGCTTCTGATGCAGAACAGAGACCAATAAAGCAGGAGAGCCAATGGCGCAGATGCTCATTCCTTCAATCGATCTCCCATTTCTGCATTAACTGCATGTCTTTTATTGAATTTAAACAATTCAAATCTTCGCCTTCATGCTTCATGCTCCGATGTATTCATATGCGATATCATGCAATTTCAATTCGCTCCATTTTCAATCTCCGATCCGATACAAACTCCGCTGTTCCGATCCGATTCAATCGGAAATCGGAATCACCACTGCAATGTGTTTCGATACAATCAAGTCGGCAATCGGAGATCAAAGATCTCTGAACCCATCCTATACCAATCGATGATCAGATGTCGGAATAATTGGAGACTACAATTGTTAATTACTATGCAGCGCCGATGCGATTCAATCGCAATTGGAGATCGCTAGTATCTTCAGTCCCGATTTATTTCAAACCGGAGAGGTAGTTTAACTTAAATCCGCTTACTGATTCCAATAGCAATCTAACTCAATTCTCTGTGTTAACAACTTGTACACTCACAGATTTAAACCATGCCAGATATGACTTCAACAAGGAAATCTTACCATTTCAATTAAAATAACACAGTCCACAACCATTTAAATCGAATACACAGCAAACCAACGCTCTGAAAAGGGTTTATTTCATAGTTTTTTTTCTGGATAATGAAATTTCACACGCACAGGCTCACTACTTCGGATTTTCTCCACATTGATCTTTACAACTAAATTAAAACACTGATCACCATCACTTCTATCATAACTAAGAGAAATCGACACATAGTCTTCCCGAATTCTCACACATTGACTCACACAATATGAAATTTATTCATAAAACAAAATCTCTGCTTTTTAACCAACTACTTCCATTACACATAACATGCAGTTTACATATTTTCTGAGCTCTCGCTCCATCCAAAAAACCCACACACCATTCGAGCTTTCGCTCCACACAGAACCCATTCTAATCCAACTCCCTAGTTCTATAACAAATCTACACCTCGACCTCTACATTCCAATCAACTCTCTACCTTTTTTTCAGCCTTTCCAACTTTTTTTATTAACTAGCTCCTAAAAACAATGCTAACCCTATCTCCTATTAACAGAATTATTCTATTTTAGAGCTTCTTGATTACATCTATACAAACAAATCTTATCACTAGTCTAAAATAAGACAGATCGGATTTATTACAATTTTAAACTATTTGAGGAATCCAACCTCCTCAGCAAATCGATTTTGACCAACAGTAAATAAATTTCACTGGATTTAACCACAACATGTGGAAAAATCTCCACATTGCTGGCTAATGCCGATGCTCCTGCATCAGACTCCCGAAGTTTAAATTAACCATGATCTCCTGATCATGCAATTCTGTTCTGTGTCCTCCTGGATCCCATATTTGGTTTGATAGTTTGTCTTTGATTACTGCTGTTGTTGTTTGTCTCTCGAGTTTCCCGCCTTTGTGCTGTAATGCCTCACTAACTGCTGTTGTCCTTTTCACATATTTTGTTGTTGTTTTGCTCACTTTAATTTGCAATTTTCCATTCCCTTCGCCTGTACCATTTCTTCCAACCAATCTTCCTTTCTTCTTCTGTCCTGCATTTGTTTTATTGGAATTTTGTAGTATGAGTTTCCATAACTCATCCAATTCTTTGTCCATTCCACTTCTTATGTGTTGAAAACTATTCTCTTGCCACTGGTTGTGTTCTTGAATTAGAACATCATAATCTTTGTGCCAAAAATATTCCATATAAATTTCTGAAATGTACAAATGCCTTTTCCCAGGTTTTTCTTCTGGTTTCTCATTCATGACTTCATCATTCCTTGCTTCAAATTCCAGCATACCTTCCATTAATCCAATCTGTTCTTCTTGGTTCAGATCGACTTCACACTGCTCTTTTCCTGTATATAAATCTTCATCAAAATTAATCAACTCAATAAACACAAATGCTTTACCTGGCTTCCTCATCAAAAGATTTGACTTATACAAATCTGCCATCTCATCTGAAAGTTCTCTCAAAAGTTCTGCACAATCTGCAATATTTGTTTTGTCATCCTCCTTATTCTGCATATGACTACGAGTAGTCATCTCTTCATCTGTTAATACAACAGTCTTCAATAACTGTTTGTCTTTCCTCAAGTCAATGTGACCTGCAAACACACAACAACCTTCAGTTTTCAAAATACAATACCTTCCATTTTCTTTTGATGCTTCAAGCACCAATCCTCCATCATAAATCTCTTGGATTTCAGCGGATCCTTCTTGCGTTGACTTCAAATCAATATGAATTTGTTCAAGTTTCCTGAATTCGTTCATCAGTTTTCCATTCAACCTCCGTTGCAATAGCTTCCAATTCACCCTTTTCTTCAGTCTCCATCTGTATCTTCGGTCTTTACTTGTCTTTCTTTGTACTGCAAGACCAATTTCTAGTTCTTCATTCTGCTGCCAGCTTCTATACTCCTGCAATTTAATGATTTCCTCAAATTCATTCTCATGTAGTTGATCATTCCTTCCAAATCTCTGGTTACTTCCACATTCATCTTGCTGAGTTAATATTTCTGTCTCTTTTATGCCTTTGAGGACATAACCTCCTTGCTGCTTCTGATCTTTCATCTCACCTTCATATAATCGCTGCTCAATTTCTCTGATTTCAGCATCATATTTATTAATGCTGTCTTCGACACCTTTTCCTCCATCAGGTTCTATAAGCTTTGTTTCTCCTTTGGGTTCCTCGAGTAATATTTCCAAGAATTCTATCTCCTTGTGAAATCTCCCCAGCAGATCATCACAATTTTCCTTCTCAGCTTCATTCTTTTCTTGGCAATCCTCCTGAGTTGACCTGTTTTCCACATTATCATATTGCAAGCATCTTTCATTAATTCCATTAAACAAATTCATTCGTTTACCTTCTTGTAGTCCCACTATGGAATTGTCTTCAGACTGCTAGTCTATATCAACCTCATCTGTCTGTTTCACACCAAACAGGATTTCATCTATGAACTCCTTCTGATCAACACCTTCTTCCTCTAAAAAGGATTCTTCATCATACTTTACCTCAAGAGCTTCATTCTTGGTTGTGACAATTTCAATCGACTGTCCATCATCCTCTGCATATCCTGCAAACATACACAAACTGTAAGAATCAAAATCACAAGGCTTCATTGCCTCATCTGCTTCCTTTGTCAACATATATTCGAATTGTTCTGGACTCTGCCAATAGTCCATGAGATCTTCTGCTGACCTCTCATTATCCTCTTTCCCTAACATCTCACCCTGTTCTGGTCTGCAAATGGAAACTTCCAATTCTACCTCTGCTTCTCTGATTTTCTCTGATTCCTCTTGAGCACTCAATATTTCTCAATTCTTCTACTATCTTTGACTTCACTTGCTGATTTCTCCTTTCCCATAGCCTTGGCCACTTTACTCTTTTCCTCATGGTCCAAACACTTTTCTGTAGCATCTTCATCAATATTCCAATCTGGAAATCTATCTCAGCTTTCTCTTGGTCAAACTCTTTTTGACTCATCCTCATGCCATTTGCTTTGGCATCTTCCTTTCTGCTGTGGCTTCCTTGTGAACTTTTGCTATGACTATCTGTAGTCATTTCCTGCTCCTCTCTTTCCATGAGCTCTTCGCACCTCTGCATCAAGCCTCTGCAACAGTAAGTCCTCCTTACTGCAATCTTACCTCACTAAGCTCTCCTCACTCAGTCTTTTGGTAAGCACGATCCCCTATCTGGGGACCTTCTCCCCGAGCAACACCTGAGCACTCTCTAGGCTTCGCAATCTCTCACTCTTTCTTTCGAGAACACCTCAATTGTCCTCTCCACCCAATCTCTTGTTGGATTCTTCTCGTGTTCACCGCCACTTCTATCGGTTCTTCTCTCACAACTTCTCTTGGTCTATATTGCTAGAGTCTTCAATTTTAACAGAGCCAAGCTCTGATTCCAAAATGATGCAGGATAAACCTACAAACCCAGAATCTCCACTCTGTTTTGCATATACAAAATGCATCTTCAATGACTGCCTCAAATAACGCTTGCCGTAAATTTCAACCTCTCAATTGAGGCCCAAATTTTCCCATTCCACCTCAAATAAGACTTTAAAATAACCCAATTATCCAAATGAAAATTAATTACGAACCAATCTGAAATCTTATTTCAGATATGCCATCCTCCAATCACTTCAACTCTTTGAAGAAATTACCACAGGCTGTGATCACCGCACTAAGTTTTACTTACTGCCCACACATCAACATATTGAATAGATTTTCGATGTATAGTTTGACTTCAAAGTCTTCAACCTTTTGAATAAAATCTGAATACACAACTTCTGTCTTTGGTCAAGACTGTTCAAGACTCAACTACGAATGATATTTCATCAGATCTTGACCTCAACGAATACAATATGTGGTAAAATTAGAGAATTTTACCAACAAGTTTCACTCGGGCAGCAACGAATGAAACTATAAACAACGACCCATCGACTGCAATAGAAATTAGACTAATCCCACGAACACGAATTGGAAGGTGGATGCTTATCGCACTACTCTGATACACAGATATGGACGTTAGAAAACCACTACACCCAATTGACATAGCAGTCTACGCCCATGCTGACACCCATGATTACGCCACTACGGATCACCCTCTTTTATGCCACTAAGATACTACTTCTTATCAACTCCACGATTACACCCATGCCTCAATTATTTGGAGAACCCTTCGATCACAACACAATCACTGTCTTTGCAAACGCAGATACAATGTGTAGCACGATCGCTGCCAGATACCACAATTTCGTCTCAGAGAAAAAATGTTTCCTCTGCTCAACATACATCCCTTCAACACGCTTCTGATGCAGAACAGAGACCAATAAAGCAGGAGAGCCAATGGCGCAGATGCTCATTCCTTCAATCGATCTCCCATTTCTGCATTAACTGCATGTCTTTTTTTGAATTTAAACAATTCAAATCTGCGCCTTCATGCTTCACGCTCCGATGTATTCATATGCGATATCATGCAATTTCAATTCGCTCCATTTTCAATCTCCGATCCGATACAAACTCCGCTGTTCCGATCCGATTCAATCGGAAATTGGAATCACCACTGCAATGTGTTTCGATACAATCAAGTCGGCAATCGGAGATCAAAGATCTCTGAACCCATCCTATACCAATCGATGATCGGATGTCGGAATAATTGGAGACTACAACTGTTAATTACTGTTGAGTCCCAAATTTGCATCTTTTCCATACACTTTTCCATACCTTTTTCACTCACCTAAACCTCCCAAATTGTCAATATCATGTGCAAAAGGGCATCTAACATGGTTTTTAATTATATTTTTGTGTTTTCTATTTGATCTAGATTTTGTTCATTCAGTTGCGGAATCTTGCAACTTTCCGCAGCTGCTGCAACTTTCCGCAGCTATTTTGTAAAACTCTATGCTACAGGTGTCTACAAGGGAAACGAGCCACATGGGCAGGCTAGGAATGACGTGGACATGGTTCGTGTCCTATTGGTTCAAGAAAACTCGTCCAAAGAAGCCGCGGTCAAAGGCGTCCACATGGAAGTCAACTATGGAGTTTCATGTCGGTCGGACTCTGTTTCGTGGCACATAAAGATCCATACGGCCGTTTCTAAGCCTGCGGAGGTTAAATCGACATCTGTACAGGGTTCTAGAGTCGAATTCAAGCATCCACCTTTCGTAGATCTACTTTCCAACACGGCCATACTCCTATATCCGTGGACGTAGTGGTCTACGTGCTCTCTGCCATCATGAACTTTAGGAGACAGTTACAGTTTATTGTTATATATAGAGCGTTTGCATACGCACATAAAGTTAGTTGATGTTTGATGTGCACATAAAGTTAGTTGATAGTTGATGTTAGTGAATGTACTTTGTTATCTTTTAGTCTGTTCTGTAGTGATTACGCTGCACTTGTGCCGTAACACTACCATTCTGTAATGAACTGCTTTTTAATATGAGAAGACTCTGTTTTTCAACTTAATTTGTGTTTGAGGATCGTTACCAAGGCTGTGTAGAGGGCCCCTGCTCAGCTAAGGTTTTGTGTATTAGTGTATATTTCTCATTTCATTTCTTTAAAAGTCATTGTATCATAATCCATCCATATGTTCATACTTTGCAGTTGTTTCATTTCTGTTTATACATTTCCATAATTTCCATTTCATTTATGTCTTTCATGTTTTATGATTGTTAATCACTGATCAGTTTTCTTGATTGCAGGTTTTAGATAGACAGCCCGGGCATTTTTATAGCTTTTTGACTAATGACATGGATCTAACATTGTTCTGCTGCTAGTTTGCTTTTCATAGCTTTTGTTTAATTTCAGTCTTGCTTTGTTCATTTCAATTTTGTTTTTCTGCTTCAGTAGTTAAAATTTAAATATACTAATCTGCTCATAGCATCTTCAGTTGCCTCCGAAAGCCACAGCTGGACTGATGGTGAGGGACTGCATTATAAAATGTGTAGTTTAGTATTAGTTTCTTTTCTGCAAATTTAGATATATTAAGCTGCTCATAGCGTCTTCAGTTACCTCCGAAAGCCACAGCTGGACTGATGGTGAGGGGCTGCATTATGAAATGTGTAGTTTAGTATTAGTTTCTTTTCAGCAAATTTAGATATATTAAATCATGTATGACATCTTCAGTTGCCTCCGAAAGCCACAGCTGGACTGATGGCGAGGGATTGAATCATGTGTGTATGGTTTAGTATTAGTTTACTTTATGCAAATTAAATATCAGTTACACAAGTTGTTTATGATTACTTCCGAAAGTCATAGCTGGTCTAATGATGAAGGGTCAGAAAATGAATTGATGTAATCTGATTTAGATTTATTTTGTTGCAATTTTGAATTTCTTTAAGCATAGTTTCTTTTGTGTTTAGTTGGCAGCAAGAATAGTTTGGTTTTCATGTTCACTAGTTTACTGTTTTGATTCATTAGATTAGCAGCACCTTTTCATTTCAGCAGTACACTTTTACTTTCTTTCAAGTCTTGTCATTATAATTTTCAATTTGCTTTTAAAGTTTCAAGTTGGTAAATCATTATAGGGGATATCACTTCCTTGAACAAATATAACCAAACTTGTTTTCATTTTAGAATTTCCATTTCACCTTAGAAAAACCAAAAGCGACAAAAAGTTAAGAAATAGGTTATCTTGCACATATAGTGCGCCGCACTTCATCAGCTTACGATTCCCGGATTGACAAATTAAATGCAGCAATTTAGGACACACTAAATTGACCAAACATTTTGGCGCCGTTGCCGGGGAAGTGTAACTAGGTAGCCAATTTCTTAAAAAAAAAAACATAAAATCATAAAAGAAGGAAAACTTGATAACTTCTTGAAGTATGCTCTCCTCTTGCACCTAGTGTGATCTGGAGGATCAGAAAAGAGAGTTATTGGTTTAGTAATTTCTTAAGTATGCTCTCTTCTTGCACCTAGTGTGATCTGGAAGATCAGAAAGAGAATTATTAGCCCAACTTTTTAAAAAATAAAAAATGACATGCATAGAGCAAGAGATTCTAGGGGGAGGTTTATAGCTAAAGCCAAGAGTTCGATTTTCACAACTCCATCTTCTTCAAGGCATAGACCAGATTCACCACCATCTACCCCTAGCCTTAAGATTTTTGGAAGTCAAAGAACAGTTGAATTAGAGGATTCTCCTATACCACCTACTAAAACCCACTTAGAAAACAAAGAGACTTTCTCTCATCCTTCCTTGGTAGAAGAACTAGAGGAATATAGGGACTCTAAAGAAACTATCATGGCAGAGGAAGTAATAAATAGAGGTGGAGGTAGAAGAGGAGGAGATAATGGAGATAACAATGGTGAAGGAAATAATGGTAGAAATAGGGATTTGTTGGGATTCCCTATAGTTGATGAGGAAACTCATGCAACAATGAAAAATATTTCACCATATGTTCTCCCTAACTTTTATGGATTGCGAAGTGAGGATCCTGAAACATTTCTGTTTGAGTTTGAAGTAGTGTGCCGAACTTATGACTATATGGAAGATTCTCAAAAACTCAAACTGTTTTCTTCAACATTGAAGGGATCTGCTTTGAAATGGTTCATGGGATTAGCCACTCAATCTATCGGGACTTGGAATGAAATGAAACAAACATTTTTGGATAGATACTTGGACTATTGTATGCCCACCAATCACAAGGATGAGGTATTCAAAATGATGCAAAAAGAAGATGAAAATTTGGAAGATTTAATTGAAAGATTTCAATACAACTTGAAAAGAGCAAAGATGAGCAACTTAGATAATGAAACCTTGAAAGCCCTCCTATTAAAAGCCATTAGAGATGAATGGATATACATTTTAAACATGATGGGGAAAGGAGACATTTCTCAACTTCCATTTCGTGATATAACAGAACTATGTATCCATCTCTCAAGGGGAAAATCTAAAACTGGAAAAGGACCTAGGGATTCTTCTCTTATTAGGGCTAACAAATCTGCAACTGGATCAGTAAGTAGGGCAGAGATTGGTAATATGCTTGATGAGTTCAAAACTGATATCTTAGGGAGCCTTAGTGAACAACTAGACACACTTAAAATCCAAAACAAGCAGAAAGCAGAAACAGATGCTTTAGCCATCTTTTGTCCGAAATGTAGGAAGAAACATGCTTTAAGGGAATGTCCCTTGGATGCAAAAGTTGTAGAAACATGTATGATTTTCTCAGAGAATCATGAGATCAAGGATTGTCCTTCAATTCTTGGACTCAAAGCTGTCTTTCAAGAAGACCCAAATTCAGTGGAATCTCTCTGTTTTGTTGCAAGAAGACCTTGGCAGGGACAA
Organism: Pinus albicaulis; assembly: GCA_034641835.2. NCBI lineage: Eukaryota > Viridiplantae > Streptophyta > Pinopsida > Pinales > Pinaceae > Pinus > Pinus albicaulis. The sequence continues at coordinate 22,622,344 of CM076583.1, forward strand.
CAAACTCAAGGGTTTAACAACCCTATGAATCTTCAAACCCCACCAAATTGGAATCCTTGGCAACAACCTTGGCCCCAACATCCAAATCCATATCAGCCATGGGTACAAGGGATGCAAAATCCTTATGGGAGATTTGCTCAATTTTATCAATATCCTCCATCTTTTCAAAATCAACAAGCTCCACAACTTCCAAACCCAAATCCACAACTTTCATTGCCATTTCCACAACAACAACCTTCTCAACAAAATAAAAATCCTCAACTCATGCTCCCATACCAACAAAAGACAAATCAACTTCCAGCTCAGCCACTGCCAAATCCTAACAATAAGAATCCTCAAACTACTTATATGGTAGAAGGACAACGATTTCCTACCTATATGATTGTTCCTCTCAACGATGTACAACTCAGATCTGGTAGAGTTTTAGAAAAACCTTCTATAGACATTCAAGAGCAAGATACCTCTGAGGAGGACTCTCTTCAAGTCAATAAGGGTTTTGAGGAAGAATCTCTTCAAAATTCAAAAATTCAAAAAGAAAAAGAAAAGCTAGCATCCACAACTCCTATAGTTGAGCAACCTGTATCTTCATCTACACCTCCTTTTCCGGGAAGACTACAAATTGATAAGGGGGTGGAAAAACAAATTTTGTTGCCTAACTATGACTTTCTAGATGAATTGAAGAATGTTTGTATCAAGATTCCATTGCTACAAGCCATTCGAGAAATTCCTATTCTAGCAAAAACCATAAAGGAGTTGAGTTTCAAAAGACCAGGAAGGAAGCTAAAGGACACAAGAAGAATCCACCTGGTAGGAAAGATTGCAGACATTATGATGGGAAAAATTACCATGCAGAAGTATGTAGATCCAGGAAGTCCAATTATCAAGACACATATAAATGGGATAGAAATTCCAAACACATTGATTGACTTAAAGGCTGCTATCAACATTATGAGTAGACAGACTATGGAACAGTTAAAACTTCCTAACCTTCTCTTTACACCTACTTTACTGCAACTTGCAGATCGATCGGTTATTAAACCAGATGGTGTATTAGAAGATATTTCAGTCTCCTTAGATTCTTGGGAATATCCAGTAGACTTTATGATTTTGACTCCCAAAATTAATCTAGGAGGACATCCACTTATTTTAGGAAGACCTTGGCTAGCCACAGCTGATGCTTTTATTAGTTGTAGATCTGGAGACATGTACATTTCTAATGGTAATTCGACAAAGAAATTCAATTTGTATCCTCCAGCAAGAGAAATCACAGAAATAGGAGACAATGAATGGATCGATGATGAGAACACTATACAACCTGTCTTTACCATTTCTGAAATTAGTGAGGATAATCAAATTCTGAACACATTAGAAAATTTTGAGATAACTTCAGAATATGACCCCACACAATTTCAGTTGGAATCTGACATAGAATATTTATCATCAAGACAAATGTCTCTTTACTCTATGGAAGAGTTTGGTAATTCTACTATTGAGATTTTTCCAGAAAAGACATTGAATATCAACAAACATTTGGAGAAATCACAACAAGAAGAACTAACCAGAATATTGCAAAAACATTCTACTGCATTTGCATGGGAGTATAATGACATGAAGGGTATTGATCCTAAGACTTGCATCCATCATATCTATATTGAGGAAAACAGTAGACCAATCAGACAACCTCAAAGAAGGATGAATCCAAATCTTAGGGAGATAGTGAAAGAAGAGCTCCAAAAACTTCTCGATGTAAACTTCATTTATCCAATTTCAGATAGCCGATGGGTTTCTCCTTTGGTTATAGTACCTAAAAAGAATGGTAAATGGAGGGTATGCATTGATTACGGGGAATTGAACAAAGCAACTTTGAAGGATCACTTTCCTTTGCCTTTTATCGATCAGGTATTAGATACATTAGCAGGTAAAAAGTACTTTTCATTTTTGGATGGTTTTAGTGGCTATAATCAAATTTAGGTAGCACCTGAAGATCAAGATAAGACCACATTTACTTGTCCATGCGGAACTTTTGCCTACCGAGTACTTCCTTTTGGGGTATGTAATGCACCTGCAACATTCCAAAGAGCAGTACTAGGAATTTTTCTGATCTAATCCATGATTGTGTAGAGGTTTATATGGATGATTTTACAGTTTATGGTAATTCATTTGAAGAGGCATTAGAAAATTTGGAAAAAGTTCTCATAAGATGTAAAAAAACAAACCTTTCATTAAGCCATGAAAAATGCTTTATGATGTTTACTGAAGGGATTGTTTTAGGACATCATATTTCAGGAGATGGGATTAAGGTTGATAGATCGAAAGTTGAAGTCATCTCCAAGTTGCCTATTCCAAATTGTCAAAGAGATGTTAGAAGTTTTCTAGGATTTACTGGTTACTATAGAATATTTATAGAAAACTTCACTAAAATAGCATCTCCACTCTTCAAATTGCTTACAAAAGATTGTGAATTTAAATGGGATCCTGATTGTCAATCAGCTTTTGAAACTTTGAAAACAAGAATATCTGAAGCACCTATTTTGAGAGGACCAAATTGGAAACTTCCTTTTCATATTTCTACGGATGCTTCAGATACAGCTCTTGGAGCTGTGTTGGGTCAAAAAGATTTAATTCCTTATGCCATTTATTACACCAGTAAAAATTTGACTCCCACAGAGTTGAACTATACTGTGACTGAAAAAGAGTTCTTAGCTGTTGTTCATGCAATTAATAAGTTTAGACATTACATAACGGGCTATGAAACTTTTATTCATACTGACCATTCTGCAATTAGATATTTAATGAACAAACCTGTTACTAATGGCAGAGTGACAAGATGGCTTTTACTTTTGCAAGAATTCAATATTACTGTGTTGGATAGACCAGGAAAACAGAATACAGTAGCGGATTTCTTGTCTAGGATTCAGAATACTAAAGAAGATTCTCCTGTAGAGGATAAGTTTCCTGATGAATACTTGTTTGCAGTAACTATTAAGACCCCTTGGTATGCATATATTGCTAACTATTTGGTTACGGGGAAATTACCTTCACATTTATTTTCAAGTGAAAAACGAAAAATTATTCAGGAGAGTTCAAAATATTCATGGATTTCTAACGAATTGTTTAAAACAGGGCCAGATCTTGTGATCAGAAGATGTGTCGGGGAAGATGAAATGCCTGATATTCTTAAGGCATGTCATGATGAACCATGCGGCGGACACTTTGCAGACAAAAGGACGGCCTATAAAATCCTCTCTTTAGGATATTATTGGCCTTCCCTCTTCAAAGATGCAAAATAATATGTCAAAAGGTGTGACAGCTGCCAAAGAGTAGGGAAACCTGCCCTTTCAAATGAAATGCCATTGCAAACACAGGTACTCATTGAACCCTTTGAAAAATGGGCTTTAGATTTCATTGGACCTATTAATCCACCATCTAAGAAAAAAAAGTATATATTGGTTTGTATTGATTATGTTACTAAATGGGTAGAAGCCAAAGCATTAGTATCTGCTACTGAAAATTCAGTTGTTCATTTTCTTTATGAGGATATTTTTACTCGCTTTGGTGTTCCAAGAGAAATTGTGACAGATCAGGGAAGCCAATTCACATCCAACTTGGTGGAGAAGTTGATGGAAGAATACAAAATCAAGCACGGAAGATATACTCCTTACCATCCGCAAGAAAATGGTCAAGTGGAGTCTACGAACAAAGTTCTTGAAAGTATCATCACCAAAACTGTTCATCTACATAGAATATATTGGGCAGAAAGGCTTCCTGAAGCCTTGTGGGCCTACAGAACTACATGGAGAAATACAACAGGACATTCTCCCTATGAACTTGTTTATGGGAAAGAAGTCTTGCTCCCCATTGAATTCCAAGTCAAGACCTTCAAGATAGCAGTTCAGTTGGGGATGGACTTATCAGAAGCCCAAAAGCATAGAATGGAGCAGTTGAATGAGCTAGATGAGATCAGACAAGAAGCAATTCTAAGAGCTGATCTAGTTCAATATCAAAGAACTAAATGGCATGACAAATATATCAAAGAGAAGAAGTTTCAAGAAGGAGATTGGGCATTGCTATTTGACTCCAAGTTTAAATATTTTCAAGGGAAATTTTAGACTCATTGGCTTGGGCCATATGAGATTGACAAGATCTTTAGCAATGGAGCTGTAAGAATCAAGACCATTGATGAGTTTCAAACTCCTCTTATTGTGAATGGCCATAGATTGAAAGTTTATCATAAGCCACTCTCAAAAGAGGATTTTGTCAAGATGTTTCAAGAAAGTTCTGCAATCAGGCTGGTACAGAATAATTCTTCTTCTCCACCAGCCTAGCTTTTGTTTTTCAGTTTTAAAAAAAAAAAAAAAAAAAAAAATGGTATAAGCCTGAAAACCAATCATTGATTGGCAGTCTTATGCAGAAAATATAGGGTGAAAATCAGGGACACCTGACACTCTATATTTTCCAAAAAAAATCTCTCTTTCATTTCATTTCATTTTACCACCCACTCCATTTCATTTCACTTCATTCCATTTCATTTCATTTCATTTCACTTCATTCCACTTCATTTCATCCATTCCATCAATAAAAATCTTTTCATGACCATTTCCATCTGGTCATTTGTCATTCATTTGTCATTTGTTCATTTCTATTCAACCAAGTAATAGCTGTGTCAGTTTCCGCAGCTGACATCTGTTTCCGCAGCTGACTCCAGTTTCCGCAGCCAGAAGCAGATTCCGCAGCTACTACTCTGTTTTCAAAGAGACTGTACAGTCAGATGTTATTTTCATAATTATGAAATAAAATGCAGGAGAGAGGATCAATGGAGCATTCAAGACACCAATGGAGATCAGTCAGTTGAAGACCAAAGGCAAAGGCAAAGATTCCAAAGGTATGAATAAAATTTATTTCAAATAGTATTGAAAAACACATTTTTATATAGTTTCAAACCATGAGCTCTACCCATTACGCGCAATGATTATATTGACAGTTTCGTAACCTTCCACGATCTCCATGTTATCCTCTTGCATTTATTCACAAACGGTTTCATCATTAAACTATGATTTTCACTTATGATCCAATATCCCACCGGTGATAATGAAGCGTATTTGATTTGACTTAGGACTCTTGCAGCCGCATAAACTCATAACCGTTGATTGAAACGTGTTCATATTTAATTGTGCACCCACCAAAATTCAAAACGTTGCCGAATGTGTTATACTTTGCTAACCTCTCTGTCGTGTCTCTGTCGTGTTTATGAAACCCCACTCTACTCATTCTCACTCCCTGTTTCACTCCATTTCGTTCCTTTTGCTCATTCTCACTCCCGTATATCTACCCACAGTCTTACTCCATTCTGTTTATGGTACTCATTCTCATTTTATGATAACATCCCCACAGTATTGTGCTCGATCCTGTGTATTCCATCGTTCCATTTCCACTTAAACCCTCACAGAGGCAAACTTGTGAAGCACAGAGAAGTGAAATGGGAAAATTATTAAGGGCAGAGCCGGAAGGACCAAATTTTATAGAGGGATTTCCGCAAGCAAAAGAGATGCTGAGGAAAGCTAAATGGCTGCGTTTTATTCAGAAATTCAGGGGTTACCACAAAGAAATTACGAAAGCGTTTGCAAGGTCATTTGATGGCTCGGAAGCAGAAGTTGGAGACCTCAATTTTTTGGTCAATGAAGCATCAATAGCAACAGCCACAGAGCTTCTTCAGGAGGGAGAACGTTGGTTCAAAAATAAAAGTATCAGTGATGAGGCATGGAGAACAATCCTACGAAATCAAGGTATGGATATCACTGTTTTTAAAAGAGGAATCCCTGTGCATGCAATAAAAGAAGAATGGGCCGTTTTACTGCTAATTGTTCAGAAATTCATTACATGTGAAGGTCGTTTTGGGTCTATGTACATGTACCATACTAGGCTATTGATGAATTTTCTAGAAAACCAAACTCTCAATCTCCCTTATTTTCTATTCAATAGCTTGAAGAAAATGGCTGTGACTGTTCAAAAACACTTAGGAGATGTAGAGCCTCATCTTTATCACCACGGCCTTATAAAAAATCTGATTGAAAAGGAGCTAAAGGAAAGAAAAGATACATGGGAACAATTCCTAGTTAGAAACTTCTTTGAAGAACCTCAGGAAATTCCCGAAGGTAGTTCAATTAGAAGGAGTAGAAGAAAAAGAATGAATGTTGAAACCCAAATTACTCCTACTCAGGAAATTCCCGCAGCTAGCACAGCAAAAAGAAGTAGGAGGAAAAGAACAATTGAGGAAATCCAAAACACTCCTACTATTACTATGGAAAGAACTGATAGGGAAGAGAGATTGGTAAAAAGAAAGAAGAAGGATATCAAAGGAAAGAAGCCAATAATACCAAAAGAAAGAGAAACTATTGAGGCTGTACATAAAACTCCTTCTTCTGAAGAAGAAGATCACCAAATACTATCTGAAAGATTAGTTTATCTTCAAAAACAGTCATCTATATCCAAGAAGGCAGAGACAGGAAAACAAGAACAAAAGGGTAGTGTACCACAGCGTGTGAGGAGAAGCAGCAGGCTTAAGGGGAAATTGAGAAAAATGCAAATTAAGGGTCCTCATTTCATTGATTTGGGTGAGGAGACATCTGAACAGTCCCCAACTGACCATAGTCCATCTCAGTCAGTTAGTGAACCTGGTTCCTTTCATTCCCAATTAGACAATGAGCATACTCCATCTTATTCTCAGCAAAATATTGATGTAAGCCCTCCTCGGCCAGATTTTGAACATAATTCTCCTTTACAGCATTTTGGGGACAGCCCAATGAAAATAACACCGGAAATAGACCCCAAGCAGCAGGAGGTATATGACTATATAGAATCCTTGGAAAAGGAAGCCACAGGTCCAAGTACCTCTTCCATTCAGCCTCATACATTGCAGGATGATTTAGTTCAATCATTAAAACAAGAAATTTTTGAGTTGGAGCTTTTAAATTGGCACATCAAAAATGAAAATGAAACATTGAAAGAACAAGGTAAACTGGACAAGATCATCCATGATAATACTATGTTACATTTGGGAATATGGCAAAAGAAGAATAAGAAATTGAAAAGGAAATGCCAGAGATTGAGCAGAGCACTTGTGAACATCAAATTTAGGTGCTTAATGAAAAAACCCAGAATGATGGCAGTACCAAAGAAGAAGAGAAGGGGATTGGATGTGTTGGCTGAAGTATCAAGGCACATGAACTGAACAAAGAGTATCAAAATTTTGGTTGCATGAGGACATGCAACACCTTCACAATGGGGGTATGTTGAGTCCCAAATTTGCATCTTTTCCATACACTTTTCCATACCTTTTTCACTCACCTAAACCTCCCAAATTGTCAATATCATGTGCAAAAGGGCATCTAACATGGTTTTTAATTATATTTTTGTGTTTTCTATTTGATCTATATTTTGTTCATTCAGCTGCGGAATCTTGCCACTTTCCGCAGCTGCTGCAACTTTCCGCAGCTATTTTGTGGAACTCTATGCTACAGGTGTCTACAAGGGAAACGAGCCACATGGGCAGGTCAGGAATGACGTGGACATGGTTTGTGTCCTATTGGTTCAAGCAAACTCGTCCAAAGAAGCCACGGTCAAAGGAGTCCACATGGAAGTCAACTATGGAGTTTCATGTCGGCCGGACTCTATTTCGTGGCACATAAAGATCCATACGGCCGTTTCTAAGCCTGCGGAGGTTAAATCGACATCTGTACAGGGTTCTAGAGTCGAATTCAAGCATCCACCTTCCGTAGATTCACTTTCCAACACGGCCATGCTCCTATATCCGTGGACGTAGTGGTCTACGTGCTCTCTGCCATCATGAACTTTAGGAAACAGTTATAGTTTGTTGTTATATATAGCGCGTTTGCATACGCACAAAAAGTTAGTTGTTAGTTGATGTTAGTGAATGTACTCTGTTATCTTTTAGTCTGCTCTGTAGTGATTACGCTGCACTTGTGCCGTAACACTACCATTCTGTAATGAACTGCTTTTTAATATGAAAAGACTCTGTTTTTCAACTTAATTCGTGTTTGAGGATCGTTACCAAGGCTGTGTAGAGGGCCCCTGCTCAGCTAAGGTTTTGTGTATTAGTGTATAATTCCACTTTCATTCCATTGTGACATAATCCATTCATATGTTCATATATTGCATTTGTTTCATTTCTGTTTATACATTTCCATAATTTCCATTTCATTTCTGTCTTTCATGTTTTATGATTGTTAATCACTGATCAGTTTTCTTGTTGCAGGTTTTAGATAGACAGCCCGGGCATTTTTATAGCTTTTTGACTAATGACATGAAACTAACATTGTTCTGCTGCTAGTTTTCTTTTCATAGCTTTTGTTTAACTTCAGTCTTGCTTTGTACATTTCAGTTTTGCTTATCTGCTTTAGTAGTTAAATTTAGATATATTAAGCTGCTCATAGCATCTTCAGTTGCCTCCGAAAGCCACAGCTGGACTGATGGTGAGGGACTGCATTAGGAAATGTGTAGTTTAGTATTAGTTTCTTTTCTGCAAATTTAGATATATTAAGCTGCTCATAGCGTCTTCAGTTGCCTCCGAAAGCCACAGCTGGACTGATGGTGAGGGACTGCATTATGAAATGTGTAGTTTAGTATTAGTTTCTTTCCTGCAAATTTAGATATATTAAATCATGTATGACATCTTCAGTTGCCTCCGAAAGCCACAGCTGGACTGATGGCGAGGGATTGAATCATGAGTGTATGGTTTAGTATTAGTTTACTTTCTGCAAATTAAATATCAGTTACACAAGTTGTTTATGATTACTTCCGAAAATCATAGCTAGTCTAATGATGAAGGGTCAGAAAATGAATTGATGTAATCTGATTTAGATTTATTTTGTTGCAATTTTGAATTTCCTTAAGCATAGTTCTTTTGTGTTTAGTTGGCAGCAATAATAGTTTAGTTTTCATGCTCACTAGTTTACTGTTTTGATTTATTAGATTAGCAGCACCTTTTCATTTTCAGCAGCACTTTTACTTTCTTTCAAGTCTTGTCATTGTAAATTTCAAATTGCTTTTTAAAGTTACAAGTTGGTAAATCATTATAGGGGATATCACTTCCTTGAACAAATATAACCAAACTTGTTTTCATTTTAGAATTTCCATTTCACCTTAGAAAAACCAAAAACGACAAAAAGTTAAGAAATAGGTTATCTTGCACATATAGTGCGCCGCACTTCATCAGCTTACGATTCCCGGATTGACAAATTAAATGCAGCAATTTAGGACACACTAAATTGACCAAACAATTACTATGCAGCGCCGATGCGATTCAATCGCAATTGGAGATTGCTAGTATCTTCAGTCCCGATTTATTTCAAACCGGAGAGGTAGTTTAACTTAAATCCGCTTACTGATTCCAACAGCAATCTAACTCAATTCTCTGTGTTAACAGCTTGTACACTCACAGATTTAAACCACGCCAGATCTGACTTCAACAAGGAAATCTTACCATTTCAATTAAAATAACACAGTCCACAACCATTTAAATCGAATACACAGCAAACCAACGCTCTGAAAAGGGTTTATTTCATAGTTTTTTTTCTGGGTAATGAAATTTCACATGCACATGCTCACTACTTCAGATTTTCTCCACATTGATCTTTACAACTAAATTAAAACACTGATCACCATCACTTCTATCATAACTAAGAGAAATCGACACATAGTCTTCCCGAATTCTCACACATTGACTCACACAATATGAAATTTATTCATAAAACAAAATCTCTGCTTTTTAACCAACTACTTCCATTACACATAACATGCAGTTTACATATTTTCTGAGCTCTCGCTCCATCCAAAAAACCCACACACCATTCGAGCTTTCGCTCCACACAGAACCCATTCTAATCCAACTCCCTAGTTCTATAAAAAATCTACACCTCGACCTCTACATTCCAATCAACTCTCTACCTTTTTTTCAGCCTTTCCAACTTTTTTTATTAACTAGTTCCTAAAAACAATGCTAACCCTATCTCCTATTAACATAATTATTCTATTTTATAGCTTCTTGATTACATCTATACAAACAAATCTTATCACTAGTCTAAAATAAGACAGATCGGATTTATTACAATTTTAAACTATTTGAGGAATCCAACCTCCTCAGCAAATCGATTTTGACCAACAGTAAATAAATTTCACTGGATTTAACCACAACATGTGGACAAATCTCCACATTGCTGGCTAATGCCGATGCTCCTGCATCACATCTTTACATCTTTGCATTTATTCTGCGTGCATTTTGCAGAAGGTTGTTGGAGGATGTTGAGGTGTTAGCAGCATGGATTTATGAACATCAGCAAGTTCTACCTATTCTTCACTTGGTTTCTCCTGGTTTCTTTCTGGTCATCTATATTGCTCTTATCCTCTTGATATTTATTGTTATTGTTTCTTCATGTAAGCTTAAATTTTTATTGTTTCTCCTTGTAAGCTTATTTTCGGTAGTTTCATTTCCACGTTTTAGTCTGTTTCATCAGTAGTGGAGGTTATAGAGGAATCAAAGACAAATATCTCGCAAATCGTAGTAATTTAAAAGGTAAAACCATTTTTTTTGTTTCTTCCTCGGATTTTGTTATGCTATTTGCAGTGAGACATTGCTATAGCATTGTAATAACAATTATTTTTGAAAAACTGTCTGGATTTGATTAAATTTTCATCCATCCTATAATGTTTTGCTTTCAAAGAAAAACTTGAGGGTTTAAACTTTGAAAGAAGCTCATTTTATGGTTAAGATTTTAACAGGATGTCTTCAATGACATTACTAAGTAGGTCGTTCATTTTTGGAACAAAGTTGTATACAAAGAAAAATAATGTTGTCTATACTTATTTGCATGACAGGCCAGCATTTGAAAGTATCGAGTGGGACTAGAAACAATAATTGGTACGCCTTTGTACCCTCCCAACCATATTGCATTAGCGCTTATAAAATGAGTGTAATTCAATGTTTTAATAACAAGCAGATTGACCTTTTGCATCATGCCATTTTACTGCAGGCAGGTGTCATGCATGGTTTGGTATTAGCCCTGGATCCAACATATTGATTTTATCAGTAACACTATGGGCTTTAATGTTTGCAGATTTTTGTGGGAAGAGTTGGTAATGAAGTGCTCACAAATGAAGGAGGAGAAGTTGCAAGGTAGTTATTACTCATTTTTTTGGCTTTCATGCAATATTAAACAAATGTTAGAAATAAGGTTCTGAAATGTGATTAACTACAGATTAAAAATTAGAATCAGTGTAAAATGGGAACCAAGGAATTAACACATTTGAAATTATATTGTTTAGTGCAGCCAATTCCAGGGTATGTCCACTGGCACAATTAGATTATTAGAAGTTGGGATTAAGCCTGTGTAAGTCGAAATCCATTTTCATAGCCTGTAGGAATTATGTTGGCCTTCTGTATGGGAAAGATGAATTGAAAATGATTTCATTTGTAATCAGTGTTTTTACTATTTTCTTTGAAATTTTATGCTCTTGATATTAAATGGTAGTAGTAGTTGTGTTTATTTGCATGTCAAGTATGTTTTTGATCAAACTGCCCCAAATTTGAAAATGAAAAACTTGCAAAGTGGTGAACGTTTCTTCACCTACAAGTTATAGTGTAGTTTTGTTGCTTCACATTCTTGCAAATGCAGTCTTGCATATTTGATATCTCCAGTCTCTATATTTCATATTATAATGTCCTTGAGACGCTTAAATGATCATTGAGTTCCTTATTTATGGGTAATAACACCACTTTTTTGTTTATTTGTTTGTGCATATATATTCTCAGTGAGAAGATGCAACCAAACACTTAACAGAGGCCATTGAGGTAGATTTTATAAATTCTTTTGATAAATTCCACACTAAATCTGGAACATGATCTGCAATACTAAGGTAAAATCCGCGATTAACCATAGTCCTAACTAAACTAAACTCTTTTACATGTATTTAGAAGAACTTGTTAGTCATTAGTATTTTTCACTATTTGTAGATGACTATAGATTGGTTCTAGATTTCTGAAAACAACCTTCCTTGAAAATTGTGAGTTTCAGAAATATCACTGCCTTCATTATCCTTATAGAAAAAAATTCGCTATTTCATCAGCTTGCCGTCTCATGGTCACCCTGTCACTCCTACAAACTCTTCCTAAGCTTATACTTATAATTTTCAATCTCCTTCTCTTCCTATAACCTCATTTGCCTATATTTTCCCCTATCCATAACTTCACTTTCCTTCTAGGGTTTCCTATAGCCAACTCATTCCCATGTTCCCCAGGTTCATCAAGCATTGAGGGTCTCAAAACTATCTTTGTAGGCTCTTTAGATAAATCAAGTACATTGGATTTTGGACTTGAATACAACACTTTGACAATACTCTGTTTTTCACTCGAAGCCTCCAAACCAATTTTCAGTCAAGATCATGGTCAAAGAACCATCCCACTAGGTCAATTAGGGTTTCACATGTTGTAAGGTCACTATTGGATGTTTTAGGCACTGCTTTTCCTTTGCTAGAATCTGGCTTAGATGTAATAGAATGTCAAGACATGGTTATTCAAGAAAGACCTAAAAAGTTTCCAAATAATACTACCCTATCAAGTTCAAAGTCTGCAAGAGGTAAATTCATAGAGTTTAGCACTTCTACAGGAGTGCTGAAGGATTTTTCAGCAGAAGGTGTTGGTGAGGTAGGTGGTCTGCTCCTGAATAAAAACAACTTGCAGCAAGGAAGAAAGGCAACACTTTTTCTTGTAGATTTTTATGGTTTTTGAGCTATATGGTCCAACTAGAGTTCCGTGACAGTGATCAATTTCAAAAATGACCTGAAGGAGGCACACAAAACCAAGCATGAAGAAATTCTATCAGAGATGATTGATGAGATATGGAAAAAGGTGAGGTGAACTAGACAGAAATGAATGAACTTGAAAGGGATATAGAGAACTTAGAAGACAACCCTAATGATTGGTATAAAAAATAATCCAAACACCTAGGGTTTTGGGAAAATGGCCAGAGGAGGTGAAATGATGAATTGAACTCCATGGTGCAGGCAAAAGAAGGCTTTGAAAGTGCTGCAATGAGAAATCCTCCAAAAGGTGTTTAATGAGCTTGTCATGCCTAAATGAGAAAAATTATGAGTTCAACTCCATGCTGCAAGCAAAGGAAGAATTTTGAGGCTGCCACTGTGTGATCAGACCCCAAACTTGTCAAAAATGAGCTTGCCATGTCTGAATGAGAAAAAAAGAAGAGTTAAACACCATTATGGAAGCAAAAGAGGATTTTGAGGCTCCTGCTGTGTCAAAATAAATATGTCAAATCTTCAAGATCAAAAGGTACACAAATTTCATAACTCCAGTAAACTGCTATCCAAGGTGAAAAAGATAAGTTGAGTATTATAATGGAAACCACAAAAGGTTTTGAAGATGCTACTATGTGCAATCACCCCAAAGTTTCCAAGGTGAATTTTTCATGCCTCCATGACCAAAAGAAAGGTAAAATTCATCATTTTATCAACTTGCATGCAAACAATGTAAGAAAGTTAGTGAGAAAAGGTGAAAAGGTTAACTTGAGTTTCATGGTGGAAATTAGACAAGAATTTGAAGAAGTTGCTATGTGGCTAAGTCACAAAGGTGTCAAAATGGATTTTTTATGCCTCAAGGAACAAGGGGGAAAGCCAAGTTAATGTTTCAGTCACATACAAGAAAAAGGTCAAAAAACATTAGTGAGAAAGTGAAAAGGGCTTAAAACATTAGGAAAGTGGGTTTGCAAAGTTAAATCTAATTCCCAAGCCTATTAAATTTCATTTTGTATTTCAAAAAAATAATTTTTTCCTTGAAAAATCATCAGAGCATTCATGAGAAGAAAATTTGGGAGTTTTACAAGTGAAATTGGGCAAATTTGTCTGGCGTTGCATGCTCAGACTGGCTGGCGCTGCATGCCTGGGATCGGGCGTTGCACCCTTGGCATTTTTTTCCCATATAAAATACAAAGGCACTATGCGCCTGGCAGAGCACTGTGCCCTTGCCCAGAACTCACCTTCTGTTCATTTTTGAAGGCATTGCGTGCCTGGGATTAAGCGCTGTGTAACAACCTAGGTAAGCCTAGTATGTTGTTGATGATTTCCATCCTAGGAGGTTTTTTGTCTCACTGATTCACGAAAGTGATCGACAGAGTTTTTCCCTCCAGCCTCACCCCAAAGCTAGGGTGGATTTTATCATCAGCATACTAAGTGAGTCCTAGTGTTCTATCGAGTCCTTGTAAAAGCAGTTTGAACTACTTGGTCTACTAGATCATGTTTTGAGTCGCAGAATTGGGTATTTATTTGAGGGTCTATACGAATGGGTATTCCCCCTTCATGTATGTAAATGTGTTATCTCATGTAAAAGAGGGTTGGAAAAATAATTATAATCCCCTCTTAGTTAATTAATTAAATTTTCTGGTCAATTAATTAATAAAATCTTAAACCAGAAATTTAATTAATTTAGGGTCCTAAGTTAGGATTAAATCTTTAAAGGCAAAATTTGTGGGTCCTTGGAAAATGATTTTGAAAGCCCCAGGCCAAGGGAATATTGAGAAATTTAAGAAATATTGGACCCTTGGGCCTTGGTGGTTAAGTCAAGGTCAAAATTTTGGGGTAATTCACTCAAAAATAATATTTTTGAGTTAATTAAAATTGAATTAAATGATAAATTCGTTTTTTCCCCAAAATTTTAATTTCAACGCTCCGGATTAAAAGATAATTAAATATTTTGGACGGTTGAGATTATTTTGACGAGGATCATCCAAACTAGCCGTTGGAGATTTTGTCCTATAAATTTAGAGGTCTTTGCTGGTATTGAGTCATCCGATCTCAGGATCATGAACTTGTTCTTGGAAACTCTTGTAAATTTTGGAGTAATAAAGCATAAATACTTTGGGGTTACAAATCTTGATGTTCCTTCTCAGATCTATGTGGTGAATTGTCTCTAAACTCTGCTACTTTGTTTCTTGCATTTTATGGTTGATGGCCTTCATGGATTAATCTGCATACAGGTATCTTGTGTAGTTTTCTGGGTTTATAAAATGACATTCTGATTTCTCTGAAAGGGTCTCATGTTGTTTTCTTAAATCTCTATCGATCTAAGGTCCGGATCTAAGTGTCCAGGGAAATTTTTTCTTAAGATTGAGCGTCTGGGGAAGTCTTCGGTTGGACCAGCCGACTCTCAATAAACATAAATCTGATAAGCTCTTTATTTGTTAAATTCCAGGTCTATCTTACGATATTTGTGATTTTACAGGGTTTCAAAGGCTTGTGCCTCTCATTTAAAAATTTTAATTTCTAAACTGTGCTAAAATGGATTCAAATCTAACCATGAGGGTTTTAAACCTGTAAACTAGTTGTAAATTTGTAAATTTTCTTTTAGGACTATAAGGGTTTAATCATTTCTTGGTGTGCATCTTCAGATCTGGCTGGTTTCTTGCAGATTCAGGGTTCAAATCGATTTTTTTTTTTAAGATCTGGCCTCAAATTACGACTGTGAACAAATCTGGGCGATATTTTAAGGAGCATAATAAATCTGAGTTTGCAGGTAGAATTCTTTTAATTCGGAAAGAGAAATTTAAAAGTAATGGGTTTTACTGGGTTTTGATCTGTTTCTGGCATCATCTAATTGCCCAGCTTCTATGTCTTCAATGCTTCGACCTCCATTTGCATTTATTTTCCTTTCGATCTCTATCTCTGTGTTAATTTCTTGTTTCTCCCTCAATCACATCTCTTCCACATTGTCCAGCCCCATCGTGCATCCTTTTTCCGTCCATCTCTACCTTCATCTCATTGTTCATCCGTTGACCCTTTCTTCTTTCGATTTCCTCGCTGTGTTTTCATCGATCCTTCCCTTAGTCTCCACATCTTTCCTTAACGCTGTCTTATCCGCATCGGATTCTATCTACCATCCGCTGCACCCTTCCTTCATCATTTCTCATCGAATGTGTCCTCACGTGCCTCTATTCTTCCATCCAAACCTGCGTTCTTCACCTTGCCATCTCTGATTTTTGCCTTTGTGCTCCATCCGTCGACCTACGGAAACACATAAAAAAAAAACAAAACCGACTCAATTAAAATCTAGAATCTAATACTATTAAAACTATACAGAAATGAAAAAATCAAACGCTGTCAAAAACAAAATCCGACTCACAAAATTTTATCAACGCTCATCCATTTAAGTTTTATTTTTTATAAATGCGTTTGCTGTGTGCGTTTTTTTTGGTTTTTTGTGTGTTTCCACAGGTCGACGAATGGAGCACGAAGGCGAAAATCAAAGTTGGCAAGGTGAAGAACGCAGGTTTGGACAGCAGAATAGAGGCACGTGAGGACACATTCGATGCGAAATGATGAAGGAAGGGTGCAGCGGAATGGTAGATAGAATCTGATGCAGATGAGACAGCGTTAAGAAAAGATGTGGAGACTAAGGGAAGGATCGATGAAAACGCAGCAAGGAAATCGAAAGAAGAAAGGGTCAACGGATGAACAATGAGATGAAGGCAGAGATGGACGGAAAAAGGATGCGCGATGGGAACAGACAATGTGGAAGAGATGTGATTGAGGGAGCAGCAAGAAATTAACACAGAGATAGAGATCGAAAGGAAAAGAAATGCAGATGGAGGTCGAATCATTGAAGACAAAGAAGCTGGGCAATTAGATGATGCCAGAAACAGATCAAAACCCAGTAAAACACAGTACTTTTAAATTTCTCTTTCTAAATTAAAAAAATTCTGCCTGCAAACTGAGATTTATTATGCTCCTTAAAATATCGCCCAGATTTGTTCACAGTCGTAATTTGAGGCTAGATCTGGCCTTTGGAGGCTAGATCTGCTTCAGATCTTTAAAAAAAAAATTGATTTGAACCCTGAATCTGCAAGAAACCAACCAGATCTGAAGATACACACCAAGAAACGATTAAACCCTTACAGTCCTAAAAGAAAATTTACAAATTTACAACTAGTTTACAGATTTAAAACCCTCATGGTCAGATTTGAATCCATTTTAGCACAGTTTAGAAATTAAAATTTTTAAATGAGAGGCACAAGCCTTTGAAACCCTACAAAATCACAAATATCGTAAGATAGACCTAGAATTTAACAAATAAAGAGCTTATCAGATTTATGTTTATTGAGAGTCGGCTGGCCCAACCAAAGACTTCCCCAGACGCTCAATCTTAAGAAACAATATCCCTGCACACTTAGATCCAGACCTTAGATCGATAGAGATTTAAGAAAACAACATGAGACCCTTTCAGAGAAATCAGAATGTCATTTTATAAACCCAGAAAACTGCACAAGATACCTGTATGCAGATTAATCCATGAAGGCCATCAACCATAAAATGCAAGAAACAAAGTTGCAGAGTTTAGAGACAATTCACCACATAGATCTGAGAAGGAACATCAAGATTTGTAACCCCAAATTCTTTATGCTTTATTACTCCAAAATTTACAAGAGCTTCCAAGAACAAGTGCACGATCCTGAGATTGGATGATTCAATACCAGCAAAGACCTCTAAATTTATAGGACAAAATCTCCAACGGTTAGTTTGGATGATCATCGTCAAAATAATCTCAACCGTCCAAAAGATTTAATTATCTTTTAATCCGGAGCATTGAAATTAAAATTTTGGGGAAAAAACGAATTTATCATTTAATTCGATTTTAATTAACTCAAAAATATTATTTTTGAGTTAATTACCCCAAAATTTTGACCTTGACTTAACCACCAAGGCCCAAGGGTCCAATATTTCTTAAAATTCTCAATATTCCCTTGGCCTGGGGCTTTCAAAATCATTTTCCAAGGACCCACAAATTTTGCCTTTAAATATTTAATCCTAACTTAGGACCTTAAATTAATTAAATTTCTGGTTTAAGATTTTATTAATTAATTGACCAGAAAATTTAATTAATTGACTAAGAGGGGATTATAATTATTTTTCCAACCCTCTTTTACATGAGATAATACATTTACATACATGAAGGGGGAATACCCATTCGTATAGACCCTCAAATAATTACCCAATTCTACGACTCAAAACATGATCTAGTAGACCAAATAGTTCAAACTACTTTTAGAAGGACTCGATAGAACACTAGGACTCACTTAGTATGCTGATGATAAAATCCACCCTAACTTTGGGGTGAGGCTGGAGGGAAAAACTCTGCCAATCACTTTCGTGAATCAGTGAAACAAAAAACCTCCTAAGATGGAAATCATCAACAACATACTATGCTTACCAAGGTTGTTACATACATTGACGGTCTTACTTAGATCATTTACATCATAACATGGAGAATGGGTTTACATCATTACAAAAAATTGTCGACCGGCAATGAAATCTGGATGACACGAGCCTCGAACATGATAAGTCCCATTTTAAAAAAATGGGGGTGTACTGCTATGGGGTCGTTGACAAAGTGTGGTCAACATCTGGCTCTACTTGGGGACACGTTGCTTCATCGAAGGAATGTGAGAATCCAGAATCTGCATCCAAGAAACACACAAAATTATATAAGTAGTGTCCATCCAAATATCATCATATAACATTTAAGTACATGAAAAATAGAAGCTCTTCTTTTATTCATTATTCTACTTAACATGAAAAATAAATCTACTTTAACTGCAAAATGAAATGTTGAAATAATGAGTAGGGTTAGAAATACGATACAGAGGATGCCCTGTGGCATCATATGTGCTCAATATAGTGCATGCTGAGCATTTGCTTGCTTTCAGGCAAGTCTATAGGTTGTTTTTCAGATGTGCCATGTTCGATCTTGCATAATGTAGGACTCTGTCTTATCCGAATGTCAAGCTGCTCTCGACCATCAGACGAATCAAACCGCTTACTTCTTCTTTTTTTATTTTTTCTCTTCGTCTGAGTGGGCTGTGATGTCAGCAATGAGACTACTGTAGATTTCTTGTCCTTATCTTGAAAATCCTTGTACAAAACATTTGATGAACCTGGAGCGCAACCAATCTTATTCTGGATATACTCTGTCAATGGTGACACATAAGCTTGGTCTTTCTCAACGTCCTTTGTATCCATAGTTAATTCTTCCTTAATGGGAAAAGTGACCTCCATGTGATGAGATGGAAATTGCTTCAGCAAATTGGGAGGCCTATGATCTGTTGACAAATTCGACTTGGGTTGAAAGTTCTGCATGTGAGATCTTTCCATTCTTTCCAACTTCTTTTGGATATCATTCATTTGATTAGAATGCTTAATATTAACAACAATCATTTCCTTCGCATGACTCTCTTCAATCATCAACAATCTATGTTCCATGTTTTTTATTGATTCATCATTATCTGATTTCATGGCCATGAAGAAATTTTGCATACAGTTCATCTCTTTCTTATGATTTGTTTCCATGATCGTCATTTCCTTAATATGTTTTTCTTCCATGGAAATTATTTGATTGGAGTGATTAAATTCCATGATCGTCATCTTTTCCTCTAAGGCTAACAACTTGTTTCGTATAGCATCAATTTCCCTGGTATGATCAGTTGTTAATCTTACTTGGTTAAGTTCCATATTCTTAATGATTTGAGCCTGGTTGGCCTCCATATTCTTGATTACCTGAGCTTGATTTAGCTGTATATCCTTAACCATCTGAATCAATTCGCTAACAAGATGCTTATCATTGTCGAGACTGATTTGACAACTTGTTTCTGTTTCACCACTATCGTGGGTTTGTGATGTCGTGGTACAAGTGGATTCGTCCTGAGAATTGTCTAGAAAACTCCTATTGATCGCTGAATCTTCTACAAGATCAATTTTATTATTTTTCATAACACTGGAGACACAAGGCAAGTCATTTTGTTTTATATATTTATCTGTAAAAGCATTGATGATATCTTGTAAACAATAATCTTCAGGACAATTTCGAAACTAATCGATAGCATCACCTTTAAAAGAATATCCAAAGACACGTATCTTGACATCTTCATGATTATATTGTGAAGGACGACAATATTTATGTATAAAAAGGTTGGCCGTCCTTAGATGTAATAGAGCAGTGCCTGGATCACCACCTGAGAAAAAAGGAAATTTTGAAGTGGCCTCTTCAGGCATGTCATGAAAGGTGTCATCCATGATGACTTGCTTAAAATTTAAGAAATAGATCCGTGTTCAAGAATAGTCAAAAGGTCCTCAAGAAGCGAACTTCTTAGCAGGAACTCTTGTAAGAAATGAAAGAAATGGAGTCGCCACTTGAACATGAAACTAATTCTAAAACAAAAGAAATAATCGAGTGATAGCAGATGGATACAAGGGGGGATTCTTGTCTGGGAGTAAAAATATGAATAAGTGGAGTCGCCACCCAAACAAGAAGCCAACTGAAATGTCCAGGTGCTTAAGATACGCTGATGAAATGATTAGTGAAATGACGAAAGGTAAGACGATAAAAATATGAAGAGATGAAAGACACCAGAAAATGTGATCCCTTGCGACAGGCTAATGAATGGTGAAGGAAGATTTCAAGATTATAAAATGTCGTTAAGACCAAGGACAGAACAACTCCTTCCTCGACAATGGCGCCAAAAAAATTTGTCGCACAGATTGTCAAGGCACCGCGACAACGGCTCAGATTGGGGGCTGTCACTCTTATCCCCAATCTCTCTATTTAAGCTGTCTCCTTACAAGCTAAGGGAGGTGGACCCTATTATAAATGATGATGAAAAATCTAGGAGACACAGCTAAAACATCAAATACTTAATAGAATGCACGAGATTCCACAGATCTAAATTAGATTTCACGTTTAAGACCAGTGCCTTATGGAGTCAAACAAGATCTCGCTATGCAATTATAAACAATTAAGTGACGATTAACTGCGGCTTATTAAAACATGATTGATCACAATGATATTCAATTGAAAACGCCACAACCATGAATAACTTGAACTCACAATTCTATGAGAATGCCAGATACTTGAAAGATTTCCGAAAACAAAAATATTCCAATTATAACCTAGTTCGAAAATCAAAATGTTCCACGGTCAAGCTTTAGAATAAAATTTTAGGCTTATTTGACCATAGGACTTAGAAAAAAAAATTTAGAATTTGAAATTTTTATAATTTTTTTTGTATTTTGTATTTTATTATTATTATTATTATTATTATTTTATCTAAAATCCTAAAATCAAAATTTAAACTAACTCTAAAAAAAATCAAAATTAAAATCTAAATCGAAAATCCTAAATCTAAAACTGAACAAAGATGAAGCTAAATTAAAATCTAAATTTAATCTAAATCTAACATCTAAACTAACTAAAACAAAAAAAATCTAAATCTAAAATTTAAAACTAAATAAATCGAATTTATATAAAACTATGTCTAACCAAAATCGAAAAAAAAAAAAAACAAAACTGACTCAATTAAAATCTAGAATCTAATACTATTAAAACTATACAGAAATGAAAAAATCAAACGCTGTCAAAAAAAAAATCCGACTCACAAAATTTTATCAACGCTCATCCATTTAAGTTTGATTTTTTATAAATGCATTTGCTGTGTGCATTTTTTTTGGTTTTTTGTGTGTTTCCGTAGGTCGACGGATGGAGCACGAAGGCGAAAATCAGAGACGGCAAGGTGAAGAACGCAGGTTTGGACGGTAGAATAGAGGCACGTGAGGACACATTCGATGAGCAATGATGAAGGAAGGGTGCAGCGGAATGGTAGATAGAATCCGATGTAGATGAGACAGTGTTAAGGAAAGATGTGGAGACTAAGGGAAGGATCAATGAAAACGCAGCGAGGAAATCGAAAGAAGAAAGGGTCAACGGATGAACAATGAGATGAAGGCAGAGATGGACGGCAAAAGGATGCACGATGGGGCTGGACAATGTGGAAGAGATGTGATTGAGGGAGCAGTAAGAAATTAACACAAAGATAGAGATCGAAAGGAAAAGAAATGCAGATGGAGGTCGAAGCATTGAAGACAGAGAAGCTGGGAAATTAGATGATGCCAGAAATAGATCAAAACCCAGTAAAACCTAGTACTTTTAAATTTCTCTTTCCGAATTAAAAGAATTCTGCCTACAAACTCAGATTTATTATGCTCCTTAAAATATCGCCCAGATTTGTTCACAGTCATAATTTGAGGCCAGATCTTAAAAAAAAAAATCGATTTGAACCCTGAATCTGCAAGAAGCCAGCCAGATCTGAAGATACACACCAAGAAACGATTAAACCCTTACAGTCTTAAAACAAAATTTACAAATTTACAACTAGTTTACAGATTTAAAACCCTCATGCTCAGATTTGAATCCATTTTAGCACAGTTTAGAAATTAAAATTTTTAAATGAGAGGCACAAGCCTTTGAAATCCTACAAAATCACAAATATCGTAACATAGACCTAGAATTTAACAAATAAAGAGCTTATCAGATTTATGTTTATTGAGAGTTGGCTGGTCCAATCGAAGACTTCCCCAGATGCTAAATCTTAAGAAAAAATTTCCCTGCACACTTAGATCCGGACCTTAGATCGATAGAGATTTAAGAAAACAACATGAGACCCTTTTAGAGAAATCATAATGTCATTTTATAAACCCAGAAAACTGCACAATATACCTGTATGTAGATTATTCCATGAAGGCCATCAACCATAAAATGCAAGAAACAAAGTAGCAGAGTTTAGAGACAATTCACCACATAGATCTGAGAAGGAACATCAAGATTTGTAACCCCAAAGTCTTTATGCTTTATTACTCCAAAATTTACAAGAGCTTCCAAGAACAAGTGCATGATCCTGAGATCGGATGACTCAATACCAGCAAAGACCTCTAAATTTATAGGACAAAATCTCCAACGGCTAGTTTGGATGATCCTCGTCAAAATAATCTCAACCGTCCAAAAGATTTAATTATCTTTTAATCCGGAGCGTTGAAATTAAAATTTTGGGGAAAAAACGAATTTATCATTTAATTCAATTTTAATTAACTCAAAAATATTATTTTTGAGTTAATTACCCCAAAATTTTGACATCAACTTAACCACCAAGGCCCAAGGGTCCAATATTTCTTAAAATTCTCAATATTCCCTTGGCGTGGGGCTTTCAAAATCATTTTCCAAGGACCCACAAAATTTTCCTTTAAAGATTTAATCCTAACTTAGGACCCTAAATTAATTAAATTTCTGGTTTAAGATTTTATTAATTAATTGACCAGAAAATTTAATTAATTGACTAAGAGGGGATTATAATTAGAGCCTTTGTGGCTGGATCGCCTTTGTGGCTAAAAGTGCCTTTCTGGCCGCGTGTACACGAGAGCTTTGTGCTCGGTTGAGCAGGTGGACTGCAGTAACGCCTGGCTCATGGTCTCAGATATTGGTGAGTCTGAGCATAAGAGGGTCGGCGCACTTTTCTATCTCACAGTTGCATCGAAAGGCGCAATCAGCGCAACTGTTAGCAATTGTTATTTGGACATGAATATTTGGCTTAGAAAGGTGTTGATCTCTCTTTGTTTTGGAGGTTCTACACATGCAATTCACCCAATGGTGGTGGATTTGTAGGTACATATATGCAGTGATAATGGTCGATAGAATCATGTATGCGAAGGACATCTTATAGGACTAGCGGTTGCAGCGGTCGGTACCCATGCATTCCGGTGGATGGTTGCTCTTTTATATGGACGTCGACATATTCTTTGTTATGTTTGACCACAACCAAATTTTGTGAATCACTATCACGAAAAGTAGTCATTAAGGGGGGGATTTAGAAATATCTAATTACTACTTGTTTATAGTTGTAATTCTCCATTTGAGGAGTTTGTTCCTACACAATAGGATGTATTGTTATCAGAAATCGGATTATCCACGGTATCATAGAAGACTTGTGTAGTTAGAACTATATTCTTTCCTAGTTCAGTGTGTGGTTGAGAGAATCTCTCAACCACATTACTGTACGTCCAAGATAGATTTCCTATCTTGAGACTATTTTATGTATAAATATGTGTGTAATTTCTTTGATTCATAATATAGAATTTATATAGAGTGTGCAGTGTGATATTTTATCTTCTAATTTAATATATTTATAGTAATCTAGTTTAATAAATTTACTCGACTTGGGGATCCATGGATAAAATTCCTATGGAGATCTGGATTCATACTCTTGAGAATTTAGTACTGTAATGGTATTCCTCATTAGTGAGAGGTGAAAATCTAGTGATCTTTAGTTTGTAAAAAACAGTTAGTTAAAAAATATTTCGATTAAATTCACGTCTGCTCGCTACATTGGATCCATTTTGCAATCTGATTTTACAAAGTGACTACTTATATGAAGGTTTACATGTGCACGACCAACTAACAAACTTAAATCCTAAGAGGCTCAATTGGTAACCAATTCTTTTCGTTTTTTTAATCCTTAGCGTATAAAAAACAAACTAGCTCATCCATTTCGCAATATGCTCATATGAAGTTTTACATGTGCAGGACCAACAAACTTGAATCTTAAGAGACCCAATAGGTAAGCAATTTGTTTTTTGTTTTTTACTTCATTTGTTTATTGTGCGAAGGTTTATTTACCCAAAGTTTTTTGTTTTTTACTTCATGGGTATGTAGCGAAGGTTTATTTTCTTGGTTTTTCTGCGAATGGACTTATGTGCTCTTATTTAAAATAAAATCCAGTTGTAAGAATTAATTTCTATGAAAAGGTTTATTACTGCAGAGTGGTGTTAGATTATATCTCTTTTGTGAGGTAGCAATCAGATTTATTTGCATTTTATTTTAAAATCTAGTTGTAAAAATTTATTTCTATGAAAAGGTTTATTATGTGAAGAGTGGTGTTAGTTTATATCTCTTGTGAGGTACAACCAATGGACCTTTGATTTAGCAACCAGATTTATTTGGATTTTAAAATCAATCTAGTTGTGAGAATTTATTTTTCTTTCAAAATAAAATCCAGTTGTAAGAATAGTTGTTGAAAGAACATCTTGTGAGAGCATAACACTTTTCTGATTGCTCTTTAACCATTTTCTTATTTCTCCTTAAACAATTATGTTAACGGCATGATATAAATCTCTATTGCTCCTTATTGCTCCTGAAACAGTTATGTTAGTTGCATAATATAAATCTCTATACTCAATTCCTTTCAATTCCTTTCAGATATCAAGCATGGTTAGATTTTTTTTAATTTTTTACAACTCTCTTAGAGTTGATTTGTAGAGGAAAGCTTGCATGCTTGCACATCTTCATCATCAAATGGTCCTCGACAAGGCAACCTTGACAATATTAACTAATTATTTTATTTTAATTCATTATTCGGCAGGTATACCATCTGCAACGCAGAAGCTTGTTATAATGCGGAACTTATAAGATGATCATTGAAATAGGCTCCCTCCTTTTAGCGATTAATATAAGCCCTTAGGTTAGAACTTTTAAAATCCATTTTGGTTTAGTGGATTCCTCCTACTGCGTTTAGGAGTTGATTTTTGACTTCCTCCCAGTACTCTTGAAAGAAATCTAAATCCATTGAAAAACAAGGACAAATCTAAATCCCAACCAAGAGTCTTGTTGGGTGGCATGGTGAAGAATTCAAGAAGTGGTTTCTGCGGAATATATCTTCACTCTCTGTTAAGGAACTAAACAACTATTCCTATTGAATTTCTTTCTTCCTGCTATGAAAAGTATTTTCAAGAGCTTCCATTTTATGAACCTTTAAATTCTTTTGAAAAATCTTAGCTCTTGCAAAGACATATTTGTTTAATAGGGTTCACCTCTCTCTACCAACTGTGGATATATCTAGCACATTTTCTTCAAATGGAATCATATTTCTGCACTACCACTATTCCTGGCGTGTGAGGAGGAGCGTTGCCTTGCGCTACTTGACTACTTATTTGCACTGCCACTGTTGCTGGTGTGTGAGGAGGAGCGCTGCCTTGTGATGTCTGTCTACTTATCTGCACTGCCACTATTGCTGGTGTGTGAGGAGTGTTGGAAATATGATGCAGAGTGTTGTCCTTGATGGCAACCCACTTGATGAAGATGATGGTAACCTACTTAATGAAGTTGTTCTTGATAAGCTTGTGAATGATATACATCTGATGTATCTCCAATCAGTATAGAAGGTGCAGAAGAAAGAATTTCCAAAATGGGTCAGAACAGTTGTTAGAGTCAGCCTTTTCAGCCTTCCTTCAGTGATCAAACATGCTCTTACAAAGTGATTTTAAGGTGTGAAGGTCAAATTTTGTCATTTCAATGAGTCTTCAAGCAAAATTTGGTCACTAGGCATTAGGTTTAGGGTTTGCTTTCACTTCTTCCAAAGTTGTCCAAATGTCAGTCCATGTCACCATTCAGCTGAGTGTATCATCATTCAGGGGGTTTCCATCATCATGTCAAGTTCCATTGAGTCATTTTACATCTTGTTCATGCTTCAGTTGTGCCTAGGTAAGGTCCATTTCCCTCTCCTAGGGTTTTGGAGGTAATTTCTCTTGGATGGTCAAATCATCGGAAAAACTTGTATCCTGATGTTCACACACCTTCCCCTATCATTAATGTACCTTATTAAACACTTCCCATCCCTGAGATCCCCCAAATTCCTCATTTTTCCACAAACCCTAGTTTCTTGCCACAACTTGGCAATTTTCTAGGCTAGGCCTGTGTTTTTCCCTTTTGGACCCCTTCCCCTCACTCAATCTATGAGATTCCACTTTCCCCTACTTCCTAACATCCCTCCCTACTTCCCAAAATTTCCCCAAGAATTTAGAAGCCCTTTATCCCCTTCATTTCGCTTCATTTCGACAAAATCCCTTGTTTCACACATCGGGATAAGTGTTACTCAAAAGATGTTTCAGAGCAATCAAAGATGAATTTTGGAAAACTGAGAGAGGTTTTTGTCCTAAATATCCCAAGGCAGAAAAAACTCCTTCACGTTTTACACAGGTATCATGGTTTTGGAGAAATGTCAAAAATATCGTTGCCTCAGGAGAATTGAATGCACCTCTGAAGTGACCTTGGGAAAATCAAGTTTTCTCCTAGCATGGTTGGCCAAATGACTTGCTTGATGATTCAAAGGATAACTAGACAGAAAGACCTTTCCAATGTGCTATCATGAGCTTAATTTGGAGTTGAGGAAGACCTTCAAAAGTTGACTGCAACAGCGCTCTGCCTTGAGGCAGCCTCATTCTGCTCATTTTGACTAGTGTTGGGAGATTTGATTTTTGACAGGGTAAATGGAATCCAAATTGCATAATTCCACTTGTGTTGGAAAGTAGACTCCAATAGCTTTCCAACGAGCTATCACACGCTCAATTTGGACACCGGGAAGGCCTCGAAAAGCTTCCCGAAAAATGCACTATGTGGCAAGAGGCAAGAGCGATCCACTTGAGCATTTCAGCCAGTGTAAAAATGAATGGGAGCGACCCACTTGGGGGGAGCGACCCACTTAAACAACAAAGCCCAGAAATTTTTGTTTTGTGCCCAGTTTTGATTCTAATCGACTCCAAAAGCTTCCAAACAGGTTTTAATCATTGTTCAATGGATTTTTAGCATGATTATGATATTATTGATGTTGGGCAATAAGCCATGCTTGGAGAAAACCCTACATTCACCATGCAAATGATTTCTCAAGGGTTTTGAAATTGTATGGGCAGTTTTGTGGAAAATTTGAAAACCTTCAAATGGTGGAGATGTTCACACCCTAGCACGTTGTATAGATGATCCTCACACTTTCAGTTATCATCTTGTCGCTGCTGTTCATGCTCTTTCATATTTTGCACAGTCTTATGTCGACTAATCTATAGCCCTCATTACCATAATATCACCATTGTTGTTGTTATCATTATATTACCATTGTGATAGTAATTTGTATCACTATGGTCATGGTTTTCTCCCTGTTCTCCAGTTCATAAACACAGTCCTCTACTTGTTTGCTTCTTTGACAAACTTTGCCCATCATTACCAAAAGCTTGCCCCATACTTTGCAGCTGGAATTCATTTGTGAAACTCACTTATGGTCAAAGCAGTGATAGTTTTCATGCCACTAAAACAGAGCCATCCTCATTGTAATTTTGTTTTCCTATTATACTTTGGCAGTGCGTGATATCTATTGGGTGTTGAACATACATTATAACTTTTCTTTCACTGCATCTATATCAGTATACATAGTGCCAATATCTTGTTCCAGGCCATGTCAGAGACAGAGTCAGTGTATGAGCAGGAGTCGGACAGTGACTCAATCGTTGAGGTTGATGCACTGAGATGGAGCATACCAGTGCACCAGTAGTGGTAACATATTAGAGAAGCCACAGAGCTTTGTTTCAACATCACGACGAGTACTATCTCCACCCGGGGTGGAAGGGGTCTCGTTGACTTCATCAGCAACGCGAGTACTATCTCCACATGGCATGGAAGGGGTCTCGCCTTATTCATCAGCGTAGGTACATTCACAGGATCATGATAGAGACCAACACATACAACCGAGACAGTGTTTTCACCACAGGAGCTGCATGCACCAGGAGAGCACTAAAATGGCGGAAAAGGCCTGATCCACTCCGGATTTTGGCCGAGGCTTCATTGAATGAGCAAGATACATGATGGAGGACCTCCGCTCCGAATTTGGGCAAATTCTGAGAAAATTTTGTCATTTTCAAATTTTTGGGTCAAAAAACAGGTTTTTCAGTTAAGCGGGTCGCGCACTCATGCGCTCACTTTTTTTTGGGACACTTTCTGGAGGAAATTTTTGCATTTTTGGATTTTTCATGGTTATTTATGCATCCTCAAAAGTCAACTAAGCATTTCATCAAAATCTGGATGGTCAAAGAGCTCAAAAACACCATGAAAACCACCTTGCTGCCACCTTTTGCACCAGCAGGAAGTACCTCTGGGAGAATGAGTTTTTGGAGGGTCAAATGAGCTCCAAATTCAGATATTCCACTTGGGTTGGATAGTCAACATCCAGGGCTTTCCAACGAGCTATCATGAGCTCAATTTGGATGCCGGGAAGTACCTCAAATTCAGGCTGGAAAACGCGCGACCCACTCGGCTCAAAAGCGACCCACTTAAATTTTTTGCTGAATTTTCAACTGCCAGCTCAGATTTTCGCCTAGTATGGGCCAGTTTTGTTTGTGGATGGAATTTTTGGGTTTTTATGATGTAAATTTATATTGGGCATGTAACTTTGGCTTATTTTTATCTCTTCTAGAAGATTCACTCACAAAAAGGGTAAAAATCATGTAATGGATCAGTTTCCACTCTTTTAGAGGCAAGTTGTTAGCTGCCTAGATTGTAGTTCCATGATTAGAATTGGTTGAAACTGATCTCTGAAGAGGGAATTCGACCCCTAGAGGTGGGGAAAGGTGTTAGAGTGATCTATATATTGTAATTTCTCAATCATTTTCAGAGGTTGGAGAGGTTGGACTCTTGGGATACTTTTGATACTATTGTACATACTTTTCATATTTTGGCTAAGGAAAGATCGGGGGTTTTGCGGCACTTGTTGGGATCCTTGTGGTGTTCTGTTCTTGATGGTGTTTCTTCTTTGTTTACTGTAAGTTTCTTCATGTTTAATGTATACCATCCTTTCATATGCTTCTGAACTAAATTGAATGAGTGAATAAGGTTGAATCCATTGTTTACAGTGCTTGGCCTTTGAATTCAGTTATTTCTTTATGTTTTCAACTGTTTGGAGAGGATCTAAGTTCTTCTTTGCCCTCTTCAGCTCCTCGTCGGTCTAATCTGCTCATATATCCAATCAAAAGCGTCAAGACATTCACCTACCTCGCCCCAACTCGAAATCTGCAAAGGTCTGACCTTATCCCCGGACCCAAAATTTGTTTTCCCATTTCTCCAGCGAAAAACCAAAAACCAAAAAATCAAACATACCTATCTCTTTACTAGCCTAAAATCAGTTCTTATTGTAAGTCATCTCGCATCCTATTGCTCATTTTCTCGAGATTGACGGAGAGAGCCCTCTCCTGTCCTCGTAGGGCTAGCTACGAGGCTGAGCGTGGTTTGATGTAGCCTTGAGTTTACTTCATTTCAGCCTGAGGTAGATTTGAGTGCTAACAACAGTGATGAAAAGTGTATGTCACAAGGAATACGCGAGTTTTTCTAGGGGAAGTCGCGTATGCACGTGGGAAATAACGTGCCAAGTCGCGTATGCTCAATTGGGCTCTAAATATGTAAAACCAGGGGTTACTACCATGGTATTGACCCATTGTATTGAGCGCTGGGTTGTTTATTTTGATCCCCTCCAGGAATACCATCGGAAGTGATGTGGTTTTGACTCATGGTATTGATGAAGGCCAAATCTATATAAGAAGAATAAATTCCTTGTGCAGCGTGTGCATAAGTCTGGGCTTTAATGAATACTTCACTCTGAAGTATATCTGCATTGTTGAACTCTGCTCTTAACTGATAGATCTGAATCTATGATGCATCTATGAACATGATGAAGGTTCAAGATCTCTAGATCTTGAAATGGTGAATCTCTTGGATGATCTGAAAAGAAGTCATAAAAACCTGGCGTAAATCTATTAAAGAAGTTGAAGAAATCTGGGTAAGTTCATAGATCTAGTCTGTTTTGCAAAATTTATCTTTTATAGATCTATACGCAGGTTCGGTTCGTGAAAAGCGTGTATACGCGGCTCTATTAAGACAAAAGCGCGTATGGGAAGTTAGGGTTTATTTGAAGAATTTACTGAAGTATACGCGGATTCGTTTTATGAAAAACGCGTACATACGCGGGTCTGATATACTGAAAGCGCGTATGGCATCTAAATTAATGGGGTCTCAAAGTTGAATGCGTTTCTAAATGTCTGTTCTGAAGTCTGGATTATCTCTGATATTCTGGTTACAGTGGTCTCACTGTTCTGTGTGTAGCATTGGGCAAAGTATGTTTCTTGAGAAGTGAAGGGTTGTGTTGGAGCTGTTGGATCCAGTTTGAAAATTGATGAAACGTGGTCTGCAGTGGATCTGAGGGTTGAAACCTTCGGTCTGAAAGTAGAAGCTTTCTTCCAGCAGAGGGTGATGATAAGATCAGGGGGTAGTAGCTCCCTTCCAGGAGAGGCTGGTAAACGAGAGTAGGGGGTTGTTGCTCCCTTCCAGGTGTGGCTGGTAAACGAGAGAAGGTTGTAGCCTTCTGCAGGTGGGTGCCTGCGTGCTGGTATGAGTCTGCGCCAGTACATGATTGTAAGAAGTTTTTCTTTATAATAAATATTGAAGACTGAGACAACAGCAGCGGTGGTTTTCTCCCGAATTGGGTTTCCACCTAAAAATCCTAGTGTTCATGTGTGTAGACTATGTGTGATGATTATTCTGTTCTCTCTGCACCTGTTGACTCTTTTCTGAAATATCTGATGAATGAATAATGCAATGATCTGAGTAAAGAATTAAATTCATAATTAAATCTCTGAGCATACGCGAGTTCTGTAAAGGATATCCGCGTATATACGCTAGTTGGCTTCATGAATGTAGCGTATGGGTTTTTAGAAAAGAAAAGTAAAGATTTTATTGTCTGAATTAAATACTGATTCACCCCCCCTCTCAGTATTTTTCCCAACAATTGGTATCAGAGGGGGTCCTTCTGAAAAATCTTAGCCGCTAGAAGGAAGATCAAACAAGATGAGCAATCAAGATGGAACAGCATCTATCAAGCCTCCACTCTTTAACGGAAGCAATTTAATCTTCTGGAAAATAAGGATGAGATCCTATCTTTAGTCTATGGGAGCAGATATATGGGCCATTGTTGAACAAGGATATCAATATCCAGCTGCAGTACCAACAGATCCAACGAAAAAGAAGAATTATGAAACAAATGCAAAGGCGGTCAATGCACTATTGGGAAGTCTAACTGAATCAGAATCTGTCAAGGTTATGCAGCTGAATACAACGAAGGCAATATGGGACAAAATCATCCTAAGTTATGAAGGTGATGCAAAGGTAAAAAGTGCAAAACTCTAAACCTTCAGAATTGAATATGAAAATTTCAGAATGCATAATGATGAGAGTATTGCTAGTTTCTTTTTACGTCTTGATGATATTGTAAATCGTATGAGAAACCTGGGAGAAACAATAGCAGAATCTACTTTGGTTGAGAAAATCTTAAGATCGCTAACAACAAAATTTGAATCAAAAGTCTCTGCTCTTGAAGAAAAATAGCATCTTCAAACTCTTACTGTGGTGCAACTTCATGGCATACTGACTGCATATGAAATGAGAAGAGGAGGACCATCTGAAGTCAAAGAGGCTGTTTTTAAAGCTTCTACAAAAGGGAAAGAAGTTAAAAAAGAAGGATCAGGATATATATCAGAAGAAGATGAGGCAAACTTTGTGAGAAGACTCCAACTAGGAATCGGAAGATTCAAAGCTAAGCTTCCTTTCAAATGTTTTGATTGTGGAAGAGTTGGTCATTATGCTGCAAAGTGTCCCTATAAAGAAACATCTGCTAAAGGGAAAGAATTAGCAAGAAGGAATAAGAACCGATCTAGCACTAAGAAAATTTATTATACTAATGAAGACAGTGATGGGATATCTGATAGTGAGGAAGAATGTGAACAAGATCTTAGACTGCTCATGGCATTTGAAAATGATTCTAGAGAAGACAAGGATGTTTTTATGGATGCTCTAGATGACAATGATATTCTTGATCAAAACAATCAACTCAAAATATTCTTGGAAGAAAGTAAAATAATCATAGAGACTCTGAAAAGGCAGAATGAAGAAGCAAAGAAACATAATGAGAATTTAGAATGTGAAGTAGTAAGTCTAAGAAAAGAACTTGAGAAAGTAAAGACTTTGAATCTTAGATTTGCTAAAGGATCTGAAACCTTAGATGAAATTATCAAGGTTCAACGTTCTCCTCTTATAAAGACAAGTCTTGGATATACCAGAGAATATTATCATGCTTCAACACCAAATTATCTAAAAGCAGCTACAACTGGTTTACTACATTCAGCCACTCAGCAAGGGAATAAAGAATCTTTACAGGTAAAGCATGATCATCACAACTCAAGGAACACTAACAGGGATATCTCTCAAAGGAGCAACAACCAACAGGTAAATAGAAGATTTCATGATTGCAGAAATTTCTACTTCAATGGACAATGTTTCTCATGTCACAATTTTGGTCATAAAGTTGTTCAATGTGTTGCATATAAAACCATCATGACAAGAGAAGCAAGAAAGAAAAGAATAAATATTGAACCAAAGAGGAACACCTATAACCACTTTTCTCCTCTTCAAAACGAAGTTGAATGTACTTATTGCAATAACTTTGGTCATGAAGAATCTGAATGCAGGAGCAAGGTCCAGCCAAAAGAACATGTTCCCTCAAGCTCTAAAGTGTGGAAAAAGAAAGAAACACTGGTTGAAAATTATGGGATAGCGTTATTTGCAGAAGGTGAAGAAAATCAATGGTACATTGATAGTGGGTGCTCAAGACACATGACAGGTGACAAAAGCAAACTTCTTGCATATAATGCTCTAGAAAAGGAAAATAAAGTTACATTTGGAAATGATACTCTTGCTGTAATTAAAGGAAAAGGGTCAGTGTTTCTAAAAGAAAAGGTGAAGGCTAATGATGTCATGTATGTGGATGGATTAAGGCATAACCTGTTAAGTGTAAGTCAAATGTGTGATCAAGGAATTGAAGTTGTCTTTAGTTCAAAAGAATGTGTGGTTCATGATCTTGATACAGGTAAAACTATTATAAAAGGCAAAAGAAATCCAAGCAACCTGTATGTATTGAAGAACTGCAAAGAACAATGTTACTTGAGAAAATCTTCAGAAAATTGGCTATGGAATAGAAGGCTGGGGCATCTGAGCTTCTCTCAAATCAACAAATCAAGTAGACTTAAAGTTGTTCGTGGTCTTCCCAATATTACTCTACCAAAGAGTATCATATGCAAATCTTGCCAATTCGGTAAGCAGACCAAAGTACAATTTAATGCCAAATAAGGATCATCAAGTAAGCCTCTTGAAATTATTCATACTGACATATGTGGACCTATGAGGAAAAATTCACCACGTGGGGAAGAATACTATATCTTATTTATTGATGATTTCTCTAGGATGTGTTGGATTGGGTTGATTAAACACAAAGATGAAGCATTTGAAAAATTTCAAATCTTCAAAGCACTGGTGGAAAATGAATTAGATCTAAAAAACAAATGTCTTAGATCTAATTGAGGAGGAGAATATACATCAAATGAATTCCTTGAATTTTGTGAACAACATGGCATAAAAAGACAGTTCTCTGTAGCAGGCAAGCCACAACAAAATGGTGTAGCAGAAAGAATGAATATAACAATTCAACAAATGGCTAGAACTATGCTTGATGATTCTGTAACACCTGACATTTTCTGGGGAGAAGCAGCACATACAGCAGCAAACATTCTCAACAAGGCACATGTTCGGGTAAATAGTGACAAAACTCCATATGAACTCTGGTATGGTAATTCTCCCTCTGTGAAGCATTTTAGAGTTTTTGGAAGTAAATGCTTTATCAAAAATAATGATGAAAAGCTTGGCAAGTTTGCACCTAGATCAGATGAAAGGATACTTCTTGGTTACTCATCTACAAGCAGAGCATACAAATGTTACAATAAAAGGCTTCGAAAGATTGTTGAATGTATTGATGTTGTTATTGATGAGTCTCCTGCAGCTCCTAAAGAAGAAAAACAAACAACAGCAGTAGACGATGATGACATATGTCCTTCTGCTTCAAATAGAAATAATATAGACGGTGAACCCAATGAAGAACATGAAGATGATTTATCTAAAAAGACTCCTTCCAGATATGTTCAAAAGAATCATCCAGAATCTCAAATTTTGGGAGATAAGGCATCAGGTGTACAAACGAGAAGGACTCTTGTGGGATCCTCTAGCTATCTGTCATTTCTGTCCACTATTGAACCACACAATTTCAATCAAGCCAGTAAAGATGAAAGTTGGGTTCAAGCCATGAATGAAGACCTTGATCAAATTGAAAAGAATCACACTTGGGAATTAGTACCAAGACCTCATAACAAAAATGTCATTGGAACTAAATGGATATTCAAAAACAAGTTAAATGAGAATGGGGATGTTATAAGAAACAAAGCTAGACTGGTTTGCAAGGGGTATACTCAACAAGAAGGTATAGACTTTGAAGAAACTTTTGCTCCTGTAGCTAGACTTGAAGCCATAAGAATGTTTCTTGCTTTTTCGAGTTTTCAACAAATCAAAGTTTATCAAATGGATGTTAAATCTTCTTTTCTCAATGGTGATCTAGAAGAAGAAGTGTATATAGAACAACCGGAAGGATTCATTTTGGGAAATGATGAAAATCTTGTTTGTAAACTTAAAAAGGCTCTATATGGTCTCAAACAAGCTCCAAGGGCATGGTATTATCGCCTTGACAAATATCTTCATCAACAAGGATTTTCAAAGGGGTCTGCTGATAGCAACTTATACACAAAAGTTGAAAATGATAAACTATTGATTGTGGTTGTTTATGTTGATGATATCATTTTTGGGAGTAATGAAGAATCTATGAGTCAGAAATTTGCTTCTGTCATGCAGCAAGAATTTGAAATGTCCTTACTTGGAGAATTAACATTCTTTCTTGGCTTGCAAGTGCATCAAACTACAGATGGTATATTCTTATCACAAGAAAAATATCCTAAGCAAATTCTGAAGAAGTATGGCATGGAAGAATGCAAACCTGTAAGTACACCACTGATAACCGGATGTAATCTCAGGTCTCATGATGACTCTCCCGCGGTGAATCAACCAGAATATAGATCAATGATAGGAAGCCTACTTTATCTCACTGGGACTAGACCGGACATTATGCATGCAGTTGGGATTGTTGGACGATTCCAAGCCAATCCAAAAGAGTCTCACCTTCAGGCTGTCAAAAGAATATTCAAATATATGCAAGGAACTCAAGACTTTGGACTATGGTATCCAAAGAATGCTGATCTTACTCTTCATGCTTACACTGATGCAGATTGGGCTAGAAATGTTGATGATCGGAAAAGCACTAGTGGTGGTGCATTCTATATGGGACTCCGGTTAGTATCTTGGTTCAGCAAGAAGCAAAATTCTATTGCCTTATCTACAGCAGAAGCAGAATATGTGGCTGCTGCATCTTGTTGCACTCAACTCCTTTGGATGATGCAAACTTTACAAGATTTTCAAATCAAATGTTCACCTCCTATTTCCATTATGTGTGATAATACAAATGCCATCAGTATCTCAAAGAATCATGCTATGCATTCCAAGACCAAGCACATTCCCATCAAGTATCATTTTTTACGTGAACAAGTGCTTGAAAAAAAGGTGAAGTTGGAGTATGTTCCCTCCAAAGAACAAGTTGCTGATACATTTACCAAACCTCTTCCCAGGGAAGCGTTCGAATATCTCAGACAGAAGCTGGGAGTAGTCTCTGCCATGCAGAGGATCAAATCTGATTAAAATTCTGAAGCTTAATTTGGATACGCGGGTTTCTTGAAAGACAGTCGCGTATATACGCGAGTTCATACACAGAAAACCACGTATGGTTGGTTGCTGACAAATTTTAATTGGGGTCAGCAATTTTCAGCACAACTGCAGTGCTGTTTGGTATCTCTGATGATGTTTCAGCTCTTATATTTTTGTTTCATTCTCTGATATTGGATGAAGATGCCTTGATGATTTGCTATTGAAAGTGTTCAGGATGCACAAGTTAAGGGGGAGCTTTGGTCTTTTGGAAAGGATGCATTGGATGCAAAGTTTCAGGGGGAGCATTAGTCTGACTGAGTATGATGCATTGTTGGAATTATGTTGGTTTTGAAATTTGATCTCTCTTATTGGTCATGAAAAGTCATATTTTTCATTTTGATGAAAAGGTCATGTTGAGACCTATGATGCAAATTTTTAATCATGAAAGGACTTGAGTCAAATTTGTAAACCCATTTGGTTGGGTAGTTGAGTCAAAATATGTAAACCCACTTGGTTGGGAACTTGAGTCTCATATGTAAATCCACTTGGTTGGATCTTTGATGTAATTATGAGTCCTTGGTGATAGGAAGGTCATAGAAAAGTATGTTTGAACATTCAGCATGAACTCAAGGGGAGCATGGTCCCTTTAGTGCACATTAGATCTACAACGATCTTCTTTCGACATGAGGAGAACAACCTTGTGTTGGTGTTGATCCGCCCTTTGCCCTTGATGTCAAAGGGGGAGAGTGACATGGTGTTTGAATAGGGGAAGAATATCATTATGCTTAATGTATCTTTTGGTTATGGTGATCAAACACCATCATGGTTGCCATCAAGTCCAAAGGGGGAGATTGTTGGCAATATGATGCAGAGTGTTGTCCTTGATGGCAACCCACTTGATGAAGATGATGACAACCTAATTAATGAAGTCGTTCTTGATAAGCTTGTGAATGATATACATCTGATGTATCTCCAATCAGTATAGAAGGTGCAGAAGAAAGAATTTCCAGAATGGGCCAGAACAGTGATGAAAAGTGTATGTCACAAGGAATACGCGAGTTTTTCTAGGGGAAGTCGCGTATGCATGTGGGAAATAACGTGCCAAGTCGCGTATGCTCAATTGGGCTCTAAATATGTAAAACCAGGGGTTACTACCATGGTATTGACCCATTGTATTGAGCGTTGGGTTGTCTATTTTGATCCCCTCCAGGAATACCATCGAAAGTGATGTGGTTTTGACTCATGGTATTGATGAAGGCCAAATCTATATAAGAAGAAGAAATTCCTTGTGCAGCATGTGCATAAGTCTGGGCTTTAATGAATACTTCACTCTGAAGTATATTTGCATTGTTGAACTCTGCTCTTAATTGATAGATCTGAATCTATGATGCATCTATGAACATGATGAAGGTTCAAGATCTCTAGATCTTGAAATGGTGAATCTCTTGGATGATCTGAAAAGAAGTCATGAAGACCTGGCGTAAATCTATTAAAGAAGTTGAAGAAATCTGGGTAAGTTCATAGATCTGGTATGTTTTGCAAAATTTATCTTTTATAGATCTATACGTAGGTTCGGTTCGTGAAAAGCACGTGTATACGCGGCTCTATTCAGACAAAAGCGCGTATGGGCAGTTAGGGTTTATTTGAAGAATTTACTGAAGTATACGCGGATTCGTCTTATGAAAAATGCGTACATACGCGGGTCTGATATACTGAAAGCGCGTATGGCATTTGAATTAATGGGGTCTCAAAGTTGAATGCGTTTCTGAATGTCTGTTCTGAAGTCTGGATTGTCTCTGATATTTTGGTTACAGTGGTCTCACTGTTCTGTTTGTAGCATTGGGCAAAGTATGTTTGTTGAGAAGTGAAGGGTTGTGTTGGAGCTGTTGGATCCAGTTTTAAAATTGATGAAACGTGGTCTGTAGTGGATCTGAGGGTTGAAACCTTCGGTCTGAAAGTAGAAGCTTTCTGCCAGCAGAGGGTGATGATAAGATCAGGGGGTAGTAGCTCCCTTCCAGGAGAGGCTGGTAAACAAGAGTAGGGGGTTGTTGCTCCCTTCCAGGTGTGGCTGGTAAACGAGAGAAGGTTGTAGCCTTCTGCAGGTGGGTGTCTGCGTGCTGGTATGAGTCTGCGCCAGTACATGATTTGAAGAAGTTTTTCTTTATAATAAATATTGAAGACTGAGACGACAGCAGCGGTGGTTTTCTCCCAAATTGGGTTTCCACCTAAAAATCCTGGTGTTCATGTGTGTAGACTATGTGTGATGATTATTTTGTTCTTTCTGCACCTGTTGACTCTTTTCTGAAATATCTGATGAATGAATAATGCAATGATCTGAGTAAAGAATTAAATGCATAATTAAATCTCTGAGCATACGCGAGTTCTGTAAAGGATATCTGCGTATATATGCTAGTTGGCTTCATGAAAGTAGCGTATGGGTTTTTAGAAAAGAAAAGTAAAGATTTTATTGTCTGCATTAAATACTGATTCACCCCCCCTCTCAGTATTTTTCCCAACAGGGAGCGCTACCCTGCGCTGCCTGCCTACTTATCTGCACTACCACTATTGTTGGTGTGTGAGGAGGAGTGATGCCTTGCACTGCCTGCCTACTTATCTTCACTACCACTATTGTTGGTTTGTGAGGAGGAGCGCTGCCTTGCGCTACTTGCCTATATACCTAGAGGAGAAATCTACGCTGCCTACCTGAGCGTTGTCGGAGTGCTGAGTCATTGATTACCACCCTTTGTGTGGAGAAGAGCTCTTCGTGGAGCGTGAATAGGAGGAGGAGTATTTACATGAAGAGGAGAATGCTGACACGTGAAGCTAGAATTGAGATAGATCGTTGGCTGCATGGATCGCAGTGGATCTTCGATGGAGAGAATTACCTGAAAGTTGATTGTGTGGAGGATCTCGAAACGATGTGCTATGAAGAGCTTGCTATGGAGTGTTGCGGTTTATTATGTTCTACTTTCATAATGCTTGGTAAATTGAATTGTTTTCTTGAATTATTTTTTGAAGCATGTTGAGCCTGATCAACTTAGCATGTAAATGCCATTTGTTAGAACTGATCAATCTAACAACAACAAATTGAAGATGGAAAGATTCAAGATGAAGATGCCAAGAAATTGATTGAAGTAGTGGATGACAATTTAAAAAGATGGAGAAAAGTAGAAGCAACAATTATTATGATAGACAATAATCGAGTTTGTGTGAGTTTGTGGAATAGACTCATGACCATGGTAGAGTATGAGTCACAATTTGTAATTAGAGAAAATCTACATGTCATTTATTGTTTGTACATTTTGTAAGACCCAGAGAGGCATGCATACCCCTTTGTTATATGTTCACTCTGTCAGAGAGTTTTAACACCCTAGAAGAGTGTGTCATGCGGGATGGATACACTTGGGTGGGCCATATTGGTTTTAGACTCCATGAGGTGAAATTTTATATCTAGGGGGAGTTCATCGAGAGGTTGGATGAACCATGTATGTGAAGGACATCCTAGTAGACTGGCAGTTGTAGCGATTGAGAACCCATGCATTTCGGTAGATGTTTGTTCCTTTATATGGACATCAACAATAGCATGAACAAGATACAAAGTGTAATTACCAAACAGGACCAGATGTAGATTTTGTAGATGGATATTGAGACAAGTAGTCATTAAGGGGGTGTGTTGGAATGTGTAATTCCTACTTCTCTTCAGTTGTGACTTTCTATGTATAGAGTCTGTTTCTATTCCATAGATTACCTAAAACCTATGTTCCTAGTTTTGTGTGAGGTTGAGATATTCTCTCAACTATTGTGGGAAAACAAGAAATGAGAAAGATAATAAGAGATATAACTAAATTGGACAACTGAAGAAAACTTTTATTGATCAAATTCTCTGTCTACAAGCCTCTCGTGCCATCTCCTTTAAACTTGGTCTATTTCGTTATTACAACCATATTTCGTTATTCAAC
Source organism: Pinus albicaulis (assembly GCA_034641835.2). Taxonomy (NCBI): domain Eukaryota; kingdom Viridiplantae; phylum Streptophyta; class Pinopsida; order Pinales; family Pinaceae; genus Pinus; species Pinus albicaulis. The sequence continues at coordinate 22,662,748 of CM076583.1, forward strand.
CTACATTTTAGTTATTCTAACTACATAGGTAAATTACAGTATTCGTTGTCACATTTTTAACAAACTCCACCTTAAAAACAAATTGTCCATTCATCATCTTTTCTGCAAGCCGAGAGAAGCAAGACACCATATCAGCTTCTCTACTGTAACTGGCTTCGTGAATATATCTGCATGATTCTCCTGTGTACGGACCTTCTTGAGTACTACTTTGCCGCCTTCGATTATATGTCTCACAAAGTGATACCTTACATCGATGTGCTTGGTCTTGCTATGATAGGCTGGATTTGTGGCCAAATGAATAGCGCTTTGACTATCACAAAGCACATTCACTTTCTCCTGCGTCCTTCCAATCTCATCAAGCAGACCTTTTAACCAGATTGCCTCTTTACAGGAATCTGAAGCAGCTATATACTCTGCTTCAGTAGTGGACAAAGCAACTGTCTCTTGAAGCTTTGACATCCAACTGATTACTCCACCTGCAAGAGTAAAAACATAGCCTGTAGTAGACCTCCTTTTGTCCAAATCACCTACATAATCAGCATCCACATATCTGCAGATAGTACCTTCACGACCATCAAAGCTGATGCAATGGTCACTTGTGCCTCTCAAATACCGAAGCACCCATTTCACTGCTCGCCAATGTTCTTCCCCTGGATTTTCCATGAACCTGCTGACAACTCCAACTGCATGTGAAATGTCAGGTCTTGTAGATACCATCGCATACATTAAGTTTACTATCGCATTTGCATATGGTACACGAGACATATACTACTTTTCTTCATTAGTTCTAGGACTCAAATCCGAAGAAAGCTTAAAATGGGAAGCTAATGGAACAATAACAGGTTTCACATTGTTCATACTGAACTTTTAAGTATTTTATCCACATAATTTTGTTGTGATAACCAAAGCTTACCATTCTTCCTGTCTCTGTGTATCTCCATGCCCAAGATATGTTTTTCCGCTCCAAGATCCTTCATTTCAAATGTCCTAGACAGCTGAGCCTTTAACGTGCTGATTTCTTCCATGCTTTTGCTTGCAATAAGCATATCATCAACATACAACACCAAGATAATGAATATGCCATTGAAACTTTTGAAGTATACACGATGATCATACTCACTTCTGATAAAATTCTAGCTCATCATGAAGGAATCAAACTTCTTGTACCATTGCCTGGGCGACTGCCTCAGGCCATACAATGATTTCCTGAGCTTGCAAACTAATCTTCTGCTGTGACCTTGTACAAAACCTTCTGGCTGATCCATATATATCTCTTCATCCAAATCACCATGAAGAAGGGTTGTTTTAACATCTAACTGTTCTAACTCAAGGTCAAGTAAAGCAGTTAGTGCTAACACATTTAGTGCTAACACAGTATGAATAGAAACAAGTTTAACTACTGGTGAAAAGATCTCATGAAAGTCAATACCTTCAACCTGAGAATACCCTTTTGCCACCAGTCTCGCCTTATACCTTTCTATACTTCCATCAACTTTTCTCTTCAACTTGAAGACCCATTTGCACCCAACAACGCTTCTCCCTTCAGGAAGTTCTACAAGATCCCAGGTATTGTTCTTGGCTAAGGAGTCCATTTCTTCTTCCATAGCCTTTTTCCATATCTTGCTATCTGCATCATCAACTACTTCCTGATAACAAGATGGTTCCCCATCTTCAGTAATCAATGCAAATGATGAAGCAGAGTCTTCATACCTTTTGGGTGTTCTTCTTTCCCTTGTAGACCTTCTTAGAGTGACTGGTTGCTGACTGGATTCTGGAATTTCTCCAGTTTCCTCTGCTTCTCCACCTTTTTCAGAAGTCTCTCCTTCCTTTCAACTTTCTGGAAAAGGTACAGTCTCCAATTGAATCCGTTGACCTGGCGATACCTGCTTCTATTCAACTTTTTCAACATCTGATTTTAAAAGAGATGATTCATCAAATGTTACATCTCTACTAATAACTATCTTTCGTGAAGTAGGATCCCACAACCTATATCCCTTCACTGAATAATCATATCCAACAAAGACACAACATTTTGATTTTGGATCTAATTTTGAAAGTTGATTTCTAGGAATAAGAACATAGGCATCACAACCAAAAATATTCAAATGCGAATAATCACAAGACTGACACGACCAAACTTCTTCAGGAATTTGACAGTTTATTGCAACCGAAGGTGATCTGTTAACTAAATAACAAGCAGTAGATACTGCTTCTGCCCACAACTCCTTTTGCAGATTAGCATTACTAATCATGCTTCTGGCTCTTTCCATAAGAGTCCGATTCATCCGTTCAGCAACACCATTATGTTGAGGAGTATAAACAACAGTTTTATGTCTAACTATCCCTTCATACTTACAAAATTGTTCAAATTCTAAAGAGGTAAATTCACTGCCATTGTCAGTTCTTAAACATTTGATTGATTTGCCTGTTTTCTTTTCCACCATTGTTTTAAATTGTTTAAACACATTAAACACATCAGCTTTCTTTTTCAGCATATAGACCCAAACTTTTCTGGAGAAATCATCAATAAAAGTTAAAAAATACATGGCACCTCCATAAGACACAGTAGGAGATGGACCCCATAGATCAGAGTGAATATAGTCCAAAATATGCTTGTTATTATGATTGCCAAACTTGAATCTTTGTTTACATTGTTTGCCAAACACACAATATTTACAAAAATCCAACTTCGAGGATTTCAAATCAGGAAGTAGCTTGCGATTCATCAGTACTTGAAGACCTTTCTCGCTCATGTGACCCAACTGATGATGCCATAGACGAGAACCTTCTTCTGCTTTATCTGACACGATCGTTGCTTCACTGACTTGAGTGCTTCCCTTGAGTCTGTGCAGGTTTCCGACCTTTTCAGCCTTCATAACAACCAAGGCTCCTTTCGAGACTTTCAGCACTCCATTATGACCTGTAAACTTATAACCATTCGAATCCAAAAATCCCAAGGAAATCAAGTTTTTCTCTAGATCATGTACATGCCTAACATTAGATAAGGTTTTAATTGTACCATCATACATTTTAATTTTCACATTTCCAATCCCAACAGTCTGACAAGATGCATTATTTCCCATGAAAACAGAATTACCATCTACAATTTCATATGATGAAAACCAATTTCGGTGCGGACTCATATGATGAGAAGCACCAGAGTCTAATAGCCAATAGTCAGCATCTTGTGAGATATTACAAACAGGGAGTGCTTCAACAATTAAAACCTCATCATCCATACCTGAATCGACCTGATTTGCTTCCTTGTTGTTTTCCGCCTCCTTTCGTTTCCAGCAATCCTTTTTGAGATGTCCCGGTTTGTTGCAGTACCAACATTTTTCTTTACTCTTCTTGCTGCCCTTTGACTTCAATCTGGAAGAACCTCTTGTTTTCTCCCCCCGTTCCTTTGACCGACCTCTAGCTACCATGGCTTCAGGTGCAGAAGTCTCAATGCTAGATTGTCTTCGTACCTCTTCAGATAAGAGAGCACCCATGACAGATTCAAAATTTAATGAATCAGCAGTGCTCAAACTGACTGAGGTCACGAAGTGATCCCATGACTCAGGCAGGGAACACAACAAGGTTATTGCCTTGTCTTCTTCCTCCATCTTTACTTCCATATCGGACAACTGACAAATAAGTGTATTAAAAACATTCAAGTGATCTGCAATTTTCGTACCCTCCTTCGTCCGAAGGCTGTACAGTTGTCTCTTTAAATAGATTCTGTTAGTCAAAGATTTTGTCATATAGATAGTTTCCAATTTCTTCCACAACCCTGCAGTTGTACTCTCTCTAACAATATTGAAGAGTACTTCGTCTGCCAAACATAACCGAACGGTACTGAGAGCTTGGGCATCCAAGTCCTCCCAGTCCAAGTTTGACATGCTTGCTGGTTTTTTAGTTACCCCATCAAGTGCCTTGTGCAACCCTATTTGCACAAGAAAATCCCTAACCTTCAGTTTCCATAGAGCAAAATTATTTTTCCCGGTGTATTTCTCCACCTCAAATCTTGCATTTGTCATTTTCGCCATTTCTCCCCTCCCTCCTAGGGTTACAAATCAAAAATTCCACTCTTCTTCTAGGGTTTCAAGATTTCTTCTCTTGTTTACAGATTTTCTGAATGCTCAAAAAAAACCCCACTCAGATTTAAAAAAAAAAGATTTTCTAAATTTCAAGATTTCCTCTCTTGTTTACAGATTTTCTGAATGCTCAGAAAAAACCCTTACTCAAATTTTTAAAAACAACAGATTCTCAGAAAAAACCCTTACTCAAATTTAAAAAAAAACAACGAATTTTCTTTCACACTTTCTTTTAAGTCTGCTCCTCAAACTGTATTCAGATTTTTTTCTTGAAACCCTACTCAAATCTTTAAAAACAACAGATTTTCTTTCACACTTTCTTTTATCTGCTCCTCAAACTGTATTCAGATTTTTCTGAAACCCTACTCAAATTTTTAAATATTCTTGCACAGCCCAAATAAGATTTTCCTTAAAAAAAACGATTTCTTCATACCTCTTTTCTGCAACCGTGGGTCTGACAATCGTTTTTTTTTTTTTGTTCTTTCTTGGCTGTTACAACCTTTACAAATGGCGATTCAGACTTCTCCTTTCTTTCTCACAATGGCAGCGGAATCGTGCAACTCTTTCTCTGGCTTCTTGGCTATTACTAACTCCTTTTCCCACAGACGGCTCCAGGACTTCTTGATGCATAGGCCTTCTTTCTTCTCCCAACGGCAAATGACTGGTGTTTGACCCCTCGACGGCTCTGCGGCTACAGTTCTCTTCTGCACAAGTTTTCACGGTTTTCAAAAGCGGACGGCTCCAAGTCTCACTTCAACGACGGACGGTTCCAAGTCTCACTTCAACGGAATCCGATTGCTTCTTTTCTTATCGTGCAGTGACTATCTATCAATCGATTTTAAAACACAGGGTTTATCATTTTTAAAAAACACAGGCTCCGATACCACTTGTTGTGGGAAAACAAGAAATGAGAAAGATAATAAGAGATATAACTGAATTGGACATCTGAAGAAAACTTTTATTGATCAAATTCTCTGTCTACAAGCCTCTCGGGCCATCTCCTTTAAACTTGGTCTATTTCGTTATTACAACCATATTTCGTTATTCAACCTACATTTTAGTTATTCTAACTACATAGGTAAATTACAATATTCGTTGTCACATTTTTAACATCAACCAACTTATTGTGCGTCCAATATAGCTTCTCTATCTTTAAATTATACCTCATGTATATATGTAACTTTATTTAATTAATGGAACATAGTGTATATCTAAGTTTTTATTGAAGTGCCTCACAACCTCCAGTGACATCGAGACCATTTTATTGCTGATTTTTCAAGTACACATCTATTAAGAAGTGAAGCCTCACAATATACAGTGACATCGAGACCATTTTATTGCTGATTTTTCAAGTACACATCTATTAAGAAGTGAAGCAAAGAAAAGAGATATCGCACCTCAATTGCGAGGCATCTGTTGAAATTTCTGAATATTCCAAACACATAGGAGAATAGAAATTTCCTTCCTTTAACACAGAGAAAATATTAAAAATTTCACTCACAGGGGACATAGTTCAACACTGAAAAATTCTATTTCATTCACTGTAAAAATATATTACAATAAAAAAAACTTCTTCCTCTAAGAGGGATTACAAAATGCTGGACTGTTACAAGACATAGTGCCAAGCAAAACTCTTCTCTGTCTCGCGTAAAATACTCGTTCACTCTAAAACACTCGTCGTGTTTTTTACTTTCGCATCAGATCATTGCATACACTTGTTTCATAAAAAAACATTACACTGGTTTTTCCTTTTTATACACACTCACGTGTAAATAAACTTTAATAAAATTACACAAGAAATGTAATTATATTCACGCTCTTTCTTTTGTTTTGGCTTTCAGGCCTTTTAAACTTTCCAGAACATAACTTTTAAAAATAAAACACTACATATATATATATATATATATATATATATATCTATCTATCTATCTATCTATCTATCTATCTATCTATCTATATATATATATATATATATATATATATGTTAAAAACATTTATAATATATATTAACCTTAGTAAAAAAAACTTTTACCGAAGGTTTTAAAAACTTTATGAAACTTTACGGATTTCAACCATAAATCAAACTCTTTTGCAAATGCTCTTCGCGTTCCAAACTGGGAGGATGACGTAGGCCCAAAGTGTTATGCGAATTCTCAATAAAATACCCCCTATAAAAATTTGGGTCCAGATTCTCCAACTTCGTGAACGAGCCAAGTGAAACCCAAACGAATCATGCAATGCCACGTGGTAAAAACTGGTCGGTAAATATCTGAGCTTTGAATGTGGTGGTTGCAGGAATTAAGAAGGCGGCAAGAACTGCATTTAAGTTTTCTGGTTGCGTGGTTTGGAACCACAATCACTTCAATATTCTGGCGGCTGTTGCAGAGCTAGTAAACAACAATTTGCAGGCTTTAATTAAATGCAGATTTCAATTTCTGGATGGCGTGCTCCAGACAAATTCATTTTGCGTTTGTCCTTCTCTGCGTTGCTGCAGTTGAAGTTAAAATTCAACACTCCCCCTTAAATTCAACTGTTGGGTTTTCTTGCATACCCAGGCATTTCCTGAAATGTTCAAAGCTTTTCTGCGCAAGTGGCTTTGTGAGGATATCTGCAAATTGATCCTCTGTTCTGAAATGTTGCAAAACTATCTCACCATTGTTAACCAATTCACGTATGAAGTGAAACTTGGTGTCAATGTGCTTTGTCCTTTTATGAAAAACCGAATTTTTAGACAATGCAATAGCTGAGCTATTGTCACAAAAAATCACTGTCCCTTTTACCTGTTCTTGGCATAAACTTCTCAACATTTTTCTCATCCAAATTTCTTGACATGCTGCTGCTGTAGCTGCCACATATGCTGCCTTTGCTATAGACAATGCCACAATTGGCTGTTTCTTAGAAGCCCATGAAATGGCTCCTGAACCCATGTGAAAAACATAACCGGAAGTGCTCTTCTGATCATCTACACTTCCAGCCCAATCACTGTCAGTGTATCCAACTAAATCTGAACATTCTAAAGCAGTATATAAAATACCAAACCTTTTTGTACCTTTAACATACCTCAGAATTCTTTTTGCTGCTTGCCAATGTGCATCCTTTGGCTTTTCCATAAATCTGGAAATCAAACTAACAGCATGCATTATGTCCGGCCTAGTTGCAGTCAAATACATAAGGCTGCCAACTATGCTCTTGTATAAGCTAGGATCAAAATCCTTGCTGCTGTCCTCTCTGCTGAGTTTTAATCCCATCACTGTGGGAGTGATTGCTGCTTTGCTTTCCTGCATATTAAATATTTTCAGCACTTCATTAACATATTTTTCCTGTGAGATAAAAATCCCATTTTCATCTTGTTCTACTTCTATTCCTAAGAAGTATTTTAACAAACCCATGTCAGTCATTTCAAATTCTTCTTTCATGACTGTTTTAAAATTTTCAATAAGGTAATCATCATTACCAGTGAAAATAGCATCATCAACATATAAAACTACAATCAACATTTTACCATCCTTTTCTTTGATGTAGAGGGTGGGTTCTCCCTCACACTTTTCAAATCCATTTTCCAGTAGATAGGAATCTATCCTACTATACCACGCTCTTGGCGCTTGCTTCAGCTCATAAAGAGCTTTCTTCAACTTGCATACTTTGTGCTCTTGGCCTTTCTTTTCATAGCCGAGAGGTTGTTCAATGTAAACCTCTTCCATTAACACTCCGTTTAGGAATGCTGACTTCACGTCCATTTGGTAAAATTTCCACTTGTTTTGTGCTGCTATGGACAACACTGCTATCACGGTTTCCATTCTAGCAACCGGTGCGAAAGTTTCCTCATAATCTATCCCATGCTTCTGCTTATACCCTTTGACAACAAGTCTTGCCTTGTGTCTCTCTATTTTGCCTTTAGCATTACTCTTGGTCTTGTAGACCCATTTTACTCCTATGACATCTTTACCTTTTGGGAGTTCAACCAAATCCCAAGTCTTGTTTCTCTCTATAGCATTTATCTCCTCATCCATAGCTTCTATCCATTTCTCATTCTTGATAGCTTCTTCAAAATGAACAGGATCATCAACATGACAATATAAAGCAAACGAAGAATTGATACCTTCATTTGCTATATCTTTTTCATAAATATCTTTCAAACTTATGAATTTCTTACCTTTTTCATTAGATGTACAAATTCTTGAAGAAGCACTTTCATTTCTCCTCAAGGGTGTGCAGTGCTGATCTTGTGTTGGTGCTGCTGTTTGGGGATGTATTTCCGCCAACTCATCATTATTTTCATCATGAGATAAACAATGTTTTACATTCACTGTTTTCTCTATGCTTCCATCCCAAGCTTTCTCTTCAATAAACTGAACATCTCTGCTCACAATAAACTTCTTGGTGGATGGGTTATACAACCTATAGGCCTTGGATTCCTCACTGTATCCAATGAAAATACATTTATCCCCCTTGCAGTCCAACTTCTTTCTTAGCTGATCTGGTATGTGTGCATAAGCCACACATCGAAAAACCTTCATGTGTGTGACACCTTGCTTTGTGCCACTCCATGCCTCTTCCGACACCTTGTTCATAACTACTTTTGTAGGGCACCTATTCAAAATTTACGCTACACAGTGTACAGCTTCAACCCAATAATCATTAGGCAAATGCTTTGCTTTTAACATACTCCTTGCCATGTCCATTATGGTTCTATTCTTACTTTCATCTACTCCATTTTGCTGCGGAGTATATCTAATTGTAAACTGCTTATGAATACCATTTTCTCTACAAAAACGTAGAAAATATTTAGATATATACTCACCTCCTCTGTCAGTCCTTAGGAATTTGATATGCAGCCCACTCTGGTTCTCAACAAGTGCTTTGAAATTGTGAAATTTTTCAAACACTTCACTTTTGTTTTTCAAAAAGTAAACCCAAGTTTTTCTTGTAACATCATCTATGAATGTTAATATGTAGTGGCTGCTTGCAAGTGATGGAGTTTTCATCGGTCCACATAAATCTGAGTGGACAATTTCTAAGGGTGCTTTTGCCCTAATGCTTTTCCCGGAAGGAAAACTTTCTCTGTGTTGTTTCCCCAAGATACAACCTTCACAAAGACTATCCGGTTTCTCTATCAATGGTAAACCACTTACCATTCCTTTTCTATTCAACAAATTAAGACCAAATTTATTTGGATGTGATTTTTTATAGAAGATATTTTTTCTGATTTATGGATCACGAGAAGCAATATTCCACAAGTTAAGACCTCCGAAGTTGAGATGTCCAAATCTCAAGTGCCAAAACCAATTATTATCTTTTGGTTCGCTTTGGAAAGTCTCTTTTGCCACTGCTGCTATCTTTTCTTCATTCTTCAAGTCTGCTCTCATTCTGAGAGGGAACATCCTGTTCCTTGTCATCTTCACTTCAGCAATACATTGTTTGTTGGGTGGTTTGTCCATGATGGTACAAACATCATCCTCAAAAAATACATTGTACCCCTTTTGAACAAGCTGTCCAATACTTAAGAGGTTACACTTCATTCCTGGAACATAATACACATCTGCTATGGATTTCTTTGCACCTTTCTTTGTTAAAACATTTACATTTCCTTTTCCCATAACAGAAACTTTGCTATCAGTTCCTAGTGTGACTTGTGACTTCACACTCTCATCTAGCATAGAAAACATTGCTAAGTTTCCTGTCATATGGTTACTGCAACCGGAGTCTAGAAACCATAAATCTTCATTCTTTTCTTCAGCCATATTACAAGCTAAAAACAAATTACTTTGGCTGCTATTTTCCTTAGTGAAATTTGCACTAGTTCTACTTGCCATATCTTGCTGCTTCTTTCTACATTCATTAGCATAATGACCATATTTTTTACAATGGTAACATTGGACATTGGACTTATCATACCTTTGTCCTTGAGCATTCTGCTGACCATTCTGTTGGCTGCTGCCTTGGCCGTGGTTGTGATTTTGACTGTTGCACCTTCCATGTGAATGTGAAGGGCTATCCCTTCCACCTCTGTTTTGGCTTCTGCCTCTTCCTCTTCCTCTGCCTTGCCCTCTTCCTCTTTCGAAAGACATCTGGGTCTTAAAGGCATGTTCTAGAGATGATTTTTCATTCCTACCCAATCTCTGTTCATGGGTCATCAGTGATGCATGTAGCTCATCCACTGAAAACTTTGTGAGATCCTTAGTCTCCTCTATGGTGGTGACAATCACATAAAATCTTGAGGGTAAACTTCTCAAGAGTTTTTCTACAATCCTCTTGTCTTCAAGAGTCTCTCCATGAGATCTTATTTGTGTGACCATTCCAATCACATGAGTGAAGAATGAGTCAATAGTATTTGACTCTTTCATACAGAGAGTCTCAAAGTCTCTCCTCAACAACTGAAGCTTTGCTGTCTTCACTTTTTCAATGCCTTGATAGGTTGTCTTGAGAGTTTCCCATGCTTCTTTGGATCTCTTAGCTGCTGCTATCCTAGGAAACACACTCTCATGCACTGCTTGATACAAAAAGAAGAGAGCTTTGGAATCTTTCTTCTTATTGCTCTTCAATAGTTCTCTTCCTGCCTGAGTTAAAACATAAAACTCTTCTTCATTTGCTGGCTCTTCAAAGCCATCCTCTACTAATTCCCATAAGTCTTGAGAAGTAAATAAAGCCCTCATAGTTATTGACCAGTAGTCATAATTTTTCCTATTAAACTGTGGGAGATGGATATTTCCCATACCCATACCAGTGCTGGCTCCAACCATTCTGCACTCTTAAATATGACTCAAAAAACACTTGACTGTGTATTTAAAATTAACTCACTGTTCTGCAACAGTAACACAAAAACTGTATAGAGAAATACCTTTGGATTCTTTTGGCTGAGTCTTCACACTGCGGGAGAAGCTACTGCAACTAAGAACTCCTTTCTTTCAGCTTCTTTGACTTTCAAAGAGCCTAGACTAGCTCCGATACCATGTTGGAATATTGAACAATTCCAGAACAATAATAGAGAGAATAAAGCCCCTTCTTTAACATAGAGAAATACAAAAAAATTTCACTCACAGGAGACAGAGTTCAATCACTGAAAAAATTCTATCTCATTCACTGTAAAATATATTACAATAAAAAAAACTTCTTCCTCTAAAAGGGATTACAAAATGATGGACTGTTACAAGACACAGTGCCAAGCAAAACTCTTCTCTGTCTCACACAGAGAATACTCTATCTCTAAAACACTCTGTTGTATTTTTTTTTACTTTCGCACTGCTATGCATACACTCGTTTCACACTCTGTTGTATGTAAAACTTACAACTTACAATCTGTATTTTTTTCTTTTTACACACTGCTGTGTAAATAAACTTTTAATAAAAAAATTTACACAGTAAATAAAAATTACATTCATGGCCCCTTTTTTTTTGTTTTGGCTTTCGGGCCTTTTAAACTTTCCAGAACATAAACATTAAAAAATGAAACACTACTTATATATATTATAAATGTTAAAAACATTTATAATATATATATTACAATGCATATATATATTAACCTTGGTAAAAATAACTTTGCCGTGACTTTTAATTAAAACATGTTTTAAAAAAAAACTTTCACCCAAGGTTTAAAAACTTTATGAAATCTTTACGGACTTCAAAAAGTAAATCAAACTCTTTTGCAAATGCTCTTCGCGTTCCAAAGTTGAATGCTGATGTAGGCCCAATGTGTGATGTGAATTCTCAATAGAATTCACCCTATAAAAATTCGGGTCCGGATTTTGGCAATGCATCCAGCCCAACAAAATAACGCGATCCAATATTTTTTTCTCTACGTGGCCTTTTCAATCTGGTGGTAAATTTCTGAGTTTAATTTGTTTGGTGAAGGTTTTAATGCTGGTTGTTGCTGCAGATAAGATGCAGCTCTTCCCATTCTTCCCACCGCCTTCTTTGATTGCTATCAACAATTACTTCGCGTAGTCTTCGATTGAATTACACTATACGCAAACTTATACAAGCGATTGGAAATTAAATTCCAACGCTTAGCATTCCAAAATGAGATGATGACGTAGGTCCAAAGTGTTACATCCTGTTCCTTGTCATCTTCACTTCAGCAATACATAGTTTGCTGGGTGGTTTATCCATGATGGTACAAACATCATTATCAAAGAAAACATTATACCCCTTATGGACAAGCTGTCCAACACTTAAGAGGTTACACTTCATTCCTGGAACATAATAAACATCTGCTATGGTTTTCTTTGCACCTAATCTTGTTAAAACATTTACATCTCCTTTTCCCATAACAGAAACTTTGCTATCAGTTCCTAGTGTGACTTGTGACTGCACACTTTCATCTAACATGGAAAACATGGCTATGTTTCCTGTCATATGGTTACTACAACCGGAGTCTAGAAACCATAAATCTTCATTCTTTTCTTCAACCATATTACAAGCTAAAAACAAATTACTTTGGCTGCTATTTTCTTTAGTGAAATTTGCACTAGTTCCACTTCTCATATCTTGTTTCTTCTTTCTACATTCATTAGCATAATGACCATATTTTTTACAATGGTAACATTGGACATTGGATTTATCATACCTTTGTCCTTGTGCATTCTGCTGACCACTCTGTTGGCTGCTGCCTTGGCCGTGGCTGTGATTCTGACTGTTGCACCTTCCATGTGAATGTGAAGGGCTGTCTCTTCCACCTCTGTTTTGGCTTCTGCCTCTTCCTCTTCCTCTGCCTTGCCCTCTTCCTCTTCCGAAAGACATCTGGGTCTTAAAGGCATGCTCAAGAGATGAGTTTTCACTCCTACCCAATCTCTGTTCATGAGTCATCAGTGATGCATGTAGTTCATCCACTGAAAACTTTGTGAGATCCTTAGTCTCCTCTATGGTGGTGACAATCACATCGAATCTTGAGGGTAAACTTCTCAAGAGTTTTTCAACAATCCTCTTGTATTCAAGAGTCTCTCCATGAGATCTAATTTGTGTGACCATTCCAATCACATGAGTGAAGAATGAGTCAATAGTATCTGACTCTTTCATGCAGAGAGTCTCAAAATCTCTCCTCAGCAACTGAAGTTTTGCTGTCTTCACCTTCTCCATACCCTGATACGCTATCATAAGAGTCTGCCATGCTTCTTTAGATCTGTTAGCTGCTGATATCCTCGGAAACACACTCTCATGCACTGCTTGATACAAGAAGAAAAGAGCCTTGGCATCTTTCTTCTTATTGCTCTTCAAAATCTCTCTTTCTGCTTGAGTTAAAACATAAAACTCTGCTTCATTTGCTGGCTCTTCAAAGCCATCCTCAACAAATTCTCATAAGTCTTGGGAGACAAATAAAGCCCTCATAGTTATTGACCAGTAGTCATAATTTTTCCCATTAAATTGTGGGAGATGGATATTTCCCATACCCATACCAGTGCTGGCTCCAGCCATTCTGCACTCCTAACTATGATTCAAAAACACTTGACTGTGTGTTTAAATTTACTAACTGTTCTGCAACAGTAACACAAAAACTGTATAGAGAAATACCTTTGGATTCTTTTTGGCTGAGTCTTCACACTGCTGGAGAAGCTGCTACAACAAAGAACTCCTTTCCTTCAGCTTATTTGACCTTCAAATAGCCTGGATTAGCTCCGATACCATGTTGGAATGTTTCAGAGTTCCAAAATAATAAAACTGTCTTCCTTAACACAGAGAAATATTCAGAATTTCATTCACAGTGACAGAGTTTTCACATAAAAATTCTATTCATAAAAAAAACTGCTGTTACAATTCTTCCTCAAAAGAGGGATTTACAATTGTGACTGTTGTTGTCACAGTGCACAAATAAAGCTCACTGTCTGTGTAAAAACACACTCTGTCTCACTAAAAATAAACACTGCTGTGTATGCTCTGTATTTTTCTAAAAACACTATGCTGTGTGTAATAAAAAAATTACAGCTCTCTGTCTCTTACAAACGCACTCTGCTGTGCATAAAACTATTCTCTGTAACTTAAAAATTACAGCACTCTGTTTTCTGTATATTAAAACAAAATATCCCAGATTGAATTAAATGCCATTCGTTGACAAAACAACCAGAAAATTCACCGCTTCAGAAATCTTCATTAATTGCTTCAATAACTTCTGCCGACACCGCTTGAGAATAGCATTGATGTCAAATTGCTTGCTGGCACTTTTAACCGTCAATATCCAATTTATCAGTAATCATACTGGTGTATTTTTTAATTCACTGTTCTGTGTAATAAAAATAATTTTCTACTCTGCCTCACGGACTTCCTTCTTTTTAACTGAAACTGTGTATGCCATATTACATTAACTTTTGGGCCTTTTAATATATATGCGTTTCATATATTTAAAAATAAAAACAAATAACTTTAAAACAATAAACCAAACTATTGTTTTAAAACCTGTGCGATGGTAAATAAAATTAAACCCAAATCTTATATGTGCATTCATGTGGGCCCTCCACTGATGACATCAGCAGATATTCCGAGGGGGTTCAAACCACCGTCGGCCTGCCCTCATCGACCCCAGCAGAATTTGCTTTCCGCCTTGACTATTCGCTGCCTTGTTCATGCAGTTGGAAATTAATTCCAACAGGTTCCTGAAAATTCCTTGGCTTGTGTGCACCAGTAGACCCACCCGAAAACACATCCGCCCATGACCAATTCCAATGCCCAACCTTAGCCCTGATTCAATACATGAGCCCCCCTGCTCCTCTATTTCTATCCAATCACAACCACTGTCCAATTCAAGGAAACTGCTTTCAGAAGAATCAGATTCAGGCTCCGAATTACTTAAAACGGAGTAGGTTTCTGCAGTCTCGTTTTCCTCTATGGATCAATAACATCAAAAAGTGCAGTGGCCGACGTGTTTCCTTTCGGGAAGGAGTTGCAGAGTGTCTTGAAATCCGACAGGGCGTTGAAGGGCCATTTCCACGAATACTCAAAATGACAGCCGCACTTCACGGCCCATGCCATTTCCAGCTTGAGATCTTCACTTATTTCAGCCGCACTTCACGGCCCATGCCATTTCCAGCTTGAGATCTTCACTTATTTCCTGCCTTTTATCCAGCGTTCCAAAGATAAGAGGCCCGTCACTCAAGTAAACTCCATTATCATAGGATTCGCTTCCTGAGGGTTCTGGAAGTTCCTTGGTATGTACACCCCAGCAGTCCCATCCCAATACACATCCCAAGACTAATTCCAATGCCCAACCTTAGCCCTGATTCAATCCACGAAGCACTCTGCTCCTCTACTTCCATCAAATCAGCCACTGTCCGATTCAAAGAAACTGCTATCAGAATCATCAGATTCCGGCTCTGTATCACTTAAAATGGATCAAGTTTCTTCGGTCTCGTTTCCCTCTGGAATAACATCCAATGTGCCGTGGCGGACGTGTTTCCTTCTTCTGCGAAGGAGTTGCAGAGTCTGGGATAGAATTATCGGAAAACCCGAGACCCGGCCCGCGACGTATACGTCAACAGTCGGGATGGACACGGCGTTGAAGGTCCATTTCGATGAATACTCCAGACGGCTGCTGCACTCCACGGTCCATCTCGTTTCGAGCTTGAGATCTTCTTTTTTTTCCTGCCTTTTCTCCAGCGATCCAAAGAGAAGAGGCTCGTCCCTCGAGTAAATTTCAAAACAGAGGTTTTCCCTTATCCGAATGTTGTCAGTGCCGACAAACGTGATTTCGCCTTTGGATTTTTCTTCAGCTCGATCCCGTTGGAGCATAAGAAATGAGCTTGAAGAGGGATAGAATCGACGCCCGTTGATCTCCAGAGCCGTCAGAGTGCTGCGAGGTAAGAAATGAAGGGTTAAAGATTCTGGAATCTCTACACTTTTGCTGAATCCGGAAGCAGGCAATCTCATGCAGAATACTTTCATGTCGAGCCATTGTTTCCCAGGTTTGGCGTGGATCCATCCGTCTGAGAATGGTAGTGTTGAGATTTTCTGTTTTTCATTAAAATAGGCAAAAATCTCAGTAGGTGACAAAAATTAGGAATTAGTTCCTAGATTAGCTCCAGTTTGTTGGGAGGGAGTTAATGCATCCTAAATTTGAGTTGAGAGGATTTATGAGGCAGTTAGATTCTCCTTGCTATATAACAGGTATCCATACGGATGGTTTGAGGGTGTGAGAGTTTGTAATCTCCTGTTTGATTAATAAAGAATTGCCGATGCCTATGTTGTGTGGACGTAGCCCAGATTGGTTGGGTGAACCACGTTAAACCTCTGTGTTTCCTGTGCATGATTTATTTGCTGTGTATTTGTTTTATAATCTGCTGTGCTTCTGAACTCCAACAATTGGTATCAGAGCGATGTTGGAGTGCTGGTGTTGTTGATTGCTGTCCTGGAGTTTGCATGCTGGTGTTGCGTGGAGGTGTAGCGCAGTTGAGCGCTGTCCAACAGAACTGTAAGGCGTGGTCATCCACAAGCAGCGAAGGAAAGTGCTGAAGCCGATTTTTGGTAGTTCAGCGCTGGAGCTGTGCGCTGGAATTGCGTGGACTGTTGAACGTTTTTTTTTTTTGAAGACTGCTGTTTCGTGGACGCTGAGTGGACTCGTTGTCTGCCATGAGGCCAAAGTTTCTTATCCGTTGATTGATGAACCGTGCAAACCATTTGCGTGCTGCTGAGCGCAGTTTGAAGGCGGCCAAAGTCTGCTGTGCGAACGGTGACGTCAAGCGTTGAACGATTTGGCATTCAGGTTTATTAAAATGCCGTGGACTGTTGCTATAGTTGAACGTTTCATGAATTGAGCGCAGTGCAATTTAAATAATTTCAATTTGAAATGGGTGGTGCCTTTTACTCGTTTTTTTTTCATTCCTCAAACAAAACGATTTTTGACTTTTTTATTTTAAATCGATTCATAACTCCATATTTTGGAGTGGTTTTTTTAAAGTTGAATCGACTTTATTAAAAAAGGGTGGCATTTAAATAATGTTTTGAATATGCCATTTGTAAAAGGTAAATCGATGTTATTAAATTGCCATATGGTATTTTGAAGTGGTGTTTCTAAAGAATAAATCGAAGTGGTGGTTCTTTAAAAAAAAAAAAAATCGATTTATAAATTTTTTGTTGAATACCATTTGGATATGGTATGAAAGAAAGGTGAAGGATATTTTTTTTTTTAAAGGAAGTTGAGAGGCACTTTAAAGGAAGGTGAAGGGTAGTTTGTTTTAAAGGCAAAGGCATTTTTTAAACACAAACTTCATTTATTTAAAGTTGGGTTTGGAGATTGTTTGTTTTAAACAAGATGGCGAAAACTCAAAATGCCCGGTTTGAAATTGAGAAATTCAATGGCAAAAACAACTTCGAGATCTGGAAGGTAAATATGCATGATCTCCTGGTACAACAAGGCGTGGCGAAAGCGCTGTTGGGGAAAAGCAAAAAGCCTTCTTCCTTGACGGAGGATGAATGGGATGAGTTGGATGACAGAGCTCTGAGCGCAATTCGGTTATGTCTGGCGGATGACGTTCTATTCAATATTGTGTCAGAGAAGACCGCCGCAGGCCTGTGGTCGAAGCTTGAGAAGCTCTACATGACGAAATCCTTGAAAAATTGGATTCTCCTGAAGCGACAGCTTTATGGTTTGCGAATGAAGGAAGGTACCTCGATTACTAACCATCTGAATGTTTTCAATACTCTATTGGTACAATTACAAAGTCTAGATGTAAAATTTGATTCAGAGGATAAGGAAATAACTCTATTGTGTTCATTGCCCGAATCGTGGGATCACTTTGTTACTTCCCAAAGCTTTAGTACTGCAGACATCCTTGAGTTTGACGATGTGGTTGGAGCTTTGTTGTCCGAGGAGACCAGGAAGCGGTCGAATGCTGACACCTCTACATCAGAGGCAATGATGGCTAGAGGTCGTTCTAGAGAAAGACGCTCTGGTAAGCGCAGCGATTCTCGTTCAAAGTCGAAAGTGAAGAAGAGCAAAGTAAAGTGCTGGTTTTGTGGCAAATCGGGGCATTTGAAGAAGGACTGCTGGAAGCGACAACAACAAACTTCAAAAGCAGATTCTTCGACAGAGAAGAAGGAGGCAAATGCGACAGATACAGGTTCGGCATCTGGTTCAGGTATGAGTGATGAAGTGTTGTCTGTTAATATGTCAAATCATGGTCAACATTGGTTGTTAGATTCCGGTGCATCAAACCACATGTGTATTCATAGAGAATGGTTTAAGACGTATAGATCAGTTAATGATGGAGTCGTGTACATGGGAAATGATGTCACATCTAATATTGTGGGAATAGGGAGTATACAGCTGGAAATGTTTGATGGGACAACTAAAATGTTAACTGATGTAAGACATGTACCAGATTTAAGGAAAAATCTAATCTCACTGGGAGCACTTGATACAAATGGATATAAAACTGTAATTCAAGGTGGAGTAATGAAAATTTACAAAGGTATTTTACTAGTAATGAAAGCTAAGAAAGTAGGAAATATGTTTCAGTTAGAAGGAAGAACAGGGTCAGTTCATGTGTCTACGGTGTCTGAACATGACAGTAGTTCCATTCGCCTATGGCATCAAAGGTTGGGCCATATGAGCGAAAGAGGGTTAAAGATTTTGGCTGATCGCAAGTTACTTCCTAATCTAAAGTCTGGAAAGTTAGATTTCTGTAAACATTGTCTGTTTGGCAAACAAAGTAAGCAAAAATTTAAAACAGGCAAACATACTAGTAAAGGCATACTTGATTATATCCATTCAGATGTTTGGGGTCCAACGCCTACAACTTCATATGGTGGTTCGTCATATTTTGTATCATTTATTGATGACTTTTCTAGGAAAGTGTAGGTCTACATGTTGAAAAGGAAGTCTGATGTTTTTTCAGTTTTCAAACAGTTTAGAGCATTGGTAGAAAAGAGCACTGGTAGAACAATAAAGTGTTTAAGAACTGACAATGGTGGTGAGTTTACTTCCAAGGAGTTTGACAGCTATTGCAAGGATGCAGGGATCGAGAGACATAAGACCACGGTTTATACTCCTCAGCAAAATGGAGTAGCTGAACGCATGAACAAGACTCTTCTAGAGAGAGCAAGGAGTATGTTGAGTAACGCCGGGTTGCAAAAGGAGTTGTGGACGGAAGCGGTGGCAACAGCTTGTTATGTGATAAACCGATCTCCATCGACGGCCATAGACTGCAAGATTCCGCAAGAGGTATGGAAAGGACACCCTTGTGACTATTCTAAACTCAGAGTGTTTGGTTGTGATGCATATGCTCTAGTGCCTAAATATCAGCGAACTAAGTTAGATCCAAAGTCTAAAAGGTATATCTTTGTTGGGTATGGTGTTGGAACAAAGGGATATAGATTGTGGGATCCTACTACCCGCAAAATCATCATCAACAGAGATGTAAATTTTGATGAATCCTCTCTTGTACAGTTTGATGTAGACAGTAAATTGAAACAGGATGATGTATTTGATTTTGAGCACATTCAGTTTGACAGCACTTCTAATGATAATCATGATGACCATAGTTCATATACTAGTCATGAACAGGTTTCAGAACATGAACAGGGTTCAGGTTTAGATCATGAACATGTCTCAGATACTGATCGGCAAGAAGTTCCTACAGATGGTACTCAGCCAGAAACAGCCTTAAGGAGGTCGACAAGAATCAAACGGCCACCGAGAAGGTATGATGATTATGTTACTTCAGTTGCATTTACTGCTAATGACAATGAACCTCTGTGCTATCAGGAAGCAATAGAAGGTTCGAATAGTGACAAGTGGAAAGCAGCCATGAAGGACGAAATGATGGCCTTGAGTAAGAACGGCACGTGGGATCTGGTTGAGCTTCCGAAAGACAGAAAAACTGTGGGGTGTAAATGGGTTTACAAGCTGAAACGGGGTGTGAATGATACGGAGGACAGGTACAAAGCGCGACTGGTTGCAAAAGGGTTTTCTCAGAAAGCAGGCATTGACTTTCATGAGATTTTTTCACCAGTGGTTAAAATTGTTTCAATTAGAATTGTGTTAGCTTTAGTTGCTTTGTTTGATTTAGAATTACAGCAACTAGATGTTAAGACTGCTTTTCTACATGGAGATCTAGATGAGGAAATTTATATGGAACAACCGGAAGGGTTTGTTCAGCATCGCAATAAGAAATTTGTCTGCATGCTCAAGAAGTCATTATATGGCCTGAAGCAGTCGCCTCGGCAGTGGTATAAGAAGTTTGATTCTTTCATGTTGAGTCAGAAATATGTTAGAAGTGAATATGATCATTGTGTGTATTTCAAGCAATTGAAAAATGGCATGTTCATTATCTTAGTGTTGTATGTTGACGATATGCTTTTAGCAAGCAAAAGCATCGATGAAATCAACAGGTTGAAGACTCAGATGGCAAGGACATTCGATATGAAAGATCTAGGAGCAGCAAGACAGATTTTGGGCATGGAGATTTTCAGAGACAGGAGCAATGGTAAGCTATGGCTATCACAACAAAAGTATATTGAGAAAATACTTTGAGGTTTGGTATGAATAATGTGAAGCCTGTGTCAGTCCCTTTTGCTTCCCATTTCAAGCTTTCTTCGGGTTTATGTCCTAATACAGATGAAGAAAAGGATTATATGTCTCGAATTCCATATGCCAATGTAGTAGGATGTTTGATGTATGCGATGGTTTGTACTCAACCAGATATTTCACATGCAGTTGGGGTTGTCAGCAGGTACATGGAAAATCCGGGTAAAGAACACTGGTCAGCAGTGAAATGGGTGCTTCGGTATTTGAGAGGCACAAGTAGTTATTGTATCACTTACAATAAGAGTAGTGAATTTGTTTGCGGGTATGTTGATTCTGATTTTGCAGGTGATTTGGATAAGAGAAGGTCAACTACAGGGTACATCTTTACTCTTGCAGGTGGAGCTATTAGCTGGATGTCAAAGCTACAAAATATTGTTGCTTTGTCCACTACTGAAGCAGAATACATTGCTGCTTCGCATGCTTGCAAAGAGGCGGTTTGGTTGAAAGGTTTGCTTGGTGAGTTTGGTAGGTTACAGGACAACATCAGGTTACTTTGTGATAGTCAAAGTGCAATACATTTGGCTAAGAATCCGGCCTATCATTGTAAATCAAAGCATATTCCAATTAAGTATCATTTTGTAAGACAGATTATCACTGAAAGGGGAGTCTCTCTTGAAAAGGTGCATACAAAGGAGAATTGTGCAGACATGTTCACGAAACCAGTTTTGTTAGAGAAGCTACGCTGGTGTTTGGCTTCTCTTGGCTTGCAGAAAAGATAAAATAATAAAGAACAGGGCATCAGGCTAATTGTTGTCAAGGTGGAGATTGTTGAGATTTTCTGTTTTGAATAAAATAGGCAAAAATCTCAGTAGGTGACAAAAATTAGGAATTAGTTCCTAGATTAGCTCCAGTTTGTTGGGAGGGAGTTAATGCATCCTAAATTTGAGTTGAGAGGATTTATGAGGCAGTTAGATTCTCCTTGCTATATAACAGGTATCCATACGGATTGTTTGTGGGTGTGAGAGTTTGTAATCTCCTGTTTGATTAATAAAGAATTGCCGATGCTTATGTTGTGTGGACGTAGCCCAGATTGGTTGGGTGAACCACGTTAAACCTCTGTGTTTCCTGTGCATGATTTATTTGCTGTGTATTTGTTTTATAATCTGCTGTGCTTCTGAACTCCAACAGGTAGGGGGCTTACGTGGCACATTTTCACACACAATTATCTCACAGCGTTGGAAAACTTTAAGCTAATTCTTGGAAGATTGAACTCGAGACCTGAGAAAGTGAACAACACGCAAGTAATCTCTGAGCTCCAAAGTACTCGGAAGTCTGAATGGCTTAAAACACTTCTTTAAATGGATCCCGCCGCCGTCAGATTGATATTTTAACTCCAGCATCTGAACGATTTATCTCCTCTGTAAGTTTTGAGTATCTTTAAAGATTACATTATGTTCCAATTTCTTTCACGGCAAAATGCGCTTGCATTTTTCTGCAGTTTATGAAGAATATTCTGCAAAGACACAAAGAACATGACCAGTGAGAGCGAGTTCTTCAAACGACATGTACCTGCAAAGACACAAAGAACATGACCAGTAAGAGCGAGCTCTTCAAACGACATGAAACTGCGAGATTACTCAATGCTCAGAGGCCAACCATATAAGTGCAGAAATAATCACTGTATTATATACAAGCACATACATTTGTGTAATTGATTTAAATAGGGCTACGATCATTTGTTTTCCAGCGAGAAAACAGAAATACTATACCGTGACCGGTCCATAGAAAAATCCAAAATACTAAG
This sequence comes from Pinus albicaulis, assembly GCA_034641835.2. Classification (NCBI taxonomy): domain Eukaryota; kingdom Viridiplantae; phylum Streptophyta; class Pinopsida; order Pinales; family Pinaceae; genus Pinus; species Pinus albicaulis. Next base: position 22,685,078 of record CM076583.1, read on the forward strand.
CAAATGGCAAGCAATCACTGGGAAAGACAAGACAATATAGACAATATCCTTTAAGGTACGGCTCTGATAGTCTAATAAAGCCTATGCCATCTGGCCATACAGGCTTTACTTAAAAAATATATATATATATAGTTGCTTTGTTCACCCTCTTCCACTGGATTCTGAAATATTTCCAATTCCACCTTTAAACCAGACAATCTAAATGATTGCAGGTCTGTTCTACCTTTAACCCAGGAATATTAAAAGACTGCAGTAATTGGCTCATCCTTCAAGAAAGATGCCCAAACATTATAGAATTTTTTCTTTAGTGCTGTGAACTTTCTGAACTTTATAAAGCCTTGATATGCGTTTTTCTGAGCGCGTACCGTAAATAATAGTATTTTCCCGAGCCAATGCACACATCTTTCAAAGAAACAGAACTGTACAAAGTTCTGTCAGTTCACATTTGTGCTGTCGAGCGCCGGGGAAACGCAACGCAACTATGCCATAATCGCTGAACTTTTAACGGCTGAGATGTTGCCTGCAAAGCTGCAACAATAACAAAAGGAGAATACTCCGTGTCACCATTCCTAAGCGGCAGGATTGCTGCGTGTCCTTTCCTTTATTTGCGGCTTACACAGCTGGATTGAGATTTTCAAGGATGACAGTCGTGTCAACGGAAGGGAGAACGCAGGCTACATGGACTCTGCACTCGTGACAGGTGAATGGCTGTATTCCAGAGTACTGTTGTTTCGATTAGCAGTAAGCGGTTTCGAAGGCGGCAAAAGGAAATATATGTTGGCCTTAAATTGCAGTGTTTTTATATTATCGGAATTTGTAGTTTAGTTCATTTTTGTTCTCTATGAAGCGTGGATATTTTAGTGTGAGCATGGATCTGTTTTTGTTTATTTTATAAATTTTATTTATAAAATACAACTAATTAAATTAATTACATTCATTCAATATATCGATGACAAACCAATTTCCTTTCGTTGTTTATTAATGGTTTTCCCTTCGTTGTGAGGAGTATATATATCATTTATTAATGATATAAGAAATCTAATTTACTAAAAGTTATAATTACATTAAAGTACTTATTTTTATTTTTAAAATAAATTTTTGTATTAATTTAAATTAATAAATTAAAACACTTTTACATTTATAGATTAGTATGATCTAAATTAATTCAAACTTTAAAAATCATAAAAAATAAGGTATTAAAAATGTGTGTTAAACATAATAGAAAGTGTTGTAGCGTTAAGAACCCTAACATCAAGAACGAACTTCCATCCTTTTTGGAAGAAATTCAATGTATTTTGTTTAACCAACCAATAAAATATTTAAATAGATTTATTGTAATTTTTTTATATCTTTCTTACGTTTGTAAATTTCAAATTGGCGTGGAATTGGGTGCTAAAAAGTATTTTAAATATTGTTAAAGATTTTTATAATTTTTTTTTAATGTGGGAAAATATTTTATGATTCCGTTGTTAACCTGTTTCATTATATCTAAGAAAAACAAGCTCTTAGTCTAGCAGAAACAATTTTAAGACATACTCCTGGTCCAAAAAATCTTTAAAAATAATATCCAATTTTATTTAATATTTTTATGATATAAATTATCTCCATCTTTGTCAAAAGACTTTGTAATCATCTTTTTTTTTCTAAATCATGGTAATGAAAAATTGTTATGTTTTTTTTTTTTTTTTTAAATGTGTTTTTTTCTTTTACATCTGTTTTTTCAAAAATTACTATATATATTTAATTAAATTTTTCTATTATCACAAAAATAGAATTATATTGTTATAATAATTGTTTATATAAAAACTTTGACGGACCATGGATTTGAAAGACCTGAAATAAAAGATTATTATCACAAAAATAGAATTATATTGTTATAATAATTGTTTATATAAGGACTTTGACGGACCATGGATTTGAAAAATGTGAAAGAAAATATTCTCATAGATTTGAGAGACCCAAAAGAATCACCTCACTTGGGGACGGTCTTCAGAGTGATTTTTATTCTTCTCATTCTCACAATCTTGGTCCAACTTACAAGATGTAGATCAACCAAAGCAATTTGCAAATTATTGTTGAGAACTGAAGGGGATTCCTTGTCGGTGTCAAAAGATGCCAATTCACCTGCACACTTCAAAATACTTAAAGAGACATCTTGACTTACCAATTGCCTATTTGCAAGGGGTACTAAAATCCTTGTTGAATCCTCACATGTCTAATGAGTAGCGACACTCTGAGCTTGTTCCCCCAAAATCATATCATCATCGACACCATCCTCCTCTCGGTCAAAAATAGAATAAGTCTCGCCCTCCACAGGGGGAAGGTCATAAGGTTTCCAACTTTTAGTTTTTGAAGATTTGATGTCTTATTTCTTATTGGAATTTGACAAAGGGCAAGAATTCTTTAAATTGTCAGTTTGAAGACAAATGTGGCACTGAAACACAATATTCTTGTAATCAAGAGATTGGGTCCAATGAGAATCACTGATTTTTAAATTTACTTTCTCTGAAAACCCTTTTCTAATGTCAATTTCTACACATATTCATATGTAGGTGTACAAGCCATACTTCCCTCGAGAGGGATCTGTGGTAAGACAATGACCCCAAGACTTTCTAATGCCCTAAAAAACTGAGAAGTATTAAAGATGGCGAGGAAAATTTGGAAGTCGAACCCAAATTGGAAGCTTGGTTATGATTGTTGTAGAGGGATCCAAATTCAGAAACCAGGGGGTTATGAACATACCAGCTTTACTCCAGAACTAAGGCCCACTATTTAGTGCCTCATAATCATCTTTCGGTTCAATGAATAACACTATAAAAAAACCCTTAGAACAAAAGATGACCTTGCACTTCTTAGTCTAGGAAAAATGAATTCACTTATAAAGATCCTCTATACATGGCCATAAGTCATTGAAGCAGAAAATGACGCCTAATTTAGTGTAGAGATGAAGGTAGTCCTCTAGATCTAGGTGTGAAATTTCAATAGAGGGCACCTCCTTAGATTTATCCACTTGGAATTCCCTAGGGGCTTCTTGGGGTTGTTGAGAGCTGGGTCCTGTTTTGAAGGCCTCCTTGAAGGACAGAGGCTTTGAAGCTACAACTACCCCACCTCCTCGGGCATCTCCAAACAAGCATGTTTCTATAGAGATAGTGACATCCCTCTTAATTCCATAGTCTTTGATGCCTTTTTCCATCTTCATATGCCTCCCTCTGTAGAGGAGCCTCGTCTCACCCATAGGGACTCGTTCGTCGTTGAATACTGATAGTGAACGCTCCATCTGATTCTATGGCCATAAAACAAAGTAACCTACCATACATGGACCGAACACAAATTGGAAATTTTTGATGATCCGAGTCCCCAACACCCTTCATTGTTAGATCCAACAGTGGTTGGAGATTTCCGTCAAACACTTTGCATGCAATACCATACTCCCAATGAGAATATATTTCTGACATTTCAACAAACACTTTGCTAACAACCTTTACACTATTGTAATTGCTAAGTCCAAGAACCTCCTCGAGCTCTAAGATCCCACAAAAACCAAAAAAGTGCAGACCATAAGAATCTGCAAGAACCTCTGTTGGCCAAGCTTAGATACGCTAATTGGTGTGAATTTGTTTTTGTCTGTGGGACAAGGACCTTTTTAATGTTTGAATTCAAAGAGTTTGTAAAGATTTACAAAACTATAAATGTTAAATATTTTAATACCATGTATTATTTAACATTATTTCTTTAATGTTTTCTTTTATGAAATATTAAGGTTACTTTATCAATCACCATGATTTTATGCTACTAAGATGTTTGTGCACTACCATGTGGTGTTGACTAAGATTTTTATTCCATGACATTTGCTTGAAAATTGTGTTTGGATGAAAATCCAACTACTAACCCCATAAAAAAGAGGTCATTTTTGTGGAGCCTTTGATTATTCCCTACTATTCATGGTGTTTCAATAGGGAACCTCACCACCTTACCCCAAGTATTAGCAATTTCCCTAAACATTCATATTGGAATTGATCCAAGATCTTTAACTTCGAGATGGATTAAATAATTACATGTAAAATTGCATCTTAACCATGAAACTTAAAAGGCATGAACATAAGAAGAGAGAAGCACATAAAATCATGTAAAGAAGACAAGAACTTGATAACGGAGTTCGTCCAGGAGGGACTACGTATTTGGGCCCTGCTCAATCAGTGGGGACGCCCTCTTTCATTAAGTGGCAAATAAAATGAAAGTAAAAGCATCAATGCAAAATTACACCCTTATACCTCCATAGCTGAAAGTGATCGAAAATAGGAGACCAGTGATGAAGAAACAAACAACACCATTGGATTCCTGTTGCCGAGAGGTGCGTAATCCATATAAAATTTTCCTAATTTTGACGCCAGACAAATCTGGGCCCTCTGGAAATGAGTTCAGTTCATAGTTACGCTCCCCTCCTGCAAGGCACTCAAGGTTCCACTCTGTCTCAGTAAATGTACCACTCATGGTCTGCCTGGGCGCACTTCTAAAATGAAAGTTTATATGGGTGAAGGTTGGGCGGACTCCCCAAGGGAGTCGCTGGCCGAGTTGGTTGAGATCTAAGTTTGAAGGGAGGGGGTCGAGCAGTCAAACCCCGCCCCCTCCAAATAGTGTCATATTTGTTGTATAACCGCTGCATATATTTTTTTAATAAAAGGTTGGGGGTCTGAACCCGCGTCGGGCGGCTCGCCCCGTAACTCCCGTCGTTTAACATAGAGTAGTGGGTGGGGGCGGTGGGGTTGACGGCCCACGCCCCTCCCATTTTAACATATTTCATTGCACAGTTGGTGGGTCCGATAGGGTCATGGCCACCAGCCCATAACCATAATCTGTTTTTATTATATGGTTGGAGCGAGGGCGGGGGTCATGGCCCGCCCTTGCCCTTTTTTTATTTTTTTTGTTTTTATTTAAAACAACCCATCCTTTTTAAATCTTCTCAATTTTTACCGAAGGAGTGTTTTTATCTGTCCCACAATTTCGCCCATATTCCATCCGGAGCTGGCCGAAATCTAGCCACCGGACTTTGGCAAAAGTGATGCCTCCTTCAGAGTACCACCTCATCAGGTCAACCCAAACTTTGACTAGTTTTAACTCCTCCACACAGACTCAGAATTGAGTGTCGTCCGCGTTGTTGGAATAAAAAAGATGAGATCTTCAACTTGACATTGAGTTTGCCACACTTTTGACACTTTGATTTTTGAGCCTTTGTACTTAAGCCACTTGTACTTGGACCGGTACGATCCTCCTAGATCATTCCTCCCCACTAAGGAACTTTTGGACCCCAAAAGCATTAACACACCCAACACTTTGCTTGTGTCCTTTCCAAACGACACTTTCAATCACCTGCATGCAAATCGAGTCAATCATTTGCAACCATGTACAGGCCACACATGACTCAAAAACTCCTCACTTGCTGAGAGTTTAGAACATACACTCATTGGTCAAGGATTACATAAAAACAATACCTCAACTATTCATAGGCCAAAACCATCATCGTTGTATTTCGAAGCGATGAAAACATATCATCACTTTTACATTTTTTTGCAACACATGACTTACAACTGTGTCCATAACACTAATACCTCTAAAAAAACCATCTTTTACTTAATAAAGTAAATGGGTCATCTCCCTGTGGTGGATCTGCCTGTGGAATAGCTTCGAGGACTGGATTCTTCATAGGTGATTTTTGGTCTTTATGTGTTTGACATGCAGGCTTCTGGGGTTCATCCTAGTTGTGATGATTCTTCTTCCTCCATACTTTCTGTATCATCTTGAAACACTCTCCCTGGTGTTCCTCTGATAAGTGTTCATGGAACCCTCACTATCATTGGACTGTGAGGAAGTGATTTCATCATTTGTCGTTGGATGGTCACTAGTTGTGTTGGAGCTTTCTCCCACTTCCTTCCTAGTGTATCTGAGTCCTGCATGACATGAAAATTCCTCGACTTCGATGGGGTTTATAATGCCTTGGCCATTGATGCCGAGGCCCTTCCCTGGATCCAATCCCTATAGTATGTTTTTCAAAAGCAGCGAATTCATCATCATGAAAAGTACATGAAATTGAAGGGTTGAGTTTTACCTCGGGTTGGTTATGTCCCAACTTTTTCAAGGCCTCATCCTTAGCTTACAAATAGCATAGTAACCTTTGTTTTTCTTCCTTTGCTTCCTGTATAAGCCTCCTTAGCTTAGTACTCTCTGCTTTGATGCTTTGGTTGATCTCCTCAAGTTCTTGGAGCCCTGCCGCAGGGAGTGTCCTTTTCATCTTTGGTACCATGTGTGTTGAAATTTTTGTTTCATTGCCTGAATCAGAACCCAAGTCTATGGGTCCTCTTGTTGAAATCCCAAAGGCTGCAAGATTCATTTCATCACTAGAATCAAACCCCACATCAATTGGTCTACCTCGTGCAAATCCTGTAGTTGTGACCTTCTCATATTCCTTTGATTCATAATCTTGGTTTTGCTGCACGGTGGTAGCGGTCTTTTGCTTCCCGTTTTTTTCATTCCTCTCAGGTCTCAACTTAGGGTGTAGCTTCCAAAAACTTTCCTCAGCATGTCCCTCTTTCTCACAATGTGTACAAGAGGGCTTTGATCCCCTTCTCTTGGTTGCTACAGTTCTTTTTGGGTGGTCATTTTGTTCATGTGTTCCCCGGCTTTCTAGATGCATGGCCTTCACACTAGCCCCATCGATGGTAGGAGGCTCAAACAATAATAATGAATGTCTTATGTGATTATGCAGAGAACCAATATACTTAGTTACAGTCTCTGGTGAATCTAATGCAATGCCCAAATTCAATGCTTGTTTTCTAAATTCTTCAGTGAAGTCTTTTAAATTTTGACCTCTTTTTTGCCTTAGGTGTTTCCGTTCCATTAATGCCTTTTTCTTATAACCCAAAGGGTAAAATTGGTTTCTCAATGCGGAAACAAAATTTGACCATCACGAGAGAAGGTTACCCAAATTTTGGCTGCCTTGAAATTTGCTCGCCCACCAGACAAGAGTGGCGTCTTTTAGCCGAAGAGAAACCAACTGGATCTTTGCCTCGTCCTCCTTGATTTGTTGAATCCTACAGTAGACTTCAACCCGCCTAATCGAGTTTTTAAGCTTTTATGCATTACTTTCACCATTAGACATGGGAATATCAAATTTGAAATATAATTTAAAGAAAGGTTTATTAGATGCATTTCCTGAATTCTTATGATGATGGTTAGAAGAGGAGGAAGAACTTTCACTTGTGGAAGGAGAAGGAGATGGATCTCCTCCATCATCTCCATGCGTTGAACCTTGTCCCTCTGAAGCATTATCCCCTGCTTTCTCTAGTTTCTTAAGCCTAGAGAACAACTTTTCGACCCGATCTTCCATGGTGTAAAATGTTTTGTGGAAGTTTAGCTCCTCCTCATTTCTAACATCGTCACCATGTTTCTTCTTCGATCAGCACGTCCCGTTTCGTGATCAAAAGACTTTAGTTTCCCTTTGCCTCTTTGTAGCATGTTTCTAATTAGAATACAAACATGCAATTCACATCTACAAAGACTTGCCTTGATACCACTTGATCCAAGATCTTCAACTTCGATATGGATTAAAGAATTACATGTAAAATTGCATATTAACCATGAAACTTAAAAGGCATAAACATAAGAATAGAGAATCACATAAAATCATGCAAATAAGACAAGAAATTGATAACAGAGTTCGTCTAGGAGGGACTATGTCTTCGGGCCCTGCTCAATCAGTGGGGAGGCCCTCTTTTATTAAGTGGAAAATAAAATGAAATTACAAGCACAGAAAATTTTAGGGGCTAATATTCGCAGGTGGGCTAATTTTCCATGGTTTTTCCAAAAAAAAGATTCGCCAATTTCCATTTTTTTATAAAAATGATTCGCCCAAATTTTAAAATATAAATTATTTTACGTTAAAAATCGCCAACATTATATAGACAATATATATAGTATCATTATAAATTTGAAATTTTTTACAATACATCAATACAAATTTTATAGTCTACATATTAGGGACTAGTGAGATTCGCCAATTTTTAAAACTTAAAGATAATTTTCCATCCTTAAAATTATCCCTGATTACAAGTATCAATGAAAAATTACACCCTTATACCTCCATAGCTGAAAATGATCGAAAATTGGAGACCTCTGATGAAGAAATGAACAACACCATTTGATTCTTGTCGTCGAGAGGTGCATGATCCATATAAAATTTGCGTGATTATGACACTGGACAAATCTGGGCCCTCTGGAAATGAGCTCAATTCATGGTTTCGCCTCCCTCTTGCAAGGTGCTCAAGGTTCCACTTTGCGTCGGTAAATATGCCGCTCTTGGTCTGCCTGGGCGCACTTTTGAAATAAAATTTTATATGGGTGAATGTTGGGCGGACTCCCCAAGGGAATCGATGGCCGAGTTGGTTGAGATCCAAATTTGAAGGGAGAGGGTTGGATGGTCAAACCCCGCCCCCTCCAAATAGTGTCATATCTGTTGTATAACCGCTACATATATTTTTTTAATAGAAGGTTGGGGGGGCAGAACCGCATCGGGCGACCCACCCTGTAACTCCTGTCGTTTAACATAAAGTAGTGGGTAGGGGTGGTGGGATTGAAAGCCTGCGCCCATCTCATTTTAAAATATTTCATTGCACAGTTGGTGAGTCCGGCGGGGTAATGGTTGTGGGCCCATTACCGTAATATTTTTTTATTATATGGTAGGAGCAAGGGCAGGGGTCATGGCCCGCCCTTGCCCTTTTTTTAAAGAAAATTGTTTTTATTTAAAACAACCCATCCTTTTTAAATCTTCTCGATTTTAATCGAAGGAGTGTTTTTAACTATCCCACAAATTCGTCCAAATTCTGGTCGGAGCTGGCTGGAATTCAACCACCGAACTTTGGCAAAAATGCTGCCTCCTTAAGACTGCCACCTCATCAAGTCAACCCAAAACTTTGATTTCTTCTAACTCCTCCATACGCCCTCGAAATTGAGTGTCGTCTACGCCATTGGAATCAGAAAGACAAGATATTCAAATTGACACTGACTTTTCCACACTTCTAACACTTTTATTTTTGAGCCCTTGTACTTAAGCCGCTTGTACTTGGACCTGTATCATCCTCCTAGATCAAGAATGCAAAGCTTGAACAAAAAGTGGGGCGAGAATGAGATCTACTAAAGTGATTTGATGACTATCTCTAGATATTACATAATAACTTGAAACTCAGATCATTTCAAGATTCATAAAAATTGGGCTTTTCAAACAATTTTTTTTTTAATAATTACACAAAAAAATAAAAAACCTTAATAACTTCTATGGAAATGGTTGATTTAAAACCATGGAAATTGAGTCCAACATGGTCTCTTCAATCCTTCTGAAGCATTGAATGCATCATCGCTACTATATGCAATGAATAATCTTCATGGTTGAAATATCTATCGAGTATAAATTTTTCTCCTCATATTAATTAGATTCTCCGCCAACAGAGACCTCCATGATGAGGTGAACCAACAATTTGTCGTCATAGGCATCCTTGATCCAACTTATGAGATTTTAAGTTTTATCTGAGAGGCAATAGACCTAACCCTCTTTCATGATTCATGTTTTTGTATCCATAATCTGATACCGTAGCTTGAATCCCTCATTCACCAATTTTTCTAACAACCAATATGCCCATGAAGTAGAGAAGACCAAGTGTCTTGTCCATAACAAGAGCCCCTGGCATTGCAGAGAGCATGGTTTTGATTCTCCTTGACAGTCACAGTGCCCTCAATTTCTGCGTCGAGGTGCTACAGGCCATGGCCCCAATTTCTGCATCGAGTTGCTACGACCACGATGGCCCAAATTTCATGAGAAGAAGATATCCTACACGTTGTGGAGAATCCTGCATCTTGTAAGTGACACGGTCTTAAGCACTAGCCGCCTCCTCTTCTTTTCTAACATAAATGACTGAAAATTGTCTAAGAGCAACATTTATGTGGTTGATCTTCCATTTTGTTTGTGTATTCGAAGGATTGTACTCCATAGTGAATGGCATAAAAATACCATGAGTTGAAACAAAAAAAATTTCAGCAGCACAAGCACATCAATGGAAGCAACAACTGTCTCACAACTTTCTCACTTTGTTCATTCTCGCACTTATCTGCCATATCAATTACTTTATCCGGAAGACACCACCCAACTCTGTCCAATATATTCACACAGTACTCAGATATAGACAGTGGGATAAATATACACACTGACACACAAAACATAACGATATTTTCTACCACACCAGAAATCTTCACACACACACATGTAAGCTACAACTACTTTAATTATAGAGCAATAAATTTCAAGGCTCTCTCACATCTTCCTGGCCTTCTCTTGAGGGAGTTAATTTGGTACTGTCTCTGATACCATGATAAAAATTTGAAAAATAGCTAAGAGAGATTATACATACAACAGATCACACACATTGTTATATCTTTTATTGATCACAATAGTTAAATATATATAGGACATAAATATCTGAATTCCACATATCTAAATCATGGAACTCATACATAGAAAACAAATTCTTCTAGATTAACTCTTGGGAAATATCAATGACAACTTTTAAAAGTACATGGAAGAATTTCTTCCAATAAAAAGTTTTGGAAGGTAAAATAGATACATAACAATATACCATTATGTGCCACAAGTATAGTGATAGGACACTAGAATAATGGCACTATTTAAAATTTTATTCTATTTCATTCAGAGAGGATGTGATAGTAAATAAAACACACATTAAGATTCACATAAGAGAGCAGCTATGATCTACCTATATTTGAATAATGCCTCGGTCTTGGTTGGATACGTATATCAATTTTATAGCTATCAACGAACTGGATGATGGATACCAATATCAAACGATAGAAAGGATGATGACCAATTTAAATGGATTAGTTCTGAAAATACATCATGACGAAATAGATTTAAAGAACTGATTAACTCATCTTTTTATTACATATAATATCCAATACTCATATGGAAAAACACAAATCCACAAAGCCAAATTTTTGGAGTCCTAGTTCTCTTACTACATCCTACAAAACTTGCGTTATTTATTTAGAGTTGTTATCATAGAATTCATTTCCTGGGGCTTCTGGAAGTTCCTTGGTTTATGTGCACCAGTATTCCCACCCAAAGACACATCCTAGGACGAATTCCAATTCCCAACGTTACCCTTAAATCAATCCATGACCAATCCTGATCCTCTACTTCTATCCAGTCACAACTGTTATCTGATTCAAGGAAACTGCTTTCAGAATAATCAGATTCCGGCTCTGCATCATTTAAAATGAGTAAGTTTCTATAGTCTTGATTCCCTCTGGAATAACATCAAAAGTGAAGTGGTGGACTTGTTTCCTTCTAGGAAGGAGTTGTAGAGTCTAGGATAAAATTATCACCGAGATCCACAATGTATACCTCCACAGTTCGGATGGAAAAGGTGTTGAAGGGCCATTTTGACGAATACTTGTTTAGTTAATTTAATGTCTTAAATTTCTATCATAAATTATCGTCTGGAGTTAGTAATCTTGTGAAGTGCAGGTGCACTATATATTCTAGAAGCCTATCTTTCTTAATTCGTTGTGTAGATTTTATATGTTGTTTTTATGATTTTGTGTTTTATCTTAAATGGGAAAACTAAGAACTGAATTAGGAAATGAATTCTAAATTTAATTATAAAAAGCCTATGATATGAACAATTTATTTCAAGAGAACAAGAAAATAAACTTTTATCTTTTTGTATTTTTTAGAGATTTTATATAAATGAAATTTAAAAGCAAGAAATAACCGCATCTAGAAGAATTTTAATGCTTAAAGAATAAACATAAGAAAGCAGAAAATGAAATGTTTAATATTAATCTAAGAAGGAAATTGATCTATAAATTACTCTAAAGAAAATATTCTAATAGCTAAAAGATAAAGTTACAAGAAGGAAGAAAAGTTAATGTAAATTTAATAAAGAAAATTGATCTAAGACAAGTCTATATTGCATAAAAATAAATCAACTTAAGTGATCAATCTTAACTATGTTAGACTATTCCTATGCCTTCAATTATCTCTAAAATATCTATCTAAAATACCTTTAAATATATTTGAATAAAGAATGAAAATATCTACTTAAATCATCTCTAAATATAAACAAAGCATCAATCCAAACTATGTCTAACTCTTAGCAAAATATGTATCAAAACTTCACTCTATCTATCAAATGAAAACATGTGTCTAAAGTAATTATTATGAAAATGGAGTATTGACTTAACTCTAATTCTATTCACTAATGAAACAAATAATTTTATACTAAGATCGATGAAATGGAATTATTAAATCTAACAATATTCATTCTAAATGACTATGCTGAGTAAATAGAAAGACAGATTGAAATAAGGAAAGAAAACAGAGTATTCTTCCTACTGTGCGAAGCTAAAAATGCTTATCTGATCTGAAAAATGTGATTACTGTGTGAAAAAATGAGAGAAATATTTAATTCCATGTGTTAACAAAATTATGAGAATAATATAATTCAGGAAATGAAAACAATTGGACCATTCTACTATGCGAAAGACACAACATTTAACTTATGAAAAACTCAGCAATTAACTTATGCAGTAATGGAAGAATTAAACTAGGAAACAACAGAAATTTAAGCTACGAAACCTCTTCTATGCAGAGGCCCACTGCAACAGAACGGCTTGGAGAATCACTTGTGACTAATTATGCATCAATGGTCTTGAACACGCCTTCTCCTTGCATTAATAAAAAAACGGAGTTTTATTGTGTGACAGTATTACAAAATTAAGCTTATCTCTGATTAAAACAACCTGATATTTATAAAAATTTAAGTTCAACTGTTTGAGATGATCTCGCATAAAAATATTAATGAAACTAGGAGTATAATTCTAAACAGCATTGCGGTCTTCACAGCTTTCACGATTTCCTACGTGGAGAGAAAATCGTGAAGCTTCTAACTTCTTGTCCGCTGGTCTTGGCCCTCTGTTTGACTAATCCCTTGATCGTGATTTTAGGTGTTATTTCTCTCGATTTTGGATAGGTGAGTAGGAAAAAAATCCATGTGTGGATCATTCCCAAACTACCCATATGCTTCGCTCCTCTCCTTCATCTTTAGAACTTGTCAAACAATGTCGGTAGCTACAGAAATGAAGATTAGCTATAGAATTGCATGAATTCTGTAGCTAAATAAAAAATTCATTCAAATAATATGAAACATTAAAATATAAAAGAGAGATCATTCAAATGCATTCTTAGACTAAAAATGTATCAATTAACATTGATTGAGCTTATGGATTATGTCAAAAAGGAAGGAAAAGTGGTGAGATAGATGTCCAAAATAGAGATAGTCTTGAGGCTCAACATACCCCCACTAAGAGACCATTGCATGTCCTCATGAAATTTCAAAATTGTGAGTCTTCTCCTCAAAACTGCATATGCTCTGACACTTCATCTTCTTTCCTCTCTTTGAATTCACTGCTACCTTTGGTTTCTTCATCAAAAGTTTTTACTTCAAATTTATGATGTCTCTGTTAAGGTATTTGTTCCTCTTTTTCAATTTCTTATACTTTTTGAACCATAACCCTAGATGTAGAAGAGTATTTTCATTGATGGTTTTATCAATTTGGTTCTGAATATTCAGAGCTTCATTTTCCTTCTTTATATGCCTATTTAGTATCTCTAGCTCAAAAATTTCTTTATATGCCTATTTCTTGCTTTAAAGTATTCACTAGAGGTTCTTGTGGACTAGAAGGTTGTTCATCAAGATTTGATGTCTTTTCTACATTTATTCTTGTTGGAAATACTAAGAGGGGGGGTGAGTCAGTATTCCTTTCAATTAGAGCATTAGTTAATCTTCAATTATTATTAGCGTTTGTACAATGATAGCAGTAAACAAAAGGAACACAAATGCACATATTTTTTAAGGTGGAAACCCACTCCGAGACAAAAACCACCTAATGCTTTTCTAATAATTCTTTAATATTCAACTCCAATTGAAAATAAAGCTACAACTTCCTAGAATCTAAAAAAGCATTCTTCTCCAGCTCCCACTGGATGGATGCTCCAACGCCCAAGATTCTTCAGTAGTCAACTGAACGAATGCCCCAACACCCAATGAACTACAACTCACCCTAGCACCACCCTACCACCCTATAGAAGAATAAAAGAAGAATGGACTCCTGTACCAGGGAAAATGGTCTACTTTACAATAATATAGAATGATGTAGAAGAAGAAGAAACACTAGACCATAAACCCAACTATGAAACAACCACCTAATGATGATCCTAGACCTCCCAACACTGCCTCTTCAACTCTTGGCAGATAGACACTAGTACAATTTTTTACAATAATGTATTTATAATGACTTAGTACAATGATACATTTACAGTGATTGTATGCAGTGCTGCCCACTTGAAGACTTCATGTGATGAACTTCTTACCGCTATTCTGCACCTTGGTTGCTGCTCTTGTCATGCTACCCTCTGCTGCACCTTTCTTTGCTTTGCTGCCATAGAAATTCTGGTCCTTTGCAGCCCTTGACAACACATGATCTAGCTTTTTCTTGCCTTCGAAGAGCTTGATATTGAATCTGGTGTATGTATGTTATTTCAAATCCCCAATATGTGATTTTTGGTCCTGTAGTATTCCTCTAATTCTTTTTTCCATTGCCACAGGTCTAACCCAATTTGGATTCTTCAAGGGAGCGTTATGCCCAATCTCTCACAATGCCCTAATTATGGACAGTTTCAATAGAGCGAACTTGTACGTCATGCCACGTGTCATTGTTTCTTAATTCGGCTCTGAAATTGATAGAGCAAAAACTACCATCCCGGCACTATCTTCCACTTTTTACAAAATTCCAATCCAATACTCAGAGAGAGAGTTATTATGATTTTCCCAAGGTCACTTCTTTGAGATGAAATTTAGGAGCTTGCAAAAACACTGACTTCCACAAATCATATCTCAGAAAATATTGCACACCTTGATCTAAAATTTCTAGGAAAACTTCCTCAGGATTTCAGCTTCACCTCATAAAACTTTCAGCTTCTGAAACTTTGTAGAAACAAAGTTAGAGCGCAAATGCCATGATGACCTGTTTCAGATGGCGAAATCCCTTGCCTTAGGTGGATATGAGGATCACAATTTATATAAATGCTTAGGTTGAGAGGGGCTTCAACAAGTGAACATGGGAGGGATTTTAGGAGCTTAAAAAATATTAATTATGACTTTTCAATGACCCATGCCACAACCCCATGGGGTTTTAGCCCACTAACTGGGGTACAAAATTCAAACATGAATATCTATCAAACCGTGAAGAATTACGTGGCATGCCATATATAAACAGAAACATCTTGACAAGTAGAAACCATCAAAAGCATTTTTGACCCAGAATATATCAATTTGGTAGGTCAAAATTCTCATGCAATATTGGGGTAGCCCCTGGTGCTACTGGGTTGACATCAATGACAATCGCTGATCAACAATCTCCCCCTTTGGCATTGATGGAAACACAAGTACTCCCCCTGTGATCATGACACCTCTTCCTACAAAATTCTCTCCCCATTTGACATCAATGGCAAAGCGTAACTCCCCCTGACACACAACCATCTTGCAGACCTGTACACACTTCCACTCCCCCTAACACACAACCATTCTGCAGACTTGTACACACTTCCACTCCCCCTTTATATTCTGAATAAGGAAAATATAATGAGAACTTGGGAACCAAGTCAGACATATTCTAATGTCAACAGGCTTCTCATGAACACACGTTTCCTACCGACTCTTATCAGGTATATATTAACAGCAATTGGTACCTCGGGGATACCACAAGCCATATTATTTTGTTCCCTTTAGATATCGAAGAATTCTTTTGATGGCAGTTAATATGTGATTTTGGTGCTGCTGGGACCCGTTTGTCCAACTCGCTTGCGTAACATCCTCACGGAGACTCATACATAGAAGACTACCAATCATAACCGTACAACCCTCCCCGATCCACATCCTTACGAGTCGTCAGTCACCTTGCATCCGTAACTTACACGGAAAGGACACTTCTTTGTAACTTCAGCCTTGAATTTCTTGAGCACTTCCTTGATGTACTTGGCTTGACATATAAATATTCCTTTCTCTTGCTGAGATATTTTAAGCCCTAAGAAGTATGTCAGCTCACCAAGTAAAGACATCTCGAAATCACTTTGCATCTTTGTAGACAATTTCTTACTTAGTCGATCATCATTTCTACCAAATATTATATCATCCTCTTTAGCTATTAGACATGCTTTACTTGCTTCATCCAGAACATATATGTCGTTTGGAGCTCGACTTCCTGTAGCCATAATTTCACCATACCTGCCTTTCCTAATTTCACAATTTGTGGAGTTGAATAGTATTGTGTGTCCTTGATCACACATTTGTCCAACACTGAGCAAATTGTGATTCATGTTTTCAACCAATAGAACATTCTTGGCTAGAGCATATTTTCTTCTGAGAGTGACGGTACCTAATCCTATAATATTTGAAGATCCATCATTTGTAAAGGACACGGTTCCATCCTTCTTCTCTTTCAGAGATACAAATTTCTTTCTATCTCCAGTCATATGCGTTGAGAAACCGCTATCAACATTCCACACATCTTTGTTATTTTGAGCCTTGAGAGTGAGAGCACAATTATTAGTCTTCTTCTTCTTCTTCCATGTTTGTTCGTTCTGTGCCTTCGAAGATTCTTCTGGAGGATTTTCAAGTCTGCAGTCTCTGGCTAAAATTAACAAATACTGGTAAAATTAACAATTGAAAAGAAATACTGACTCACCCCCCTCTCAGTATTTCCAACAATTGGTATCAGAGCTAGTACCTTCACTCAAAGCCTAACAACTTGAAGGTTGATAATTAGAACACAAATGGCAAGGCCAAGGAAGAAAGTCTCTAATTCTTCTAAAGATGTGTCTTCCTCAACCATCGAAATTGAAGTCAATCAATTTGCGAAGGCTCCATTGTTCAATGGAAATTTTGATATGTGGGAGGAAAGAATGAGGAATTTCTTGAAGAATCAAGTAATTAAAGTTTGGAGATCAGTGATTAATAATAAAACGATGGACGAAGAATCTAAGGAGTACAATACAAGAGCAATGAAGGCAATCTTGAATGGGTTACCAAATTTTGTGAAGGCCAATTTGAAAAATGTTCGTCAGCAGAAGTCATATGGGACAAACTTCATGATCTTCACTCAAAAGGAACATTGAAAATGATCTCGAGTCAAGAAGATGACGGAAAAAAAGAAAGAAGCCCAAAATCCATCAAGGAAGCTGAAGATAAGAGAGATGACAACAAGACTAAAGAACACCTAGAAGACGATGAGAACAAAGAAGACTTTGAAGAAGATCTCCTGAATAAACTTATGGCTTCCATAGAAGAGATTAACAGTTTTAAAAAAGAAAATGAGGAACTTAAGAAGAAAGCACAAGATGGTCACTAAGACAAGACAAGGAAGGAAGTTGACCTTTTCAAGCTTCAAGTACAAGAAAGAAATGAGGAGCTCATCAAACTTAAGGAGGAATTTCAACAGAACAAAAGAGAGAATCATGAAGAAGTCATATCTATGACCAATCAATTAGATAAGGCAAAGAAAAGGGAAGAAACTTTGTCAAGCCACCTTGAACAAAGACTTAGGAGCTTGAACAATCTTGAAGTAGAGATTGGTCAATACAAGGAAGAGGTCTCCTCTCTTAGATCTCAACTAGAAGAAGAAATAAAACAAGCGCAAGGAGCCAAGAAGTTGATGGAAACTTTGGCATTCATAGAAGGAAAAGTTGAACAAGAAAAAAAGGAGAGAAACACCATGATATGCCAACTAGAAGAAAAGGATGAAGAAATATTCAAACTAAAATCAGACATCAATCTTATCAAGGCTGAAACATGTGAAGCTACGAGAATAAAAGAAGGAATGGAGAGAAATATAGCAAAGGAGAATGAACAAGTCTTCATAATGAAATCAAATATCATCTCCCTTAAAAATGAAGCACACGAAGCAACAAGGATGATGGAAGAAATGAAGAAGCAACTAGTCATGAAAGATGAAGATTGTGAAAAATTGAAAGAAGAAATTGTCTCTCTTAAAAAGGAATTTGACTTGCTAAATAAGAACTTGAAGAGTTCTCAAACCCTAGATGACATCCTAAGTCATCAAAGATCCCCCCTTGATAAATCAGGTCTTGGCTATGCAGGTGAACCCTCAAGAAAGAATGACAATGCTTCAAACAAGGATGTGAGCAAGCCAGGAAGAAATGATACTCCCAATTCCAGCAAAGGCAAGAGTCAAGATTACATTAGAAGAAACCACACTCTAAGGATATTTACAGATGATGTCAAGAATACAAAAGGAAATGAATATCATCAAATAATTCCAAGGCAAAAATACTTCAGAAGTACTTCAAGGAACTCTTCATCTCCCAGGTACCAAAGTATATTTTTTCGTTATTGCTATTCTTGTACAAACTTTGGGCATATGGCAAAGGATTGTAGGGCATATCACCAAGACAAGTATAATGGTCCCTATCAATCTCCTAGAAGCAACTTTGCAAGAAGAAATCATACATCCTCATTTGTGAGTAGAATGGAATGCTTCAATTTCCATAAAATTGGGCATATATCTCGTGATTGTAACTTGACTTGGGTCCCTAAAACTATGACAACCAAGCTAGAGAAGAAACTTACACAAGTGTGGAAAAGGAAGAAAATTGGATTTGAAAGTCTCTTGAACACTCCAACCAACAACCCATGTTGTTTATTTGATGAAGACATCATTGGTAGATATGATATTACAAGGTTTAATGATGAATTTATGCCAAGAAGAAGACTATGCATACTGGTAGGGGGAGCCTGTGATTCTTGACCATTATTGCAAAGGCTATCCATGAATGGGCCCTATGAAAACCTTCATGAGTCACACTTGAATGTTCATCCTTTGATAGATCATCTCTTGGGAGCAACTTCATTGAAGAACATGATCCCTTATTCATCTGATGAACTGGTTTTCTTCTGCATGTTCACAAGGCAACAAGTTTTTTCTTGAGCTAGAAGATTTTATGCAGGAAAGAGAACTTGGTTCACCACATGAAGAAATGAAAACATACCATGGATCACATTGCCAGAAGGAAGAGCACCATGATAGGGGGTGTAACATACCTATGAAGGACTATTATTCATGAAGAAAAGAAGTAGCTTGACAGGGGGAGTACTTGGGCACCCTATTTTCCATTGATGTCAAAGGGGGAGAGAATTTTTGAAGGGCAAGAATATTTCCATCAATGACAAAGGGGGAGATTGTTAATAAAGGTTGTCATTGATGTCAATATGGTGACTGAGATTTCAATATTCTTGAGATGCCTGGTTCCAGATGATGATGCCATGACTCTTGGTTGACTAGGAGACCATTAATGATGATGTCAAATTCTATGAAGAAGTCTTGTCCTAAATGCCTATTGATCATAAAGCCCTAGAAATCATGATGATGTGCTTACTCTTGATGAAGAAGCCTAGAACCCGGATGTTGTCCTTACCCTTGATGTGGAGAACTATACTTAATGAAGCCATACTCCTGAATGACCACACTTGATAAGGGTCTTGATGACATGGTTGAAAGGCTACTTTGAAGTTTTCCCAATAACAAATTAATAAAGGCTGCACTATGACTTATCACTGCACAAGTATATGATGACATGAGATGATACATGCATTGTTGGATACTATTATGACGTGGATGTCATACATGATCCTATGATGATGAAGTAGCCAAACAATATAGGAGCCAATCATTGGAGAAGCCATTCTATCCCAAATATTTTATGCACGAAAATTTAAGGAAAGTCACATTAAAAAAATATTTTTCACCATCTTAGACGCAACATTTCTTTGTGAGAACTTCAACATCCTTTAGAGAATAATTTTAGCTTTCCAACAAGCCCTTATTTTCCTCGAAACTCCCAATGGTTTGAAAGAAATTGATTTTACAAGTTTGGAAAAATATAATTTCTATGCAAGCTGACATGAGACAACTCATGCAAGTCGGCCTCATGGCCAAGGGATGTGACTCTTCGTCAAAATGAAAAATATGTATAAATATGACATTAAAACACTTCATTTTGGCATCAATTTTCGGTGATCATTCCAGAGAGAAGGCACATAACAACAAGGAGGCCGAGATGACATAAAATAAGATTGTTTGGGAATTTTTTTTGTTAAGTTTTATCCTCCAAAATAAAAAACATTACAATTCAGACTTGTGGTTTATCCACTGTGACAGTCAAACTTGTGGTACTATGCACTGCAATTTTTAACATGTGGACAAAAGATGTCTTGAACCTGTAATAGATTGTGGCATATCTTGAACTGTGCAGTACAATATTTCAGACGTAAGTTACTGATTATGTTTTAAGAGCTGACTTGGATCAACTTATGAACACATTTGTTACCTATTGGAATTGCAGCCTCAGACCTATTCTCTCTGACTGTCACAAACCTGTGTTAGGGAAGCCTTGGATCAGTGAAAAAGAGCTCTGTCAGCCTCAAAAATTAGACCCCGTCACACATTTGTAGCCTTGGTTGAAGAAGCTTGGACTGCAGACTCCTTTTCAGTTAGAACAATGATTAAGCTGTGGTAACAAAAGCAGCTCGGACCTTCTTATGTGGTGCAACAGTGAATAATCCATTTCAGATCCTTAACTACAGCGAGGATAGTCTTGTGAAGGACTTGGTGAAAGCTTGTATTTATGTGAATGCACCAACAGTCAAAGTTTGAAGCCTTAAACTGGAACAGTTGACACAGTCTTGTACCTCAAAAATTGGACAGTCACTATTATAGCCTAATTTTGAGAAGTAGTTCGTGAAAATTTAAAGAGACCCTGCAGAGAAAAACCTTTAGAGGCATTCTTGACGTACCATTGGAGAATTTGGGATCTCTTGCAGCTACGCACCTTGTAGAAAATATTGTTGAAGAACTGGAGTTGCCTTGAAGACAAGCTTGAAGTGGCTCAAAAGGCTTGTATATTGACTTAAGGATTTGTGGAGGATATCTTGAAGATCTGCATTGGAGACTTGTTGAGGAAAAAATCTCTGAAGTAGAGTATAGGAGAATATCCTTTGATGAAAGCATCAACACATCTTGGAGCACCTATTAAGGAACTTGTGGAAATATATCTTGTTGGGCAAGTATTGTTGAAGACACCTTTCAGAAGTTGGCTTGAAGACAACCTTGGAGACCATGATGCATTAGTCATCATGAGGTGACTTTAGAGTTTTTTGTTCTGGTAACATGAAGAGCTATGGAGACACCTTCATGTGAAGACAAAGTTGTCATTGATGGGCTAAGCATGTTGGAGATCAATTGAGGGCAGCGTTGGTGAAGATATTGTCATGACTCGTTGCAGATGATATTGGGAGCTGTGAAGAATTAGTGAACTTATCTTGACAAATTGAAGCAAAGTTTTGGAGCCCTAGAGGATAGGAGTCCTTAGGAAACCATATCAGAGCCTGTACTAGATATGGGGATGGAGCCCTAGAGGTTGGTGCCTCAAATTGACAGGGTTGGAGCCTTAGAGGTTGGTGCCTCAAATTGACAAGATTGGAGCCTTGGAAAGACCAAGTCGATGTTGGGCACAATACAGGTTGGAGCCAGGAAGATCAGATTCTTCATCTAGGGTTGGAGCCCTATATCATTATTGTACTTTACTTATTGTAAAGAATAAATTAATAAAAATATTTATTTCGTCATTGTTCATTTTGTGTTCTAAATATAAGTGATCTAACTGGTAAAATTAACAATTGAAAATAAATATTGATTCACCCCCCTCTCAGTATTTCCAACAATTGGTATCAGAGATAGTACCTTCACTCAAAGCCTAATAGCTTGAAGGTTGATCGTTAGAACACAAATGGAAAAGCCAAGGAAGAAAGTCTCCAATTCTTCTAGAGATGTGTCTTCCTCAACCATCGAAATTGAAGTTAATCAATTTGTGAAGGCTCCATTGTTTAATGGAAATTTTGATATATGGGAGGCAAGCATGAGGAATTTCTTGAAGACTCAAGGAATTGAAGTTTGGAGATCAGTTATTACTAATGACAAAATGAATGAATAATCCAAGGAGTACAATACAAGAGCAATGAAGGCAATCTTGAATGGGTTACCGAATTCTGTGAAGGCCAATTTTGAAAAATGTTCATCAGCAAAAATCATATGGGACAAACTTCATGATCTTCACTCAAAAGGAGCATTGACAATGATATCTAGTCAAGAAGATGATGGAAAACAAGAAAGAAGCCCAAAATCCATCAAGGAAGCTGAAGATAAGAGAGATGACAACAAGACTAAAGAACACCTAGAAGACGATGAGAACAAAGAAGACTTTGAAAAAGATCTCCTGAATAACATTATGGCTTCCATGGAAGAGATTAACAGTTTGAAAAAAGAAAATGAGGAACTTAAGAAGAAAGCACAAGATGGTGACCAAGACAAGATAAGGTAGGAAGTTGACCTTTTCAAGCTACAAGTACAAGAAAGAAATGAGGAGCTCATAAAACTGAAGGAGGAATTTCAACAAAAAAAAAGAAAGAATCATGAAGAAGTCATATATATGACCAATCAATTAGATAAGGAAAATAAAAGGGAAGAAAATTTGTGAAGCCACCTTGAACAAAGACTTAAGAGCTTGAAAAATCTTGAAGTAGAGATTGGTCAATACAAGGAAGAGGTCTCCTCTCTTAGATCTCAACTAGAAGAAGAAAGAAAACAAGTGCAAGGAGCCAAGAAGTTGAAGGAAACTTTGGCATTCATAGAAGGAAAATTTGATGAAGCAGAAAAGGAGAGAAACACCATGATATGCCAACTAGAAGAAAAGGATGAAGAAATCTTCAAACTAAAATCAGACATCAATCTTCTCAAGGCTGAAACATGTGAAGCTACGAGAATAAAAGAAGAAATGGAGAGCATTCTAGCAAAGGAGAACGAAGAATTCTTCGTAATGAAATCAAATATCATCTACCTTAAAAATGAAG
This sequence comes from Pinus albicaulis, assembly GCA_034641835.2. Taxonomy (NCBI): domain Eukaryota; kingdom Viridiplantae; phylum Streptophyta; class Pinopsida; order Pinales; family Pinaceae; genus Pinus; species Pinus albicaulis. The sequence goes on from CM076583.1 coordinate 22,708,177, forward strand.
CACACGAAGCAACAAGGATGATGGAAGAAATGAAGAAGCAACTAGTCATGAAAGATGAAGATTGTGAAAAATTGAAAGAAGAAATTGTCTCTCTTAAAAAGGAAGTTTACTTGCTAAATAAGAACTTGAAGAGTTCTCAAACCCTAGATGACATCCTAAGTCACCAAAGATCCCCCCTTGATAAATCATGTCTTGGCTATGCAGGTTAACCCTCAAGAAAGAATGATAATGCTTCAAACAAGGATGTGAGCAAGCTAGGAAGAAATGATACTCCCAATTCCAGCAAAGGCAAGAGTCAAGATGACATTAGAAGAAACCATACTCCAGGGTTATTTATAGATGATGTCAAGAATATAAAAGGAAATGAATATCATCAAAGAATTCCAAGGCAAAAAGACTTCAGAAGTACTTCAAGGAACTCTTCATCTCCCAGGTACCAAAGTATATTTTTTGGTTATTTCTATTCTTGTACAAAATTTGGGCATATGTCAAAGGATTGTAGGGCATATCACCAAGAAAAATATAATGGTCCCTATCAATCTACTAGAAGAAACTTTGCGAGAAGAAATCATACATCCTCATTTATGAGCAGAATGGAATGCTTCAATTGCCATAAAATTGGGCATATAGCTCGTGATTGTAACTTGACTTGGGTCCCTAAAACTATGACAACCAAGCTAGAGAAGAAACTTACACAAGTGTGGAAAAGGAAGAAAATTGGATTTGAAAGTCTCTTGAACACTCCAACCAAAAACACATGTTGTTTATTTGATGAAGACATCATTGGAAGATATGATATTACAAGGTTTAATGATGAATTTATGCCAAGAAGAGGACTGTGCATACTGGTAGGGGGAGCTTGTGATTCTTGACCATTCTTGCAGAGGCTATCCGTGAATGCGCCCTATTAAAACCTTCATGAGTCACACTTTAATGATCTTCCTTTGATAGATCATCTCTTGGGAGCAACTTCATTGAAGAACACGATCCCTTATTCATCCGATGAACTAGGTTTCTTCTGCATGTTCACAAGGAAACAAGTTTTTTCTTGAGCTAGAATAGTTTATGCAGGAAAGAGAATTTGGTTCACCACATGAAGAAATGCAAACATATCATGGACCACATTTCCAGAAGGAAGAGAACCATGATAGGGGGTGTAACATACCTAATACCTATGAAGGACTACTATTCATGAAGAAAATAAGTATCTTGAAAGGGGGAGTACTTGGGCTCCCTGTTTGCCATTGATGTCAAAGGGGGAGAGAATGTTTGAAGGGCTAGAATATTGCCATCAATGACAAAGGGGGAGATTGTTAATAAAGGTTGTCATTGATGTCAACATGGCATTGAATGAGATTTCAATATTCTTGAGGTGCCTGGTTCCAAATGATAATGCCATGACTCTTGGTTGACTAGGAGACCATTAATGATGATGTCAAAGTCTATGAAGAAGTCTTGTCCTAAATGCCTATTGATCAGAAAGCCCTAGAAATCATGATGATGTGCTTACTCTTGATGAAGAATCCTAGAACCCGGGTGATGTCCTTACCCTTGATGTGGAGGACTATACTTAATGAAGTCATACACATGACAATGTCATACTCTTGAATGAGCATGCTTGATAATGGTCTTGATGACATGGTTGAAAGACTACTTTGGAGTTTTCCCAATAACAAATTAATAAAGGTTGCACTATGACTTATCGTTGCACGAGTATATGATGACATGAGATGATACATACATTGTTGGATACTATTATGACGTGGATGTCATACATGATCCTATGATGATGAAGTAGCCAAACAATAGAGGAGCCATTCTGTCCCAAATATTTTATGCACAAAAATTTAAGGACAGTCACATTAAAAAAATATTTTTCACCATATTAGAGGCAACATTTTTTTGTGAGAACTTCAACATCCTTTAGAGAATAATTTTAGATTTCCAGCAAGCCCTTATTTGCCTCGAAACTCCCAACGGTTTGAGAGAAAATGAATTTACAAGTTTTGAAAAATATAATTTCTATGCAACCCAACATGAGACAACTCATGCAAGTCGGCCTCTTGGCCAAGGGACGTGACTCTTCGTCAAAAAGAAAAATATGTTTAAATATGACGTTAAAACACTTCATTTTGGCATCAATTTTCGGTGATCACTTCAAAGAGAAGGCACAAAACAACAAGGACGCCGAGATGACATAAAAAAAGATTGTTTGGGCAATTTTTTTTTTAAGGTTTATCCTCCAAAATAAAAAGCATTACAATTCAGACTTGTGGTTTATCCACTATGACAGTCAAACTTGTGGCACTGTGCACTGCAAATTTTAACATGTGGAAAAAATATGTCTGGAACCTATAATAGATTGTGGCATATCTTGAACTGTGCATTATAGTATTTCAGATGTATGTTCCTGATTCTATTTTAAGAGCTGACTTGGATCAACTTATGAACACATTTGTTACCTATTGGAATTGCAGCCTCAAAATTATTCTCTTTAACTGTCACAAACCTGTGTTAGGGAAGCCTCAGATCAGTGAAAAAGAGCTCTGTCAGCTTTAACAATTAGACCCCGTCACACATCTGTAGCCTTGGTTGAAGAAGCTCGGACTGCAAACTCCTTTTCAGTTAGAACAATGATTAACCTATGGTAACAAAAGGAGCTCGGACCTTCTTATGTGGTGCAACAATGAATAATCCATTTCAGATCCTTAACTACAGCGAGGATAGTCTTGTGAAGGACTCGGTGAAAGCTTGTATTTTTGTGAATGCACCAACAGTCAAAGTTTGAAGCCTTAAACTGGAACAGTTGACACAGTCTTGTACCTCAAGAATTGGACAATCACTATTATAGCCTAATTTTGAGAAGCAGTTCATGAAACTTTAAAGAGACCCTATAGAGAAAAACCTTTAGAGGCATTCTTGAAGTACCATTGGAGAATTTTGGATCTCTTGCAGCTACACACCTTGTAGAAAATATTGTTGAAGAACTGGAGCTTCCTTGAAGACAAGCTTGAACTGGCTCAAAAGCCTTGTATATTGACTTAAGGATTTGTGGAGGATATCTTGAAGATCTGCATTGGAGCCTTATTGAGGAAAAAATCTCTGAAGTAGAGTATAGGAGAATATCCTTTGAAGCAAGCATCAACACATCTTGGAGCACCTATTAAGGAACCCTTGGAAATATATCTTGTTGGGCAAGTATTGTTGAAGACACCTTTCAGAAGTTGGCTTGAAGACAACCTTTGAGACCATGATGCATTAGTCATCATGAGGTGACTTCGGAGTTTTTTGTTTGGGTAACATGAAGAGCTATGGAGAGACCTTCATGTGAAGACAAAGTTGTCATTGATGGGCTAAGCATGTTGGAGATCAATTGAGGGCAGCGTTGGTGAAGATATTGTCACGACTTGTCGCAGTTGATATTGGGAGACGTGAAGAATTAGTGAACTTATCTTGACAAATTGAAGCAAAGGGTTGGAGCCCTAGAGGATAGGAGTCCTTAAGAAACCAGGTCAGAGCCTATACCAGAGATGGGGCTGGAGCCCTAGAGGTTGGTGCCTCAAATTGGCAGGGTTGGAGCCTTAGAGGTTGGTGCCTCAAATTGACAAGGTTGGAGCCTTGGAAAGACCAAGTCGGTGCTGGGCACAATACAGGTTGGAGCCTGGAAGATTGGATTCTTCATCTAGGGTTGGAGCCCTATATCATTATTTTACTTTACTTATTGTAAAGAAGAAATTAATAAAAGTATTTATTTCATCATTTTTCATTTTGTGTTCTAAATATAAGTGATATAACTGGTAAAATTAACAATTGAAAAGAAATATTGATTCACCCCCCTCTCAGTATTTCCAACAATTGGTATCAGAGCCAGTACCTTCACTCAAAGCCTAAAAACTTGAAGGTTGATCAATAGAACACAAATGGCAAAGCCAAGGAAGAAAGTCTCCAATTCTTCTAAATATGTGTCTTCCTTAACCATCGAAATTGAAGTCAATCAATTTTCGAAGGCTCCATTGTTCAATGGAAATTTTGATATATGGAAAGCAAGAATGAGGAGTTTCTTGAAGACTCAAGGAATTGAAGTTTGGAGATCAGTGATTACTAATGACACAATGGACGAAGAATCCAAGGAGTATAATACAAGAGCAATTAAGGCAATCTTGAATGGGTTGCCAAATTATGTGAAGGCCAATTTTGAAAAATGTTCGTCAGAAAAAGTCATATGGGACAAACTTCATGATCTTCACTCAAAAGGAGCGTTGACAATGATATCTAGTCAAGAAGATGATGGAAAACAAGAAAGAATCCCAAAATCCATCAAGGAAGTTGAAGATAAGAGAGATGACAACAAGACTAAATAAGACCTAGAAGACGATGAGAACAAAGAAGACTTTGAAGAAGATCTCCTGAATAAACTTATGGCTTCCATGGAAGAGATTAACAGTTTGAAAAAAGAAAATGAGGAACTTAAGAAGAAATCACAAGATGGTCACCAAGACAAGACAAGGAAGGAAGTTAACCTTTTCAAGCTACAAGTACAAGAAAGAAATGAGGAGCTCATCAAACTTAAGGAGGAATTTCAACAAAACAAAAGAAAGAATCACAAAGATGTCATATCTATGACCAATCAATTAGATAAGGCAAATAAAAGGGAAGAAACTTTGTCAAGCCACCTTGAACAAAGACTTAAGAGCTTGAACAATCTTGAAGTAGAGATTGGTCAATACAAGGAAGAGGTCTCCTCTCTTAGATCTCAACTAGAAGAAGCAAGAAAACAAGCGCAAGGAGCCAAGAATTTGATGGAAACTTTGGAATTCATAGAAGGAAAAGTTGATGAAGCAGAAAAGGAGAGAAAGACCATGATATGCCAACTATAAAAAAATAATGAGTAAATATTAAAACTAAAATCAAAGATCAATCTTCTCAAGGCTGAAACATGTGAAGCTACGAGAATAAAAGAAGAAATGGAGAGCAGTCTAGCAAAGGAGAATGAATAAGTCTTCATAATGAAATCAAATATCATCTCCCTTAAAAATGAAGCACACGAAGCAACAAGGATGATGGAAGAAATGAAGAAGCAACTAGTCATGAAAGATGAAGATTGTTCCTCATTTTTCATTTTGTGTTCTAAATATAAGTGATCTAACTAGTAAAATTAACAATTGAAATGAAAAATTGATTCAACCCCCTCTCAGTATTTCCAACAATTGGTATCAGAGCTAGTACCTTCACTCAAAGCCTAACAGCTTTAAGGTTGATCATTAGAACACAAATGGAAAAGCCAAGGAAGAAAGTCTCCAATTCTTCTAAAGATATGTCTTCCTCAACGATCGAAATTGAAGTCAATAAATTTGCGAAGGCTCCATTGTTCAATGGAAATTTTGATATATGGGAGGCAAGAATGAGGAATTTCTTGAAGACTCAAGGAATTGAAGTTTGGAGATTAGTGATTACTAATGACACAATGGACGAAGAATCCAAGGAGTACAATACAAGAGAAATGAAGGCAATCTTGAATGGGTTACCAAATTCTATGAAGGCCAATTTTGAAAAATGTTCGTCAGCAAAAGTCATATGGGACAAACTTCATGATCTTCACTCAAAAGTAACGTTGAAAATGATCTCTTGTCAAGAAGATGATGGAAAACAAGAAAGAAGCCCCAAATCCATCAAGGAAGCTGAAGATAAGAGAGATGACAACAAGACTAAAGAAGACCTAGAAGGTAATGAGAACAAAGAAGACTTTGAAGAAGATCTCCTGAATAAACTTATGGCTTCCATGGAAGAGATTAACAGTTTGAAAAAATAAAATGAGGAACTTAAGAAGAAAGCACAAGATGGTGACCAAGACAAGACAAGGAAGGAAGTTGAACTTTTCAAGCTTCAAGTACAAGAAAGAAATGAGAATCTCATCAAACTTAAGGAGGAATTTCATCAAAACAAAAGAAAGAATCACGAAGAAGTCATATCTATGACCAATCAATTAGATAAGGTAAAGTAAAAGGAAGAAACTTTGTCAAGCCACCTTGAACAAAGACTTAAGAGCTTGAACAATCTTGAAGTAGAGATTGGTCAATACAAGGAAGAGGTCTCCTCTCTTAGATCTCAACTAGAAGAAGCAAGAAAACAAGTGCAAGGAGCCAAGAAGTTGATGTAGAAATTTGAATAACTGATGTATTATTCACCGAGATTCTCCTGATCACACACTATTTTAACTTCATGCACAATACAAAATCTCTTCCACCATTGATCATTACTTGCGGAAATAAAAAACAATCGCATGTGCACATTAAAACCATAAACAATCACACATATGAACACAATATTTTATGGGAAATATTAAAGATGAATACCCCCAACTATCTGTATATTATATTTCATAGAGATCATGTAACAATCATTGTACAGAGCTCCTCACAAAGCTCTCAATACAATCTCCAATTGCTACACACTAATCAAGCTCGATCTAGAAAATCACATGCTCCAATCTCTGCCACCTGATAGCCTGCCTCTATTGTTTAATCACTGCTGAAGGATGGCTCTAAATGAACTTGAATTGGTCCAGCCTTGACTTCGCAATCCTCATTGGCATCTCCAATCACTGGTTATTGCAAATCATGCAACAGTATAGTCACAACTAATAGTCACACTGCTCTTTCACCTACCTCTTCACTGGTCTCCACTGAAACTGTCCATGCATTGTAGTTAACTGATGTATTATTTAGTTGATTAATGAGTTAATAATTAGTGAATTAATTAATAATTAATTCACACCACTCTCACTAGTGTATCAGATGATTGAACTGAATGCAATAGCTCAACTATGTTTAACTCGGTTAAAGTAAAACAATCTCCATCAACTAGCTCAATAACTCCACCAAGCTACTGTCACATGAGTTGCATGAGTTCTAAGCTGATATGCATGCAATAGCTCCACTTAACCCTCAAGAATAGCGTAATTCCTTAAACAGCTCTTTATTGCCATATCTGTGCACTTAACTGAAGTGCTCCAAGAGAATAAGATAATGTTTATAGTCCAAATATTATTAAGAGCTAATAATATTCGACATATCTATTTGTAGACTGGAAATCTAAAAATAGATTTTGCCCAATATGTCTAAAAATAGAAGTCCATCTTATTTTTCCAACTTGACCAACCATCCACAAATAGCATCCTGCAACTCATAGAATATGATTGACATGTCTAAAAATAGACTTGTGCCAAAAATAGCCTGCGGGCCCACTTAGTGAAGGCGACTTCTTTTCACTAGGCTGATCATCTTGTTGCAATCTCAACACTCCCTGTCAACAAGATAGGGATTATTTTCCACCCCTATCCTGCCCCTATGGTATTCAAATTTTCTCCTAGTGAGCGCCTTCGTCAAGATATCAACATCCTGATCCTCCGTAGGAATGTATGAAAGTAACATGATCTTCTGCTGCACACAATCTCTGATATGATGATACCAGATATCAATGTGTTTAGATCTATCATGAAATACTGGATTAACCAAGAGTTTGATGCAACTCTGATTATCACAATATATCACAGTAGGATCTAAGTGTGAACTGAACAACTCGACCAAGATGTTCCTCATCCATATAGCCTCACATGTAGCCAAACTAGCTGCCATATACTCGGCCTCTGCTGAACTGAGTGCCATGGATCTCTGCTTCCTGTTGTACCAAGAAACTGTTGTCGAACCAATACTGAAATTCCCTCTAGATGCGCTCTTTCTGTTCGTTGGGCTCCCTGCCCAATCTGCATCCGTGAAGCCACACAGCTTCACCTCATCCGACTATCCGTACCATAATCCATATCCCGATGTGACTCTGAGATATCTCAATACATGCTTGCCTGCCTTTCAGTAGAGCTTGGTAGGCTTAACCATAGCTTGTGAAAGCTGGTTAATAACATAGCATATGTCGGGTCGTGTATTGGCCAGATGCATAAGCGACCCCACCAACTATCGGTAAATAGTGGCATCCACTACCTCTGCCGATGTAGCATCCTCTTTCCTCCAACCACCAGGAAGAGGAGTGTCGATAGGCTTGCAGCCATGCATGTTGAACTTCTCTAGTATCTCCTGGGCATACTTGCCTTGAGACACAAACAATCCATCACTGCGCTGCCAAATTTCCAATCCCAGGAAATAATGAAGGAGGCCCAAGTCCTTCATCTCAAACTCTTTTGCAAGATCAGCCTTGCATGAGAGTATCAACAGTTCATCACCCGTTAAAATCAAATCATCTACATAAAGTAAAATGATCAACAACTTACCCTCCACCACAATTTAGTATAGGTTCGGATCCGCCTCACTCTTGGATAATCCAAGTCCGGTGAAATAACTTTCTATTCGTGTGTACCAAGCACGAGGTGCTTGTTTCAACCCATACAACTCTCTCTTGAGCCTGCACACATGCGAATCGTTGTTAAATATATCGAAACCTTCGGGCTACTCTATGTACACCTCCTCCTCAATCACTCCATTGAGGAACACAGTCTTCACATCCATCTGATGAATGTGCCACCCCATCTGTGCTGAGAGAGCAAGAATTGTCTGTATGGAAGAATACCTTGCGACAGGTGCAAATGTTTCCTCATAATCGATCCCCTCAATCTGTGAGAAGCCTCAGGCAAAAAATCTTGCCTTGTACTTCTCCACATTCCCGTCAGCTGCTTTCTTCACTTTGTAGATCCATCTCAAACCTACCACTGATTTCCCTTCCGGCCTTGGGACAATCTCCAATGCACTGTTTCTGACAATCGAATCATACTCTTCCACCATGGCATCTACCCATGCGGGATCCTCCATAGCTTCCTCGAAAGAGGATGGCCCTGTCACGATACACTTGCTCATAAGAGACATGTATCCAGTGTACCAATCAGGTGAGTATCTCTGTCTACGCTGTGATGTAGGTGCTCCTACAATCCTCTCTGCATCTTGAGCCAGTCGCTCAGCTTCTGTAGTGCGCTTCCGCCCTCTGATGGTTTGCGCTACATGAGTGGTCTCTTCCACTCCATGAACCTCCTCTTGTGGTTGATCCACATCCTAAGGCTCATCCTTAGGAACTAATAGCTCCTCATCTGCATGCAAGTGTGGCTCCCTCTCAAGCAAACACTTTATGGCTTTCTCCTCATGAAATTTGATATCCCGTTGCACAACAGTCTTGCGACTGTCTAGAAAATACACATGATAGTTGTGGGGCGTATCAGTGTACCCCACAAATATCCCAACCTCTATGGTCGGCTCTAGCTTCTTCATAACATCCTTAGTCACATGAATGTAAACAGGTGAACCAAAAATCCTCAAATGGGAAATATCAGGCTTCTTACCAAAAAATGCCTCCTCCGGTGTACTCATGCCAAGTATCCTGTGAGGACAACGATTCTCCACATATACTGCAGTATTGCATGCCTCAACCCACAAGTGTATGGGAAGGCCCTAATCATGCAACATTTCCTATGCAGCACCCACGATCGTTCTATTCTTCCGCTCAACAACCCCATTCTGTTGTGGGTTATGAGGTGCTATGAGCTCTCTTCGAATTCCTTCTGCGCTGCAAAAGTCCTTGAATTCGCCAGAGATGAATTCACCACCATTTTCTCTCTTCACCTACTTCCCCGATTCTTTCTCAACCAGTGCCTTGAACTCACAGAACTTTGAGTATGTATCGCTCTTCTTCTGCATGAAGAAGATCCAGCACTTCCGAGAAAAATCATCAAAAAATATCACATAGTACATGTGCTTTGTTGTTGAAGCTACTGAGAAAGGTCCACACACGTCTGTGTGAATTCTCTCAAGGATCATCGTGGCGCGACTATCCTTCTCGTGAAAGGTGGCTTTCACAAATTTTCCCAAGGTACATCCCTTGCACTGATCTGACTGAGCAAGATTACCCTTAGGAAGCCCAGTAGAAATCTGCTGCAGTGTCTTCAAAGCTCCATGGTGAAGGTGGCCCAATCTCCGGTGCCATAGCTCGCCATCATCCCGGCTCACCACTCCTTCTGCCTTGCCTACCATTGCTGCACAGCCATCTACCTACAATTGATAAAGTTTCTTAACTCGAACCCCTATCCTTTGGGGTTCACCAGTTGCCTTACTGCGCAGGAAAGCCTTTCCCTCGCTAAAGACAACATCATATCCCTTGTCTTCTAACATGGCCACAGAGATAAGATTCTTCTTCAATCCTGGAACATGCATCACTTCCTTCAATACGAAGGTTTTACTAGACTCCCTCTCAAAGGAAATGGTACCAATACCAGTCGCACTGTATCTACTATCATCGCCCATCGCGTTGTGCACTCCAGGATCTTTCTCATCCAGATCAGTAAACAAATCTTTGTCTCCCGTCATATGAAAAGACGCACCACTGTCAAGAAACCACACTGAACCCATCATAATTGAGACCAAGCATGCGATCAGCAAAAAATCTAGCTCAAAATGTGAGGCTAAGGCCTCTCTAGCTGCAGATCCAACAGCCTACTTATTTTTCTTCTTCTGTGGACAATTAGTGGCGTAATGTCCGTGTTGGTGATAGTGAAAGCACTTCACCTTGGACATGTCCTGCTTCTTGCCTTTTGCACTGGATTGAGAAGCATTCTTCTTGCTCTTCCCCTTCCTTGCTTTGGCAGCCAAAGTGAAATTTTCTTCATCAGAGTTCTTTGATGAATATCTGTCCCTAGTACTTCGCCTTATCTCCTCTTACACAAGATCCGACCAAAGTCGCTCCCATCCTGGAAATTTCTCCCGACCATTGAAAAAGTCCTGATAGGAATGCCAACTCTTCGGAAGCCCAAGGAGAGCCAAGCTCACCAATTCCTTGTCATCTACAGTCACCCCCACACTTCCCAGCTCATCCCTACATTGGATGAACTTCGTGAGGTACTTGGGCATACTATCGCCTTTCTCCATTTTTATGTTCCTGAGTTTATCCTTGAGCGCCAACTTCCTCTGGTCGCTCTTTCTTTGGAATAAGTCTGTCAACACTTTCGACATCAAGAATGGAGAAGCCTTACCATGAAGGCTGGACACTATGTGATCCTTTGCACCTTCCAACATAATTCTTCGACACTTTGTTGTCTTCTTTTGACATGCGTCAAGTGCGGCAGCATCGCCAGAAGCAGGTTTTTGAATTTCTGCATCTATGAACTCCTTCAACCCATTTTCATCCAGAACCACCTCCATCCTGTCCTTCCATCCAATATAATTCAAGCTGCCCTCAAGGGCATACTCCAATCACAATCCGTTGAAAGAAATCTCAACTTTGACACCAAGAAAACTCTGCTGCAAATTCAAATTCCACCAGCACAAAACTCAACCGCTTCAATGTTTTGCAATTGCTCCAACGATCAATATCGCTCTGATACCATGTAGAAATTTGAATAACTGATATATTATTCACCGAGATTCTCCTGATCACACATTATTTTAATTTCATGCACAATACAGAATTTTTTCCACCATTGATCATTAATTGCGGAAATAAAAAACAATCGCATGCGCACATTAAAACCATAAACAATCACACATATGAACACAGTATTTTATGGGAAAGCTTAAAGCTGAAAACCTCCAACTATCTGTATATTATATGTAATAGATATCATGTAACAATCATTGTACAAAGCTCCTCACAAAGTTCTCAGTACAATCTCCAATTGCTACACACTAATCAAGCCCGATCTAGCAAATCACATGCTCCAATCTCTGCCACCTGATAGCCTACCTCTACTGTGAAACCACTGCTGAAGAATGGCTCTAAATGAACTCGAATTGGTCCAGCATTGACTGTGGAATCCTCATTGGCATCTCCAATCATTGGTTGTTGCAAATCATGCAACAGTATAGTCACACTGCTCTTTCACCTACCTCTTCACTGGTCTCCACTGAAACTTTCCATGCACTGTAGTTAACTAATGTATTCTTTAGTTGATTAATGAGTTAATAATTAGTGAATTAATTAATAATTAATTCACACCACTCTCACTAGTGTATCAATAAGTTAGACTAGATACAACTAGCTCAACTATGTTTAACTCAGTTAAACTGAACACAACTCCATCAACTAGCTCAATAACTCCACCAAACTCTGTCACATGAGTTCTAACTAAAGTATCCATGCAATAGCTCCACTTAACCCTCAGGAATAGCGTAATTCCTTCTGTCAGCTCTTGTGCCACATTTTTGCACTTAACTAAAGTGCTCCAAGAGAATAAGATAATGTTTATAGTCCAAATATTATTAAGAGCTAATAATATTCGACATGTCTATTTTTAGACTAGCAATCTAAAAATAGATTTTGCCCAATATGTCTAAAAATAGAAGTCCATCTATTTTTTCCAACTTGACCAACCATCCAAAAATAGCATCCTGCAACTCATAGAATATGATCGACATGTAAAAAAATAGACATAGTCTAAAAATAGACTTGCGCCAAAAATAGCCTACGGGCCCACTTAGTGAAGGTGACTTATTTTCACTAACCTCATCATCTTGTTGCAATCTCAATAGTTGATGGAAACTTTGGCATTCATAGAAGGAAAATTTGATGAAGCAGAAAAGGAGAGAAAGACCATGATATGCCAACTAGAAGAAAAGGATGAAGAAATCTTCATACTAAAATCAGACATCAATCTTCTCAAGGCTGAAACATGTGAAGCTACGAGAATAAAAGAAGAAATGGAGAGCAGTATAGCAAAGGAGAACAAATAATTCTTCATGATGAAATTAAATATCATCACCCTTAAAAATGAAGCACACAAAGCAACAAGGATGATGGAAGAAATGAAGAAGCAACTAGTCATGAAAGATGAAGATTGTGAAAAATTGAAAGAAGAAATTGTCTCTCTTAAAAGGGAAGTTGACTTGCTAAATAAGAACTTGAAGAGTTCTCAAACCCTAAATGACATCCTAAGTCATCAAAGATCCCCCCTTGATAAATCAGGTCTTGTCTATGCAGGTGAAGCCTCAAGAAAGAATGACAATGCTTCAAACAAGGATGTGAGCAAGCCAGGAAGAAATGATACTCCCAATTCCAGCAAAGGCAAGAGTCAAGATGACATTAGAAGAAACCATACTCCAAGGATATTTACAGATGATGTCAAGAATAAAAAACGAAATGAATATCATCAAAGAATTCCAAGGCAAAAATACTTCAGAAGTACTTCAAGGAACTCTTCATCTCCCAGGTACCAAAGTATATTTTTTGGTTATTGCTATTCTTGTACAAACTTTGGGCATATGGCAAAGGATTGTAGGGAATATCACCAAGACAAATATAATGGTCCCTATCAATCTCCTAGAAGCAAATTTTCAAGAATAAATCATACATCCTCATTTATGAGTAGAATAGAATGCTTCAATTGCCATAAAATTGGGCATATAGCTTGTGATTGTAACTTGACTTGGGTCCCTAAAAATATGACAACCAAGCTAGAGAAGAAACTTACACGAGTGTGGAAAAGGAAGAAAATTGGATTTGAAAGTCTCTTGAACACTCCAACTAACAACACATGTTGTTGATTTGATGAAGACATCATTGGTAGATATGATATTACATGGTTTAATGATGAATTTCTACCAAGAAGACTATGCATACTGGTAGGGGAAGCTTGTGATTCTTGACCATTCTTGCAGAAGCTATCCGTGAATGGGCCCTAAGAAAACCTTCATGAGTCACACTTGAATGGTAATCCTTTGATAGATCATCTCTTGGGAGCAACTTCATTGAAGAACATGATCCCTTATTCAACCGATGAACTGGTTTTCTTTCGCATGTTCACAAGGCAACAAGTTTTTTCTTGAGCTAGAAGAGTTTATGTAGGAAAGAGAAGTTGGTTCACCACATGAAGAAATGCAAACATATCATGGACCACATTGCCATAAGGAAGAGCACCATGATAGGGGGTGTAACATACCTATGAAGGACTACTATTCATGAGGAAAAGAAGTAGCTTGATAGGGGGAGTACTTGGGCACCCTATTTACCATTGATGTCAAAGGGGGAGAGAATGTTTGAAGGGAAAGAATGTTGCCATCAATGACAAAGGGGGAGATTGTTAATAAATGTTGTCATTGATGTCAATATGGCATTGAGTGAGATGTCAATATTATTGAGATGCCTGGTTCCAGATGATGATGCCATAACTCTTGGTTGACTAGGAGACCATTAATGATGATGTCAAAGTCTATGAAGAAGTCTTGTCCTAAATGCCTATTGATCATAAAGCCCTAGAAATCATGATGATGTGCTTACTCTTGATGAAGAAGCCTAGAACCCGGATGATGTCCTTACCCTTGATGTGGAGGACTATACTTAATGAATTCATACACATGATGATGTCATACTCTTGAATGACCACACTTGATAATGGTCTTGATGACATTTTTCAAAGACTACTTTGAAGTTTTCCCAATAACAAATTAATAAAGGCTACACTATGACTTATCGCTGCACAAGTATATGATGACATGAGATGATACATGCATTGTTGGATACTATTATGATGTGGATGTCATACATGATCCTATGATGATGAAGTACCAAACAATAGAGGAGCCAATCATTGGAGAAGCCATTCTGTCCCAAATATTTTATGCACAAAAATTTAAGGAAAGTCACATTAAAAAAATATTTTTCACCATTTTAGAGGCAACATTTCTTTGTGAGAACTTCAACATCCTTTAGAGAATAATTTTAGCTTCCAACAAGCCCTTATTTGCCTCGAAAATCCCAACAGTTTGAGAGAAAATGAATTTACAAGTTTGGAAAAATATAATTTCTATGCAAGCCGACATGAGACAACTCATGCAAGTCGGCCTCTTGGCCAAGGGACGTGACTCTACGTAAAAAAGAAAAATATGTTGAAGTATGACGTTAAAATACTTCATTTTGGCATCAATTTTCGGTGATCATTTCAGAGAGAAGGCATAGAACAGCAAGGAGGCTGAGATGACATAAAAAAAAAATGTTCGGGAAAATTTTTGTTAAGGTTTATCCTCCAAAATAAAAAACATTACAATTCAAACATGTGGCTTATCCACTGTGACAGTCAAACTTGTGGCACTGTTCACTGCAATTTTTAACATGTGGACAAAAGATGCCTTGAACCTGTAATAGATTGTGGCATATATTGAACTGTACAATATAGTATTTCAGATGTAAGTTCCTGATTTTGTTTTAAGAGCTGACTTGGATCAGCTTATGGACACATTTGTTACCTATTGGAATTGCAGCCTTAGGCTTATTCTCTCTGAATATCACAAACCTATGTTAGGGAAGCCTTGGATCAGTGAAAAGGAGCTATGTCAGCCTCTACAATTAGACCCCATCACACATTTGTAGCCTTGGTTGAAGAGCTCGGACTACATACTCCTTTTCAGTTAGAACATTGATTAACCTGTGGTAACAAAAGCAACTCAGACCTTCTTCTGTGGTGCAACAGTGAATAATCCATTTTGGATCCTTAACTAGACCAAGGATAGTCCTGTGAAGGACTTGGTGAAAGCTTGTATTTCTGTGAATGCACCAACAATCAAAGTTTGAAGCCTTAAACTGGAATAGTTGACACAGTCTTGTACCTCGATAATTGGACAGTCACTATTATAGCCTAATTTTGAGAAGCAGTTTGTGAAACTTTAAAGAGGCTCTGTAGAGAAAAACCTTTAGAGGCATTCTTGAAGTACCATTGGAGAATTTGGGATCTCTTGCAGCTACACACCTTGTAGAAAATATTGTTGAAGAACTGGAGCTACCTTGAAGACAAGCTTGAAGTGGCTCAAAAGCCTTGTATATTGACTTAAGGATTTGTGAAGGATATCTTGAAGATATGCATTGGAGACTTGTTGAGGAAAAAATCTCTGAAGTAGAGTATAGGAGAATATCCTTTGAAGCAAGCATCAACACATCTTGGAGAACCTATTAAGGAACCCATGGAAATATATCTTGTTGGGCAAGTATTGTTGAAGACACCTTTCAGAAGTTGGCTTGAAGACAACCTTGGAGACCATGGTGCATTAGTCATCATGAGGTGACTTCAGAGTTTTTTGTTTGGGTAACATGAACCTTCACGTGAAGACAAAGTTGTCATTGATGGGCTAAGCATGTTGGAGATCAATTGAGGGCAGCGTTGGTGAAGATATTGTCACGGCTCGTTGCAGAGGATATTGGGAACTGTGAAGAATTAGTGAAATTATCTTGACAAATTGAAGCAAAGGGTTGGAGCCCTAGAGGATAGGAGTCCTTAAGAAACCAGGTTGGAGCCTGTACCAAATATGGGGCTGAAGCCCTAGAGGTTGGTGCCTCAAATTCACAAGGTTTGAGCCTTGGAAGGACCAAGTCGGTGCTGGGCACAATACAGGTTGGAGCCTGGAAGATTGAATTCTTCATCTAGGGTAGGAGCCCTATATCATTATTGTACTTTACTTATTGTAAAGAAGAAATTAATAAAAGTATTTATTTCGTCATTGTTCATTCTGTGTTCTAAATATAAGTGATCTAATTGGTAAAATTAACAATTGAAAAGAAATATTGATTCACCCCCCTCTCAGTATTTCCAACAATTGGTATCAGAGCTAGTACCTTCACTCAAAGCCTACCAGCTTGAAGGTTGATCATTAGAACAGAAATGGCAAAGCCAAGGAATAAAGTCTCCAATTCTTCTAAAGATGTGTCTTCCTCAACCAACGAAATTGAAGTCAATCAATTTGCGAAGGCACCATTGTTCAATGGAAATTTTGATATATGGGAGGCAAGAATGAGGAATTTCTTGAAGACTCAAGGAATTGAAGTTTGGAGATTAGTGATTACTAATGACACAATGGACGAAGAATCCAAAGAGTAAAATACAAGAGCAATGAAGGAAATCTTGAATGGGTTACCAAATTCTGTGAAGGCCAATTTTGAAAAATGTTCGCCAAAAAAATTCATATGGGACAAACTTCATGATCTTCACTCAAAAGGAGCGTTGACAATGATCTCCAATCAAGAAGATGATGGAAAAAAAGAAAGAAGCCCAAAATCCATCAAGGAAGCTGAAGATAAGAGAGATGACATCAAGACTAAAGAAGACCTAGAAGACGATGAGAAAAAAGAAGACTTTGAAGAAGATCTCTTGAATAAACTTATGGCTTCCATGGAAGAGATTAACAGTTTGAAAAAATAAAATGAGGAACTTAAGAAGAAAGCACAAGATGGTGACCAAGACAAGACAAGGAAGGAAGTGGACCTTTTCAAGCTTCAAGTACAAGAAAGAAATGAGGAGCTCATAAAACTTAAGGAGGAATTTCAACAAAACAAAAGAAAGCATCATGAAGAATTCATATCTATGACCAATCAATTAGATAAGGAAAAGAAAAGGGAAGAAACTTTGTCAAGCCACCTTGAACAAAGAATTAAGAGCTTGAAAAATCTTGAAGTAGAGATTGGTCAATACAAGGAAGAGGTCTCCTCTCTTAGATCTCAACTAGAAGAAGCATGAAAACAAGTGAAATGAGACAAGAAGTTGATGGAAACTTTGGCATTCATAGAAGGAAACGTTGATGAAGTAGAAAAGGAGAGAAACACCATGATATGCCAACTAGAAGAAAAGGATGAAGAAATATTCAAACTAAAATCAAACATCAATCTTCTCAAGGCTGAAACATGTGAAGCTACGAGAATAAAAGAAGAAATGGAACGATGGCATGCCTTCTCACTTGAACCCACATTAACACTTCCTATTCATAAAATGAATTTCTATTCAATAACGCAAAATGGTACTCAATTTCAAAATCTGGGCAAATTCAATAATAATGTGAAAGTTTCTATATCTCAAAACCCAGATTTGAGACATTGAATTAATCTTCTTATGATTGTAGAACCCATACAAGAACCCAGATATCAATTCCTCTATGCGGAGTTTCTTTTACATACCATACTCAAACCTTGGTTAATTAAATATCAAAGCATTACCCTTTTGTACATGGTCCTATGTGCCACTTTGTATTAATATGTATTTGGCCAATTGACATTAACCTTCCAATGCCAACAAATACATAACACACGTATTATGTCAAATATCACTTCCACATATGGTCCATAACGTTATGCATATTAATTCTAGCCCCGTCATTTCATTAATACTTCCAACTTATAAACCAAAGCATCGCATGAACTTAAAATGTGCCTAGAATTCTTTAATATACAACAGGACCATATTAAAATCCCAACATTGGTTCAAAGTCCAAAATATATATAAATATAAGGGATGACGTTTCAACGCACCATCATATCTAGTGGCCATACAACTAAACCATAAGGCATGCATTAAAACTCGAATCTCATTTCATAACGCTCGGGCCCACAATATTAATTATTTTATAAACAATTATCAACTCAGTTAATGCCGGCCATACCTTGCATTATCTCACCCTTCGCATCCAACGGCTGGGACGTCGTCACATCAACTTCGACAATCCAACGACCAAAACGAAATATCGCGTAACCAAACAACACGAGGGTTAATCCTCAGAAATTACACGATGTAAGTGGTTTCTCCAAACCACTTATGGCCACATGTCAATCAAAGGCCAATATCGCGTTCGAAAAGTGAAATCCACTTACCACTTTCAAGATTACGTGATACTGCTTGTTTTGATTCCGAAACCACTTCCATTGTTCATTGCACGGTTCCACTTTTGATTCAAGGTTTCGCCTTTTCTTTGCTTTATTACCTCGCACGCATTCGGTTCCACAGCTCCATTCCTTTACAATTCAACCGCCTCTCTAGACTTCGATTTACAGTTTCATGAATCCACTTCCATTCCAGGAAAAGGCTATGTGGGCTTTGAGCCCCAAATCTTCACCACTCTACTTCTTGCAATAGAGTCTTGATTACACAACCCTTCAAAGGGAGTTACAAATCTCCAACTCAAATCACAGTGTTGTCATTACAACAGTTGCTTCAATGATATATAGGACATCGTTTAAACCCCCAATTATAGAGTATGTTCACACATTCTATTACACTTTCTTATTGAATTCAAAAGCCATTCGCACATTGTCCGACAAAGAATACATAGAATTTCCACACAGAATTTAGGATAATTTCTCATTTATACATATGAGCTCAATTACAAACCCTTCATGCCTTCAATACAAAATCATGGTAATGTCACATAGATTTCCCCATCGGGACAGAGCACCATCTAAACCCTATCGCAGAGCCTTATTTTTACATAGTTCATGGGGATTCAAACATGCTCACACAAAGGCTAAATCAACCAATAGTCATATAACTCTGAAAAACTTCTGTCATATATATATACAAATGAACAACTTATAGAACTTCTTGCCTGGCTAGATTTTCAATGCGATGGCCTTCTCCCTCGCTACTTGTCCCTGAAAAGCTCTCCCTAGGTCTGTTTTCTTAATGCCTATTAGGCTTACAGTTATACAAGAAAATAATGCATCGATTCAGCTCCTCTAATAGCTGAAAAGACTCTTGAACTTCTCAAGTCTAGAATCACGGAAACCGACCCTAAGTTATTCCTATCCTGCAATCCTTCGAATCTCTAATCTCTTCACATGCCCAACTAATCATTCGAGAGTAGTTATAACTCTCTCCACATTTAATTACAATTAATTAAAACCTAATGATCTCATTACATAAAATCTAACTCTCTTGAAACTAAAAACCCCTAAGTCTAAAAATAATGCATGGAATTTGTTTTGGCCTAATGCCCCTGCATCAGACTCCCAAGGTTAAAATGAATCATGATCTCCTGATCATGTGATCTTAAAAATTTTCCTCCTGGATCCCATACTTTTTTCTTCAACTGATCATCAGTTGCAATATTCTTCTTCTACACTTCTCCAGGTTTCCATATCTTATTCTGTCTAGCTCCACCAGCTGCACTTTTACATTCTCCTTCTGCTTCTTTTTCCTGCTGCTATCTTCCTCAGAGACACCTTCACCATAAGATTTTTCATAAATTAAATTTCCTACTCTAATTTATCTTCTGACTGTTGGATACTACTCCACTTTGATTTCTGAACTTCTACACTTACTTGCTGAGCCTTTGCTTGCTCAGTCCTTACTCATTCAGATCTTACTGCTGCCCTAGCTCTAACTCTATCTCTAGCTCCTGTGCTAGCTGCCACCCAATCATCCATGACAATTTCTTCATTCTCTGACTTCAACAATTCTCTGGACTGGTATTTAAATTGCCAATCACTATCATCATCTCTTTTCTCCTCTTGGACCAAACATCCTTTAGTCCTTCCCTCAGTACCTGCAATCATAAAACAAACATCAAATTTATAGAATCTTTGTGTCTCTTCCTCCTCTGGAAATACTTCAAACTCTTGCTCTAACATTTCCTCTGGAAACACTTCAACCTACTGTTCTGCCATCTCATTCTCTTCTCTAAATGTTTTCAGCAAACATTTCAGCCATCTCTCTTGTATAACCACATCATCAATATGCTGCAAACTTGTTTCAGCGTGTTCTTCTTCTTCTTCCTTGACAATATTCAGTAATTGTCCATCACCCTCTTGATTGATTTTGGCAATCAAATCAAGTTCTTCAAGCACTGCATTTTCATCTTCTATCAGAGTAAAAAACTGATTCTCCACTGCTGTAGCAGTCCCAAAAGTCTGCCTCACAAGTTTCTCTTGGCCCATTAGACAAACCAATTCTTCCTTGTCACCAATAGTAATAAGTTTCTGCATATGAGACATGATAGCCTCACCTTCCTTCAGCAACCCATGTTCATTAAAGACAACTCCAAGTGATGGATTGTCTTCTGCAGTCCCTGTCAGCACAGCCAACTTGTCAACTTTAAAATTACAAGACCCAATGGCCTCAATTGATGATCTAGTCACCAATTCTTCCCTCTGCAATTCTAAGTCTTTTCCAAGACTCAAAACACTATCTCTATTCTCTTGCATCTTCACATTCTGCAATCCCCAATTTTGAAAATGAGGTCCTCCTTCTTGCATTGAATCCTAGTTGTTCAGCGTAATCTCCAAAAATCCAATTTCTTCATTCCATGGACCAAAGTCTTCCAAAAAAAATTCCTCCTCCTTTAATTGACTGCCCAATGGTGTCAACTTTTCTTCAGCATCAACATAATCTAAATTCATAAAACAATTTTTAAAGCAAAAATCATAAGGCCTCAGTGCCTTTCTTTCCTCTACGAGCATTTCAGTATGCTGTCTTGAATTCTTCTCCATCCTTATCAGCACATCAACACGCTGATTCACTTTTCCCACAAAATTCTCTGAAGAATTCCCAAGACTGTCAACAAGTCTTTTTTTTCACACCATCTGTCTCCATGATGTTTTCCTGTTCACTGTAGTGAACTCTGCCTTCTGCAATCTCCCTTTCATACTCTGAATTCTCTAACAAGTATTCCAACAATGTAATTTCACTCTGGCATTCTTTAAGGACTTCATCATCACTTATAGTCCCTGCAGTCATACACAAACTTTCAGTTTGTAGACCAGGAGCTTAGACAACCTCCACTAGTGTTTCACATATCAGTTCTTCTAATTGATCTTCTACTTCCTTAATCACAAGAATTTCTTCCTGTGCTGCAACAAATTCTATCATAAAGGTATCACTGCTTCCTTCAGTCAAGGGACATTTTACAACATTGCATTCTTCTCGAGAGTATTCATATTCTAAGAGATACTACTTCATACTTGTGACAGCTTCACAATATTTCTCATCCTCCTCTGCAAAACCTATAATCACATCACAATTATCAGTTACAAAAATACAAGGGTCTACATCATCCAGCTGATCTAGAGTTGTCCAATAACTCAGGGAATCATCATTAATTTCCTCTTTAGCGAGACAAACTTCTTGCTGCCTTAAACCTTCACCATGGTTCATAAGATCTCTTGCAGATCTCCCTTCTTCATCTATACTCTGTTCTACTTCACAAACAGAAAATTTTCTTCTCAACTCAGCTGCTCTAAGTTCTATACATTCCAACTACACATCCATCCTTTGTTCAAGCTTCCTCAACTTTTCTGCAAACATACAAGAATCATCAGAAGTAAAGTTATTTGACCCCTTGGTCTCACTTGAAGTTTCAGTCTTCAAGTCCTTCTCCAAATACTCAATCATCCTGAGTATTTCCTCCTTTAGCTGAGCATTTATCATTTTCTCTCTCTCCACCTATAGCCTATGCCACTTTACTTTCTTCTTCATGAGCCAACCAACTCTCTGGATTTCTTTTATTATCAGTTCCAATTTGTTGAACTTCTCCCAGATCTCAGCTACCTCTTTCCAATATTCTTCATCAGTGAATTTCTTTCTCATGTCATTTGCTTTAGCATCTTCTTTCTCTTTTCTATTGTGGCCTCTCTCGGAACCTCTGCAATCTCTGCTATGGCTATCAGTAGCCATTTTCTCCTCCCCGATTTCTTCACTCACAAGCTGCACCAAGCCTCTACAACAATAAGCTCTCTTGTTGCAACCTACCTCACCAATCCTTTCCTCCAGATCTGGGATTTTGGAAAGTACTGGTCCCCTATCTGCTGGAACCTTCTGAGCACTCTCTTCTGCTCTCTTTAGGCTTCACTATGCAAAGTTTCAAGAACACATCTGTTCTTCTTTCATCCAATCTCTTTTGGGAATTCTTCAGGTTCTGCCACACTTCTTCTTCTTCACTTTAGAATCCTCTGCTGGACTCTTTCATCATTGCTCTCAAAGCTGTGATCTGCTTTTGCTGAGATTTATCCAATTGCCTGCAACCTGAATTTTGTAAACAATTCTTCAAACCAGAGTTAAATACTGCTCATCAACTCACCTTCAAGATTTTGTATAAACTTGCTTCTTCTTTCACCTACACTGCATCTCTGTATGCTGCAATCTTCAAAACACTTTGCTTTCAAATTCAGATTTTGCAAATCTGAATACGTTCATGTAATATCCCTTTTCAGGGATATCTCTAAAACACAAGCAAACTCCAACCAAAGATGGACTGGGAGTGCATTTACCAAATATTTCACCTCTGAAAAGAGGGTGAGATCTGGAGGCTATCTAGCCCTTTCCAGACTCTGCCTAAGAGTATGGGGTAAAACACACCAAGTGGTATAGTAACTGGAATGCTTGAGGAGAAAAATAACAATAGTGCAAGCATACAATAGCATATATATAGAACATGTAACAGATACTCAAGAAATGCAAAGAGATAGTTGAGCCATTTTATTATGTTGAGAAATATAAGTGAGTACAATAGGTGATCAGAGTGATGGCACCCAGACTTGCACAAGGCAAGTGAAGAAATACTCTTAGAATGATAATGGAATGGCTACTCTCTGATCTGCGTCCTAGTTGCTGGAAAACTGCCGTGTAGATGCTACTATTGGAACAAGATGAGTATCTGGGGCTGCTCCCCTACTCAGAATAAGCTGAAACTATGGAATCAGCCTCTACTCACCAAACCCAGAAAAGCCCAGAGAGTGTTTCTGGAATGGCCGACCCCCGAAAATCACCCCCTTGAGGATCTATGCTATCCTCCAAGGCTCTACGTTGACACTGAATGGAATCCACCAAAATACTGCCTCAAACTCTGCCAAAATCCTCCAGTTGGCAAGGGCTGGCCCCTTGCTCAATCTCTAAGCTCGAATCCTCCAAAAGACACCCAATCCAGAGCTCCCAAGAAATGGACTGCGTCCTCCCTCTCAGGACTACGCAGTCTATGAATGCACTGCTTCTCCACAAAATCCAAACACCAAACCTCCTGCAAAACACTTGTTGAGCCCCAAAGATGTCCTTTTCTATCACCACATTTCACTTCATTTCCTTTGTTCCTTATCAATTACAGGCTTAAATGATCAATAGGATTAATTAAAGTTTCTTTAAGAATGTATATAATGACTAACTTGCTACACTTTCATGGTTTTGTTGTTGTAGTAATTTTTTACTAGACTTAGCTACAAAATGCAGCCATTTTGTAGCTAGTTGCCGATTCCACAGCTGTCTTCATGTTTTCACAGGTTCCAGGTGTCACCTCAAAGAAAAACGCATATGGGTAAAATCCAAACTTCATCCACATCGTTCCTTGCTCCCTACGAAGTCTGAATATAATTCTACAGGTGGTTATGCACGTGGGAAACCAAAACTAAGAGATAGACTACTAATAGGACAAGGACTGTACAGATGTCCTTAATCATAGTACGAGACCACCACCAGAGTTCTAGTTTGATTTTAGTTGGGAAAGACATTTATTCCTGTTTTATCTCAAGGGCAGTTATGTAATTTTCTTATAATAATGACTCGGGAGACCGAGAAACAGCTAGCTAGATTTTGTTTTTTTGCTAGATCTCAGAAGACCGTAATACTCTGTTTTAAAGTATTTTACCTTTAATGAAAGAAGCATCACTTTATTGCAAGATCTGAGGTAATATTAAGGAGATTTGTATGCTAATCCGGTGGTAGAGGGCCCCTACTGCCCGAGAAGCTTTTGTTCATATGGTTTAGATAAGTAACTTTAGCCTTGTTTCATTCCTAGTTTAAGCAATTTTCTGAACTTTGTGTTTTTATACTCACTTGTAGTGGATGCTACAACTAGTCTTATTCTCACGAATTATTCCAAAACATTACTAAAATTGAACGAGATATGACTGTAGTATTTTAGGAATTAGTTTAATTTTTCGGAACTTTATGTTTTATGTTACAATACAGCCAGACTTATTCGTACAAATTGTTCCAAAATATCACTCATATTGAAAGAGATAGGGCTGTAGAATTTTAGAGATTAGTTGCATTTAAGTTCAGTTGAAATACTCCGGAGGTTAACGGCACTCTAGTTTAACTTTGTTTAATGTATTTCAAGCTTGATTAATTGCATTCTAGTTCAGTTGTGGTCACTGTATTTCAAGTTTGATTGATTGCATTCTTGCTCAGTTTTTCTTAATGTATTTCAAGTTTAATTAGTTAGTTGCATGATAGTTTTGTTCTATTAAGGTCTTCATTATTTACAAAACTATTCTTGTTATTAATCTCTTCCAACATATCGCCATACGGACAGGAATTAGTGATATCAGTTCAAGGCCTTGACTGTTCTGCAAAATATTATAATTGTACAAATAGCCTTTTTTCCAAAACTATTCCAAAAGACTTCTAACTTCCAAATAAGGCCTAGTAGTGACAATTTAAGTTGCAGAATGGATTAATTTCAGTATCAGAGGTTAATTTAAAGTAGAATTCCTCACTGTGTTGCAGACTATCTTTTCCAAATGTGTTCCAACAGATTTCTAGCCATGGATAAGATCTTCCCTGTGATATTGTAGATTGCTGTTTACTTAGAACCTCACTGCATTAAACTTATCCTTTTCTCACGCTATTCCAACATATTCCTAATGAATGAATTGGATTGAGTTTATGTTATGAGTTATTGTCAAGTTTTTCATTTTCTGAATGCCACACATAATTTAGAATAGGTTTTTCTCTGTTTTTAGTGTGACCAACAACTGTTCTTTATCAACATTTAGTTCTTTTCCTTCTTAACACAAAACCACCAAACCAAAAACATCATAAAAACAATAAACACAGCGTAGTGAGAAACAGATACCTAGGCACATATAGTTCACCTCACTTCAGCAGTCTACTAGCCCTGGTTGACAATTTATGACCTTAATTTAGGAACACTAAGTTGAGTAGACAACACTGATGGGACAACCCCACCCGAGTAGGCACTCGAAGTCCCCCGGGGTTGAGGGTGAGATCTCCGAACGGAGACACTCGGTGCACTAAACAGTGCTGCAGACTAGCTAAACAACCAGTGTGCTCAAGAAGTTGAAATGACCAGCTCAATATCATAAAAATCGAATGAATCAAAATGAGGAGGCTCTCCTCTCTATATAGCGTTGGCATCTCTCAAACCCTAAAGCCCACCTCCTCCAACGTAGGCTCCCTTTGCCACGTGCTCAACGTGGCCTGCGCAGTCCCTCCATGTGGTCTACGTGGGCCCCCTCTCTACGTGGTCTCTTGGCCCCCTTGGCTCACTTAAGTTATAACGTTGGTTCTACTAGGGAGTGCACTTTATTTTTAGAGTGAGTTATGTCCCCCTCTACTCACTTTTATTTATAATCTAACTACATAAGGAAAAATTGACCAAAATCAAATATTCCAATTAGCCATTGCTAATTGGGAATATTACAGTCTCCCCCGGCAAAATTTTGCTTGACCCCAAGCAACTGCAGTGATGGATGTTGCAAGATCTTCTCACTCTCCCAAGTAGCATCCTCATCCGGGAAATTCTTCCACCTCACCAAGAACTATCAAATTGTCCTGTTCAGCAGTTGCCTCTCCTTGGTATCAATAATGGCCTCGGGCTGTAACACCAAATGCCCCTCATCATCTGTAGGCAATAGCTCCTCTGTCACCGTCACCTGCTGCCCCAATGCCTTCTTCAGGCATGATACATGGAAAATGTTATGAATCTTGCTGCCTTGGGGTAGCTCCAACTCATAAGCAACTTGTCCAACCCTGCGTATCACCCTGTATGGCCCATAAAAATGGGGCTTGAGCTTCTCAGTTCCCTTCTACTTCAGTGATGACTGTCGGTATGGCTGTAAACATAGGTAGACCAAGTCTCCTACCTCAAACTATCTCTCCATCTGCCCCCTGTTGGCACACAACTTCTGTTGGTTCTGCGCTATAGCCATGTTATCCTTGAGAGCTCGGAGAATAACCTAACTCTCTTGGATCCAATCTTTGGCTCTTGGAGCCTTGCTAGCACCAAACATTACATTAGAAAAAGATAAAGAATGGTATCCATACAAAGTATAGAACGGAGAAATACCGATGGAAATGTGATGTGTGTTGTTGTAGCAGTACTCCCCTAGATGCAGCCACTTCAGCCACGCTCTCTGCTGCCCACTAACATAGTTACGCAAGTATCCCTCCAGCCACTTGTTAACTATCTCTGTCTGCCCATCTGTCTGTGGGTGGTAGCTGGTGCTTGGTGTCAACTCTTTCCCCACCAGCCGGAAAAGCTCCTGCCAGAATCCGCCCATAAAGCGGCCGTCCCTGTCACTGATGATGGTCTTGGGAAGACCATGTAACCTAAAGATCTCTCTAAAGAATAGCTCCGCCACCTGTGCTGCTGAATAGTGTGCGGATATGGCGAAAAAGTGTTGGTACTTTGTCAGCCGATCAACAACGACGTATATACAATCCTTGCCATGTACCATGGGTAACCCTGTGATGAAATCCATCGAAATGCTCCCCCATTTCCCCTCTGGAATGGGAAGAAGCTGCAACAAACTTGCAGGATGGTTCATCTCCCCCTTGTTTCTTTGGCAAACCTAGCACTCCCTGATATGCTGGAGCATGTCCTCCTTGAGGCCCTTCCATGAGAACCTCTCTTTGATGGCCCGGTAGGTCTTGGTAAACCCCTGGTGGCTGGACAATGGTGAGTCATGTGACGCCTGAAGTATCTTCTTCTTGAGCTAGGAGCCCTCAGTAAAGAAGATCCTATCTCTGCAGTAGATGATCTCATCTATCACCCTATATCTGTCATCTGTCACCTGACCATCCAGAACCTCACAGGAAAATTTGTCCTTGGAGTACTCCACCAAGAGTTGAGCCCTCCAATCTGTATCCAAGCTCATAAGAGACAACGTGGCTGGTCTACGTGAAAGTGCATCGACTACCACGTTGTTCTTCCCCTTGAAATACTTAATGTCAAAGTCATAAGCCTATATCTTGCTGATCCACTTCTGTTGCCTCTCCTGTAGCTGTTTATGCTCCAAAAAGAACCTGAGGTTGTTGTGATCAGTCCTCACCCTGAACCTGTTACCCACTAATTACTTCCGGAATTTGGCCAATGCATTCATAGTGGCCAACATCTCCTTGTCGTATATAGGATACAACCGCTCATGAGGAAGAAGCTTTCGGCTCTCATAGGCTATAGGGTGGCCCCCCTGCATCAAAACTGCGCCGATCCTTCTCTCGACGCATCACACTTTAAAAAAAAAAGGCTGCGTGAAATCTGGAAATGCAAGCACTGGGCAGCTGCTCATAACCTCCTTGAGCCTGTCAAAGGCCCACTGCGCTGTATCTAACCAACTGAATGCCCCCTTTTTCGTGAAATATGTAAGGGGTGCAACAAGCTGAGAGAAACTCTTGACAAACTTCCTATAATATGTGCAAATGCCAAAAAATCCTCGAAGTTTCGTCACATTTCTCGGCTCTGGCCAATCTTTGATGGCCTTGATCTTCTCCTCGTGGACCCTCACTCCATCCACTCCTATGATGTGTCCCAAATACAACATCTCTGTCAACCCAAATTCACACTTTGAGAGCTTAGCATAAAACTATTACTCCTTCAAGATATGCAACACTGCTTTGATGTGCTGGAGATGCTCCTCCCAAGTCCTACTATATATCAGTATATCATTGAAAAATACCAACACAAACTTTCTCAAATGACTGCGGAAGATATGGTTCATGCAAGACTGGAAAGTAGCTGGAGCATTGGTTAGCCCAAAAGGCATAACCATGAACTCAAAGTGGCCGTAATGGCACCTGAAAGCAGTCTTGGGAATGTCCTGTTCCCTCACGCGAATCTGGTGGTACCCGGATCTCAAATCAATCTTTGAGAAGAACTGTGCTCCTCTCAACTCATCCATCAGCTCATAAATTCGTGGTATGGGGTATCTGTTCTTCATGGTATTCTTATTCAGGGCTCTATAATCAATGCAGATTCTCAACATGTCGTCCTTCTTCTTCACCAACACCACCGAAGAAGCAAAAGGACTGGTGCTAGGCCGAATATGTCCAAGAGCCAAAAACTCCTAGATGGCTCGCTCAATCTCATCCCGATAAGCCTTGGGGTGCCTATAGGGTGTGGTAATAATGGCCTGGATGCCCTACTCAAGCTCAACAGTGTGCTCAAACCCCCGATATGGTGGCTATCCTAGCGGTATATCTCCAAATACCGTATCATACCTGTCAAGGATGGCCTGTATATCCGGATGAACTGTCTGCCCGGTAGTCCCTGCCTCTAATACCCGCAACTAAACTACCCACTCTATGTCTCCCTTCCAGAAGTCTGCCTCCATCCGATGAGCTGAAATAGTCTAAGGTGGGTAAGTGTGCATCCCACGTATCTTCTCATGCTTCCTGGTCTTCTTATCATCCCACTCCATCTCCAAGGCCTCCCAATCTGTGGTGACTTTCCCCAAAGTAATTAGCCACTGTACACCCAATACCACATTGGTATCTAGTATGTTGACCACAAAAAAGTGGTCGGTCACTGTGTAGGTACCCATCGTCATAGCTAGCTCTAGAATATACCTGGCACACTTCATCGTTTGATCTCCTGTGACCAACACTAAAATTCCATCGAAGCTCTCTATCGGTATGCCCCTCCGCTTAACCATCTGGGCATCAATGAAGTTGTGGGTTGCCCCACTGTCTACTAGAACTGAAACTCGCTACCCCCTCACTGTCCCTCGGACACACAGCGTCAAATACTTGGGTACTCCTCGCAATGCTGCAAGGGTCCCCCTTGTGGGTGCAAAAGCTGCACCTCCTGCTCCTGGAGGTGGAGGTAGCAAATGGTCCTGCGTTATCTGACTGTCTTCTGCCTCCCCATCGTCATACTCATCCTCTTCCCTGCTGCTCTAGGAGAAGACCTCGATAAAATGTGCTTTGACAGTAGCACATCTGTGTCCTGGTGCCCACGGCTCTTGAGAGGTAAAGCACAACATCTTCTTCTTCAACCCCCTCCGGGCATCATCATCTAGCTATACCCTACCCTAATTCCCCTTCGGAGGTGGAATCCTCGCATCCTTCCCCTTTGGTTGGAAAGCCTGTCTCTGGGGGTAGGGTGTCCTGGTCCTGGGTAAGGCATCCTGCAAATCCTGAGTCCTGCCAATGGCATCCTGGAGGGTGGCTAGTCTAGTGGACCTGAATAGACCCCGAAGTGGCTCTGCTAACCCCTCAACAAACATGTAGATCATCCATGCTACGGATAGATTTGGCACCATCACTGAAATCCTTAGGAAATCTACAATATACGTCTCAGGACTCCCGGTCTGTTTGAGCCTCGTTAGCTCAACAAAGTGCTCCTCCGGATTCCTCTGGTCAAACCTCTCTATCAGTCTCCAAGTGAACTCGACATAGGTGGTCACGGTGGAATGCCCAAGTGTAACCATCCCATGGAACCACCATTTCTGGGCCTCACCATCCAAATGTAGCATGGCCACCTTAATGGCCTCTGTCTCTGCCATCTGGTTGAGTTGGAAATATATATCCAGCTTCTCCACCCAAGACTTTGCCTAACTGTTTGATGAACCATCAAACGTAGGCAAATGGAATCGGCTCGTTGTACGGTGGGTGTCCCCATCATGATAATGCCAGTGCCCTCTGTGATGGTCGTGGGGTCTGCTATTCTGCTTGAGCTGAACAAAGTCTCTGAATAAAAGGGCATCCCTGAACTCCTGCCCATATGCTTGGTACTCAACAAAATAACCACCTATGTGGCCAGGCTCTGGCTCCTCCTATGCTCCTGCCCCAGTGTCTGCACTTATAAAAGTGGGCATAGTGGAATGTGTGGGGGCATGTGATGCTTGGTGCGGAGTGGAAACCCGCTCCTGCAAATGGTGTGATGTGCCTGACCCCTCACCAACCTGTAAACCCATTGGGGTTTCATGCTGTCTAGCCTCCACAACAGTGAATCTCTAACCCATCACCTTTATCTACCTCACCAGATCTTGCACTGATCTAAGGAGTGCTTCCCCAAACTATTTTCCATCGCTATCATCCACCATCGGCTCTCCCTGCTTTGCGTCTACCACAGGCTCCTCATGTTCTGCGTCCACCACTCGAACGCAGTCCCCCTCTCCTTAGGTGCTCTCCAACCTACGCTCAATATCTCTATACCTCCTACCTCTGTGGAAGATGTAGGGTTTCTCTCCCGATGTCAAAGACAACTAGCGCCATAGGCTGAGCCAGGTCTATGCTCTAATACCACTGTAATATCCCTTTTCAGGGATATCTCTAAAACACAAGCAAAATCCAACCAGAGATGGACTGGGAGGGAATTTACTAGATATTTCACCTCTGAAATGAGGGTGAGATTTGGAGGCTATTTGGCCCTTTCTAGACTCTGTCTAAGAGTATGGGGAAAAACACACCAAGTGGTATAGTAATTGGAATGCTTGAGGAGAAAAATAATAGTAGTGCAAGCATACAATAGCATATAGATAGAACATGTAACATATACTCAAGAAATGCAAGAGATAGCTGAGCCATTTTATTATGCTGAGAAATATAAGTGAGTACAATATGTGATCAGAGTGATGGCACCTAGACTTGCACAAGGCAAATGAAGAAATTCTCTCAGAATGCTGATGGAATGGCTGCTCTCTGATCTGCATCCTAGCTGCTGGAAAACTGCCATGTAGCTGCTACTGCTGGAACAAGATGAGTATCTGGGGCTTCTCCCCTACTCGGAATAAGCTAATCAGCCTCTACTCACCAAACCCAGAAAATCCCAGAGAGCATTTCTGGAATGGCCGACCCCTGAAAATCACCCCCTTGAGGATCTACACTATCCTCCAAGGCTCTGCGTTGACACTGAAGGGAATCCACCAAAATACTGCCTCAAACTCTGCCAAAATCCTCCAGTTGGAAAGGGCTGGCCCCTTGCTCAATCTCTAAGCTTGAATCCTCCAAAAGACACCCAATCTGGAGCTCCTAAGAAATGGACTGCGTCCTCCCTCTTAGGACTGCGCAGTCTATGAATGCACTGCTCCTCCACAAAATCCAAACACCAAAACTCCTACAAAATACTGATGGGAAGACCTCATCCGAGCAGGCACTCGAAGTCCCCCAGGGCTGAGGGTGAGATCTCTGAATGGAGACACTCGGTGCACTAAACAGTGCTGCAGACTAGCTAAACAACCAGCGTGCTCAAGAAGTCGAAATGACCAGCTTAATATCATAAACATCAAATGAATCAAAATGAGGAGGCTCCCCTCTCTATATAGCATTGGCCTCTCTCAAACCCTAAGGCCCACCTCCTCCAACGTAGCCTCCCTTTGCCACGTGCTCAACTTGGCCTGTGCAGTCCCTCTATGTGGTCTACGTGGGCCCCCTCTCTACATGGTCTCTTGGCCCCCTTGGCTCACTTAAGTTACAACGTTGGTTCCACTAAGGAGTGCACTTTATTTTTAGAGTGAGTTATGTCCCCCTCTACTCACTTTTATTTATAGTCTAACCACATAAGGAAAATTTGACCAAAATAGAATATTCCAATTAGCCATTGCTAATTGGGAATATTACACTTCACTACATAATTCTTCAAATCTGCAATCACTCTTCAACATATTTAAAACTTAAAATTTTCTTCACTGCTTTAGTAAAAATGCATTCCAGAAATTTTCTCAAAGAGCGTATCCAACTCTGATACCACATGATGGCAGGCCTTCTCACTTGAACCCACATTAACACTTCCTATTCATAAAATGAATTTCTATTCAATAACCCAAAATGGTACTCAATTTCAAAATATGGGCAAATTCAATAATAATGTGAAAGCTTCTATATCTCAAAACCCAGATTTGAGGCATTGAAGTAATCTTCTTATGATTGTAGAACCCATACAAGAACCGAGATCTCAATT
The DNA here is from genome assembly GCA_034641835.2 of Pinus albicaulis. NCBI lineage: Eukaryota > Viridiplantae > Streptophyta > Pinopsida > Pinales > Pinaceae > Pinus > Pinus albicaulis. The sequence continues at coordinate 22,740,816 of CM076583.1, forward strand.
CCTCTATGCGGAGTTTCTTTTACATACAATACTTAAACCTTGGTTAATTAAATATCAAAGCATTACCCTTTTGTACATGGTCCTATGTGCCACTTTGTATTAATATCTATTTGGCCAGTTGACATTAACCTTCTAACGCCAAAAAATACATAACACATGTATTATGTCAAAGATCACTTCCACATATGGTCCATAACATTATGCATATTAATTCTGGTCCCGTCGTTTCATTAATACTTCCAGCTTATAAACCAAAGCATTGCATCAACTTAAAATGTGCCTAGACTTCTTTAATATACAACAGGACCATATTAAAATCCCAACATTGGTTCAAAGTCTCGAACATATATAAATATAAGGGATGACGTTCCAACGCACCATCATATCTAGTCGCCATACAACTAAACCATAAGGCATGTATTAAAACTCGAATCTCATATCATAACGCTCGGGCCCATAGTATTAATTATTTTATAAAAAATTATCAACTCAGTTAACGCCAGCCATACCTTGCATTATCTCACCCTTCGCATCCAACGGCTGGGACGTTGTCGCATCAACTTCGATGATCCAACGACCAAAATGAAATATCACGTAACTAAACAACACGAGGGTTAATCCTCAGAAATTACACGATGTAAGTGGTTTCTGCAAACCACTTATTGCCACGTGTCAATCAAAGGCCAATATCGCGTTCGAAAAGTGAAATCCACTTACCACTTTCAAGATTATGCAATACTGCTTGTTTTGATTCCGAAACCACTTCCACTGTTCATTGCACGGTTCCACTTCTGACTCAAGGTTCCACCTTTTCTTTGCTTTATTACCTCACACGCATTCGGTTCCACAGCTCTGTTCCTTTACAATTCGACCACCTCTCTAGACTTCGATTTACAGTTTCATGAATCCACTTCCATTCCAGGAAAAGGATGCGTGGGCTTCGAGCCCCAAATCTTCACCACTCTACTTCTTGCAACAGACGTTGAAGATTGCAACAAGAAACAGTGAAGGAGGCATCCTGAAACATCATTCCTGATCCTAGTTGGAAAGTGATCACCTAAACTAGGTGGGGGCCACACAAGTGATTTTTGTCGCAAAGCCTATTTTTAGACATATGGATCATGTTCTATAAGTTGCGGGATGCTATTTGTGAATGGTTGGTTAAGTTGGAAAAATAGATGGACTTCTATTTTTAGACATATTGGGTGGAATCTATTTTTAGATTTCCAGTCTAAAATTAGATATGTCGAATATTATTAGCTTTTAATAATATTTGGACTATAAACATTATCTTATTCTCTTGGAGCACTTCAGTTAAGTGCACAGATGTGGCACAGGAGCTGACAGAAGGAATTACGCTATTCCTGAGGGTTATGTGGAGCTATTGCATGGATACTTTAGTTAGAACTCATGTGACAGAGTTTGGTGGAGTTGATTGAGAAGTTAATGGAGTTGTGTTCAGTTTAACTAATCTAAACATAGTTGAGCTATTTTTATCTAGTTTAACTGATTGATACAATTAGTGAGAGTGGTGTGAATTAATTATTAATTAATTCACTAATTATAAACTCATTAATCAACTAAAGAATACATCAGTTAACTTCAGTGCATGGACAGTTTCAGTGGAGACCAGTGTAGAGATAGGTGAAAGGGAAAGTGTGACTATCAGTTGTGACTATAAGTGATGCATGGTTTGCATCCAACACTCAGTAGATATGCCTATAAAAACTGTGTGAGCAAGGCTGGGGTAATTCATTCCCATCAAGAGGCATTCTTCAGCAGGGATTGCACAGTAGAGGCATGCTATCAAGTGGCAGAGATTGGAGCATGTGTTTTGCTAGATCTAGCTTGATTAGTGTGTAACAAGTGGAGATTATATTGAGAGATTATGAGGAGATTTGTATAATGATTGTTACATGATATCTATCACATATATAATATACATATATTTGGGGGTTTTCATCTTTAAGCTTTCCCATTACATACTGTGTTCATATGTGTGAATTTTTATGGCTTTAATGTGTTCATGCAATTGATTTTATTTCCGCATGTGATGATCAATGGTAGAAGATATTCTGTATTGTGCATGAAGATAAAATAGTGTGTGATCAGGAGAATCTCGATGGATAACATATCAGTTATTCAAATTTCTACAACAGAGTCTTGATTACACAACCCTTCAAAGGGAGTTACAAATCTCCAACTGAAATCACAATGTTGGCATTACAGTGGTTGCTTCAATGATATACAGGACATCGTTTAAACCCCAAATTACAAAGTATGTTCACAAATTTTATTACACTTGCTTATTGAAACTCAAAAGCCATTCACACAGAGTCCGACCAAGAATACATAGAATTTACACACAGAATTTAGGATAATTTCTCATTTATACATATGAGCTCAATTACAAACCCTTCATGCCTTCAGTACAAAATCATGGTAATGTGACATAGATTTTCCCATCAGGACAAAGCACCATCTAAACCCTATCGCAAAGCCTTATTTGTACACAGTTCACGGGGATTCAAACATGCTCACACAGAGGCTAAATCAACAAATAGTCATATAACTCTGAACAAATTCTGTCATATATATATACAAATGAACAACTTATAGAACTTCTTGCCTAGCTAGATTTTCAATGTGATGGCCTTCTCCCTCGCTACTTGTCCCTGAACAGCTCTCCCTAGGTTTGTTTTCTTAATGCCTATTAGGCTTACAATTATACAAGAAAATAATGCATCGATTCAGCTCCTCTAACAGCTCAACAGACTCTTGAACTTCTCAAGTCTAGAATCACGGAAACTGACCCTAACTAATTCCTATCCTGCAATCCTTTGAATCTCTAATCTCTTCACATTCCCAAATAATCATTCGAGAGCAGTTACAACTCTCTCCACATTTAATTACAATTAATTAAAACCTACTAATTTCATTACATAAAATCTAACTCTCTTGAAACTAAAAACCCCTAAGTCTAACAAGAATGCATGAAATTTGTTTTGGCCTAATGCCCCTGCATCATGGACAGCAGTCTAGCAAAGGAGAACAAAGAAATCTTCATAATGAAATCAAATATCATCTCCCTTAAAAATGAAGCACACTAAGCAACAAGGATGATGGAAGAAATTAAGAAGCAACTAGTCATGAAAGATGAAGATTGTGAAAAATTGAAAGAAGAAATTGTCTCTCTTAAAAATGAAGTTGACTTGCTATATAGGAACTTGAAGAGTTCTCAAACCCTAGATGACATCCTAAATCATCAAAGATCCCCCCTTGATAAATCAGGTCTCTGTTATGCAGGTGAACCCTCAAGAAAGAATGATAATGCTTCAAACAAGAATGTGAGCAAGCCAGGAAGAAATGGTACTCCCAATTCCAGCAAAGGCAAGAGTCAAGATGACATTAGAAGAAACCATACTCCAAGGATATTTATAGATAATGTCAAGAATACAAAAGGAAATGAATATCATCAAAGAATTCCAAGGCAAAAAGACTTCAGAAGTAATTCAAGGAATTCTTCATCTCCCAGGTACCAAAGTATATTTTTTGGTTATTTCTATTCTTGTACAAACTTTGGGCATATGGCAAAGGATTGTAGGGAATATCACCAAGACAAATATAATGGTCTTTATCAATCTCCTCGAAGCAACTTTTCAAGAAGAAATCATACATCCTCATTTATTAGCAAAATGGAATGCTTCAATTTCCATAAAATTGGGCATATAGCTTGTGATTGTAACTTGACTTGGGTCCCTAAAACTATGACAACAAAGCTAGAGAAGAAACTTACACAAGTGTGGAAAAGGTAGAAAATTGGATTTTAAATTCTCTTGAACACTCCAACCAACAACACATGTTGTTGATTTGATGAAGACATCATTGGCAGATATGATATTACAAGGTTTAATGATGAATTTCTGCCAAGAAGAAGACTATGCATACTGGTAGGGGGAGCTTGTGATTCTTGACCATTCTTGCAGAGGCTATCCGTAAATGGGCCCTATGAAAACCTTCATGAGTCACACTTGAATGGTCATCCTTTGATAGATCATCTTTTGGGAGCAAATTCATTGAAGAACATGATCCCTTATTCATCTGATGAACTGGTTTTCTTTTGCATGTTCACAAGGAAACAAGTTTTTTCTCGAGTTAGAAGAGTTTATGCAGGAAAGAGAAGTTGGTTCACCACATGAAGAAATGCAAACATATCATGGACCACATTGCCAGAAGGAAGAGCACCATGATAGGGGGTGTAACATACCTATGAAGGACTACTATTCATGAAGAAAAGAAGTAGCTTGACAGGGGGAGTACTTGGGCACCCCATTTTCCATTGATGTCAAAGGGGGAGAGAATTTTTGAAGGGCAAGAATATTGCCATCAATGACAAAGGGGGATATTGTTAATAAAGGTTTTCATTGATGTCAATATGGAATTGACTGAGATGCCAATATTATTGAGATGCCTGGTTCCAGATGATGATGCCATGACTCTTGGTTGACTAGGAGACCATTAATGATGATGTCAAAGTCTATGAAGAAGTCTTTTTCTAAATTCCTATTGATCATAAAGCCCTAGAAATCATGATGATGTGCTTAATATTGATGAAGAAGCCTAGAACCGGGATGATGTCCTTACCCTTGATGTGGAGGACTATACTTAATGAAGTCAAACACATGATGATGTCATACTCTCGAATGACCACACTTGATAATGGTCTTGATGACATGGTTGTGTTGGGGTTCCCATGTTTTGGCCAGGTTGACAAAGACCAAAAGATGAGACAACATAGAACCACTTTCAGACCTTAGGATATAGCCCCCTAGGTCCAGAGAGGGATCTCTCTATGAAGCCAAAGGATGAGTCTTTGAGGCTTAAAGTATAAGATTTTAGGCTAGTTATAGGCTCGAGGTTGTTTGTTTGACTGTTTGTGTTTGGTTGGAGGGAATCAAGAGAAGAAGGCCCAATATGAGACAAGGATGAGCAAAGAGGAAGCTCAGGCAGAGACAGATAACTCAAAGAACATCCAAGCCATTGGGCTATGGAGTCAAGAAAGGATTTAATTGTAGTCAATGTGCAAGCTTTCAATTGGGCTAGTCATCTAGAGCATTTGGATCTTAAAGGGTAGAAGATGAGATGGGACATTAAGGACTGAAAATGAAAGGAGGAGGACCATCCAACTTTGTCTATAGATCAGACCAGAGGTCATTTAACTCCAGGCCTGCTTGGACAGAATTAGAGGTAATTACCAGGGAACTTAGAAAGACTAGCTGGTCGTGCAAAGATCCTAGTGGACAGGGCTAACACTAATCCCCAGTGTTCCCAAACCTTCCAGCTAGATCCTACCAAGAACATCCAAACATAGACTTCATCAATTCATACATCAGAGAGCAGGCAATATCATCCACTACACTGGTTAAATCAATTGAAATCAACATTCAGATACACATAGGAGCGGAAAACATTGAGGTAGGGAGAGCAGGAAATATAAGGCACCTATCAAGGATGAATCTTATATTATACTTCTGTTGCCTACCAGCAGAAACGAAATGAGACGAAATGGAATTAAACACAGAGAAAAGAAAACATCACCAGCTGCTTTAGATCAGGATCCAAAGAAACATGCTTGTCATATTAAAAACAACACCAATCAGGTACATCATAGCCCATAGCTTGAACATTCAGCTGAATACATCAAATCTTAGCCTTTCAGTCTTCTATTTGCTGCCTCGAGCCCTGCGATGTTCCGGTGTTGGCTTCGTTCATGCATTTTGAGTTTTAATGGCGCTGGAGAGGGCTTGCAGATTTTAAATCTGTCCTTTGCTGGGGAGGACCAATCTGCTGATGTGTCGAACCTGCTACTTATTAACGCTTTTGCCCCTGTCAGTGGAAAACTTGTTGTTGCCTCCATACCGTGTATTAATGGTGGAATTTCTTTTCTGTGTCGTGCGGAAATCCACAACTGAGTGTAGAAAATCAATGCTATGGAGGACTGGCGGAGCGAAGGGCGAAACATATGGTGGCGCGGCGGCGGCAGGAATAATGATTTTGTGTGAAATGACAGTGAAAATGTGACATGCGCGAATAAAAGGGTTTGGTATAAATATGCAGCGCAGACCGTTGGATTCAGGCCTGGAGATGAAGATCGACGGCGGAGATTGACCTGCGGGCTGACTTATCAAACATATCGAAACCTTAGACTTTGGAAAAAATGAATGGAAATGCAAATAAATGCGACGAAATTCATGTAAGAAGTGGGACCTAGTGGAGGCGGAGGGCGATTAAACCTGAGCCGTCAGATCCGGGAGGAAACGGACGGCGGAGATGTAATCGGATCAATCTCAATCGGGGGAACACAGGGCGACACATATAAAAACTTTCGATTGCGATTGAGGAGGACGAGCGATAACCGTTGGATCGTGCATCAAATGGACGGACGGTATTAAATCGGGAGACAGAGGGAAGGGGTTGCGATTGCGACCGGGCGGAAGGTGCGATTAATGCTGGACCGTCGGATCTGCGGGGAGAATGTATGGCCGGGATTAAGTCGGGAGATCGCAATCGGAGCACGGAGAAGAAGGCATGCGATTGGGTTATGCGATTGCGATGAAGCGATTGGCGCAGGGCTGTTGGATCGGCGGGACAGATCAACGGTCAAGAATAGATCGGAGGGTCGCAATCGGAGCTCAGACGGAAGAACTCGCGATCAATCGCATCGCAGTCACTTGCGACGGACCGATCGGAGGGTGCACATAACAGGTTGCGATTGCGATTGGGCGGGGGGCTACGATTAGCGCCCTTCCGTCGGATCTCGTGATAGATCGACGGCGCAAAACGCATCGCGGGACTTATGTGTTGAACAATCGCGTCGGAGCTTTTCGCTTTTACAAAGGGTTTTCGCACCTGCCCGGCCTCTGATTGCGATTAGCGCTTGGGACTTAAGCGCTTGGTCCCAGCGCACGGGCATGTGTGGGAAGTGGTTAAGGGGTTGGCGGAAAGGGGCTAGGCCTTATAATAAGGTCGGGAAGTGGGTTTTGGCTCATTTAAATGGAATTTGAAGGTTGGGGGAGGGTAACGATGGAAGAAGATAAGGGGGATGAGGGCAAATTTAGCCAAGCAAAGGGTAAGGGAAGAATTTGAAGGGGATTTCGAGGAGATTTAGGAGGTAAGAAGGGGAATGGAAAAGGAGACAAGGGGGGGGGGATAAAAGAGGTTAAGTGGGGATGAAATGAGGGGAAAAAGTAGGCCTTTTGAGAAACGTATCAGCAGACAGGTTATACAAGGCAAAGCAATCTGAGACTTCAAGGAGAATGGTTTTTCAATGGAAATGCATTCCTTGAAGGCTCAACAATCAACTCAGCCCCCAGCTTGCTTGCCAAGAATTTCATAGGGGGGCTAACAGTGGCTCCACATGGGGATGGCTACTCCTTGGAGGAGTCAAGAAACCAGACATGATCTTTGGAGTAGGCCAGATGCCTGCTGTCATAAGCCATCTTTCCTTTTCACTTTTAGCTGCCACAATATGATAGAAACATCAGCAAAAATATTTTCCTAACCAAACTACCTACCCAGACTACAGTTCTACAATTTCCCCTTGGGTGCACTTGAGCTGGTAGACCCTTTATATTTATTTCGCAAAACAAAACAAACCTCTTCTAAATCTATCCTTATTGCTCCGTGAGGCCAGATTAGACTGTTGACCTCATCCATTCCTCTACCTAATCTACTGCCTGTTGGGATTAAACTGTCCAACAGGCTTCTTCACCTACATTCTAAGACAGGAAATTTAAACATAGCCAAGCCGAGTTCAAGTATCCTTCCGACTTCTTGAAAGCGAGAAACTTGTAGAAAACAAAAGCTAGCAGGCATGATTCTCATATTTATGAAACATCCTTCTTTCCTTCTTGTGACTCAGGTTTTGAGCATATTTGAGTAACCTCTTTCTTTACTTTAGCTCTGGTTTTGGGCATGTTAGAGCTGATTCTTCTTTTTCCTTTGCTGGTCCATATTTTGATCAGGTTTGAGCCATGCTTTTTACCTCAGAGGTTCATGTTTTGAGCATGTCTGAACCTCTCTTTTCATTCTGTTTTTGGAACATTTTTTCTCTTTTCTTGAAAAAAAAAATAAAAATTTTATTGATATATACAATGGAACGTGGCTGAAATGATGTGAAATAGTGTTTGAGCATCCTACCATTGACGGGACCCAAGACAGTGCAATGCCATGTGATTCTTGTGAGAGAAGAAAAAGCATTAGGCGGACTGGCAGTAGCTTGTATGATATATGGACCTTGCCACAAGCTGTCGAATTTGCCATGTTTGCCTTTGTCCTCTCTTCTCGAGTCCCATCTCAGAACCTTGTCTCCAACCTTGAAATCAGAAGCTTTGGTTCTTTTGTCGAACTGTCTCTTTATACCTTCCTGTACTCTGACAGCTCTGTCATAAACCTGCTCTCTTGTTTGCTGAAGATGGATTGTTTCATTGATTCTCCTTATCATGCTGTCCTCCTCTGATTGGATCTCCTGCACAAGCTTGATCACTGGAACTCCAAGACTAGTAGGAAAAACTGCTTCAGTCCCATAAACCAGCTGGAAGGGTGACATGCCAATAGATTTCTTTGTAGTGAGCTTGTCTGCCCATAAAGCATGTATCAACTTTTTATGCCATGACCTTTTGTTCTCTTCCAACAACTTCTTAATGATTGTGACCAGGCTTTTATTTGATGATTCAGCTAGGCCATTACCCTGGGGGTAATAGGCAGTTGAATGTCCAAGTGTTATTCTGTACCTGTGACAGAAATCAACCATTCTTTTGGACCCGAAAGCAGCAGCATTGTCAGTGATTATTTTCCTTGGACAACCAAAACGAGATAGGATGAAGTCTTCTAGGAACCTAATGATGACAGCGTCAGTGGCATTCCTAGTGGGTATAGCTTCTATCCATTTAGTGAAGTAATCAGTGGCTGTTAAAATCCATTTATGTTGTCCATAGGAGGCAGGATGGATTTCTCCTATAAAGTCTAGGCCCCATTGCATGAAGGGACCTTCTATGGTGATAGGTTGCAGGGGAAGGGGAAGGAGCTTTATTCTGCCCTCAAAGATTTGGCATTTGTGGCAGGCAAGAATCATTTTATGGAAATCACTAAAGAGTGTAGGCCAATAGTAACCAGCCATGAGTATCTTATTTGCAGTGGTTTTCCAACTCAGGTGGCCTCCACACTCCCCAGCATGGAATTCTTGTTTGATTCTTTCAGCTTCAGTTTCAGACAGACATTTCAGCAAAAGGCCATTTGGATTTTTCCAATATAGACTCTCATTCATAATACAATAATTTCTAGCTTTGAGTTTTATGAATCTGGCCTTTGTTTTGGAAAGTTCTGGAGGGGCATTGAGGTTAGTGAGCACATAAAGGATGTCAGTATACCAAGGAGAGTTCTGAAACCGCTCCTCAACCGTAGGGTGGGGCAATCCTTCCTGCTCATCTAAGGCATTCATCATGTTAATGTCCAAGGCCTGCAAATTAGATTCAGCCATTAATTGGGCCAGACCTTGACCTTTGATCAGCTTGGTGGGTTTTATTTCGAGGTCATATTCTAAGATTGTAGCAATCCATTTGTCCCTTTTTCCATCAGGGTCTTGGGACAAGATGTCTTTGACCACTATATTTGGCACATAGGCAATGGTGTGAGAATGCAGAATGTACACCCTAAAGTCTTTTAAGGCCTTAATCAAAGCATAGGCCTGATTTTCCATGATGTTGTACTTTAAGGGTGCATCTCTTAAGGCTTTACTGAAGAAGGCTATAGGCTGTTCATTACCTTCTGAATTTTTCTGCAGCAAAACTGCAACTATTGTGTGTTGGGAAGCAAATGAAAAGATCAGAAAATATTTTGAGAAGTCAGGGCTGATAAGCACAGGGGCTTGAGTGAGTGCGAGTTTTACTGACTCAAAATATTTCTTGGCTTCAACAGTCCACTTAATTCCTGCACCTTTCTTTAGCATTTCAGTCATTTTCCTAAGATGCTCGGCAAGATTGGGGATAAATCTTCTAAGGAAATTTATCTTCCCAATGAAGGACTGTAACTCCTTGATGTTCCGTGGATGTGTAATTTGAAGTATTCCCTCAACTCGCTGTGGGTCTATCCGGATCCCTTTTTCAGAAATAATGTGGCCAAGAAGTTTGTCTTCTTGTAGCCCAAAGACAGTTTTCTTAGGATTCAGGGACAGACCATACCTTCTACATTTTTTAAAGACTTTCCTCAGATGTTTCAAATGTTCTTCTTCAGTTTTGGAAAAGACAGTCAAGTCATCCAAGTAGATAACTATAAAGTGTCCAATCTCATCTGAGAAAGCAATTTCCATTGCTCTCTGGAAGGTAGCTCCAACATTCATCAGTCCGAAGGGCATTTTCACATACATGAAGGTGCCCCATGGAGTGGTAAAAGCTATTTTGAGTTGATCTTCTGGGAATACCAGAAATTGGTTGTATCCTGAAAAACCATCAAGCAGGGAGATCCTCTTAGAGCCTACTACCTTTTGTAGGATATGTTCCATTCTAGGCAAAGGGTAGTTGTCTTTCAGGGAGGCTCTATTCAGGTTTCTGAAGTCTATGCATAGTCTGATCTCCCTTGTCTTCTTCCTTACATCCACTAAGTTTGACACCCAATCAGAAAACCTCACAGGGACTATTATGCCTGCTTCATACATCTTTTTAATTTCTTTCTCTAATGCAGGCATTTGTTTTGGATTGATTCTTCGAAGTTTTTGTCTGAAAGGCTTCTGATTTTCCTTTAGTGGTATCTTGTGTTGTATGATGTTAGTTTCATAGGCCTTTAAGTCTTCATAGCTCCATGCAAACACATCAATGAATTCCTTAAACAGGTCAATGTATTTCTTCTTCATGTTTGCAGGTATAGACTTAGCTAGTTTTATCATTTTGGGCCTATCTTCAGTGCCTATGTTGCATTCTTCTATATCTGATTGTGTTCAATCATGGGTTTCTTTGCTATGTCATGAGAACAAAGGTCACTCTAAAGATTTGTAGGTCTGCAGGTATGTTCTTATCTTTGGCACTGCTGACACCTCAACCTCTTTTTTTTGCGTTTACACTATTCTCGTTAAACTTTCCCGTTTGTTCGGAAAAAAATTTATTTCTATGTTACAAGGTGTTTCTTACATTCATCAGGGAACCTCCATGCGGGAAGAAACTAATAGATTTCGAGTACGAATCGAGAAAATTCAAACTCATTTCGCATGCGGGGGAAATCCTCGTCTGTTTGTCTCCTTCAAAAACTAAAGCCTTTTCGTTGTGCGGCCTTTGTCCTGTTTTGAACTTGGTACGAATGATAATTTGTTGTCCCGTGGAGTCTTAGGATACGAACTGGCTAGACATGCTAGTCCATTTGCGTTCATTTTGGCCCACAGGAACAAACACTAGTCCATGTCAACCGTATTTGATACGGTATCTGTTCCTGTCGCCTGCTCTAAGCCTGGGGTGCTTTGCTGAATACTCACCATTCACCTGCTTGATAACTAACTCTGAATCTCCTTTCACGGCTATCCTACGGGCTCCTAGCCTTTTCAAAAAATTCAGACCTAGGATGAGAGCTTCATATTCTGCAATATTGTTTGTGCATTTGAAATGCAGATTGACAGCGTGGCTCTCTGCGTGATCGTTTTAAGTGTTACGTAGCCACACTCCTGCTCCAGCATTCTGCCTAGTATAGGAACCATCAAAGTTCATTTCCCACAGGGGTTCTTTGTTTGATTCGTTTTCATCCCCTCCCCTACAGCTGGATTCGTCATTTTGTTGAGTTGTAAGGTTTGTGCTAGGAGGGAGGTCGTTTTGGTCATGGAGATCAGGGAGGTGGCTAAGTTGTTGTTTTTGTTCTGTTTCCATTTCATTCAGAGTTATATTTTCAGCGGTTTTCCCATGGTCTTCCTCTTCGTATTCTTCTAGGGTAGCCATTATGTTGAAGTCCATGGGCTGTATGTTACTGTTCTCTGAGACTGATTCTTCTGAGAATTGTTCATTGTAGAGGATGAAAGAATCCAAGTTTGTGTGCACAGAATACAATGGTGAATTTTCAGGTTTCTCGGGGCTACTGACTAGGAATTTCATTTGGGATTCTCTATACAGTCTTCTAAGTTGGAAAAATATAGGGATAGTGGCATATGAGCCATCCATCTGCATTGTTCCCTGCAGTTTGGCTCCCCGTGATCTTGACAACAACATGCCATACTTTGGTGGTACATCTGCCACCACAACATCCATGACCATACACTTGGCAGGAATCTGGGTTAAGCTCACACATAAGTCTTTGATGAGGCCTAGGCATTTTACTCTGCTAGAGTCAAATGAATATAAGTCTTTGTAAGGTCTGGTGATTTCTAAGCCTAGCCTCTCCATCACTACCTTAGGCATTAAGTTGTGTGATGGTCCAGAATCATGCATTGCATTGTGCAAGATCTTGTCATGAATGTTAAGACTGATATAAAAAGGTGGAACTACCCCTTCCTGAAAATTTCCCTCAATTTTGGACCAAAGAGCAAGGCTGGTTGGTCATCATTCAGATTTACAGAATCATTCATTTCTCCCAGATTCAATGCTTTCAAAATTTGGCCTTTATATACACCTTGAGTGGCCAGCTCAAATAATGGTACAGATATTTTGATTTTAGCAATCTCACCCTCTAGATTGAAAGTGGACTGTGTCTTAGGAACACTTGACTCTGTTTTAATTGCCACTGTTTTGGTGGCTGAATCAGCTTGCTGATTCCCATTATGTACATGTGTATGAATAGTTTTATCAGGAGCACTAACCGAAATGCTAGCACTGCTGGCTGGTTGGCTTTGTTTTTCATTGTCCTAGTTGTCCTTCTCTTTATGTTTACCAGAACTTACAGCTGTTGTCTTATTATCTACAGAGGTTGCTTTAGAAGTTTTTTCAGGTATTTTCTTGATGGTTACCTCAGGAGTCTTTGTTTTGGAGGTATCTTGGCTTTTCTTGCTCCTAAGTTCATATTGTTCCCTGACCTGTAGCATGGCATCTTCAAATCCTAATCTGTAATCATCAGTTTCTAACCATTCCTCACTCCAATATGAGGGTGAGGGTTGGTCTTCTTCTCAATCACAGTTAAGGACTGAGTCCTCTGCTTCAAACATATTTATGGTGTTCCCCTCAGACTCTTCAATGATTCCCTCATCCTCATCTAAAAAATTCTCTTGAAATGGGGGAATAATTTGTTGATCTGACTCTCTTTGTCTGTTGGGGGCAGCGTTGTTTCTTCTCATATTTTGGTTCTGGTTTCTATTTTGGTTTTTGTTTTGGACAACCATCCTTTTAATAATTTTCTGTAGTTCTTCCACATTTTTGGACAGTCTATCATATTTGGGATCAGATCTGGAAGCTATGTTGTCATCCCTATAGGCTACCCTTTTTTCGGCTTTTAATCTTGCCCTTTTTTCCATCAAATTTGCTTCTATGGTTATGGCCCCTTTCTGCATGTCTTCCAAGGTGGTATACTCATTATCTCTAAGATCATAGGCCATGTCAGCATCAAATCCATCAGGATATTTTGCTAGGGCCATACCTTGTGGAGGTTTCATGTGTGGAGGGAGAGAATTATAAATGCTGTTGAATCTAGTGGTGTAATCATGAACACTCTCTCCTACGTTCCTCTTAAGGGACATGTATTTAGCTAGGAGCTGGCGAGGGTTTGCTCTAACCTCCCATTTGTTTATGAATGTCTAGTATAATGCAGGGAGATCTTGAATGCTGCCAGGAGGCAATCCTTTAAACCATTTCTTCACCTCATCCCCTAGGCTTTGGGCAAAGATCCTCATTTTGATTGTTTCATCATCAATTTCCATGTAATCAAAAGAATCCTCCATCTTATCTACATGTTGTTGAGCTGTGATGGATTCTTTAGCAGTGAAGTGTGGGATTTTCAATTGATAATCATTTGGTAAGGGTAACAAAGGTTGGGGCAGAATTAAAGGTGCATACCAAGCTTCCATGATGATGTTCTGATGGGGTATAGGGTTATCTTGAGCAACTGGTATTTGGATGACAGGGATGGTAGGACCAGCAGAAGATTTTTGACGCTTGGGGTACTGAGAGCCCCAAGTTTTGAAGGAAATGAAAATCAGGAGGTGTGGAAGGAGGGGTTTCACTGTCCCTAGTATTTGGCTGATCTGAAACACTGAATGACCTAGTTCTAGGTAATCTGTTTTGAAGGTCTAGGTCAAAGAATGGGTCCAATAGAGCTGCAAGGTCTTCTGGTGCAGAATTAGCTCTATGAATGTGACTGGAAATAGTTGGTCCGCGTAGTGTGGGAGCTCTTCTGAGGATACTCTCTGGATTTTCAACTATTCCCGGTGGGTCAGGGTTGGGATAGCTACAGTATGAATAGTTACGAGAAAGCTAAAAATCTTGTTTACAAGCCAAAAGCGACAACCCTACTCGTTACTTCTCTTGTGGTTAATGTTGTCTCGGGCGGCCTCCCGGCGGAGTCTTTATTATGTTTCGGGTTTGGTCTCCCGTTAGGCCCGATTGTGTGAAACCAAGATAATCAACGAGCCTAACGATCACCGGTGGGTATTTTGCGTTTAGGAATGATGCCCGATGGGGAGTCGCTAGGTGGAGGGTTTAGGATGTTTCTAGAGGGTACACTATCCACCACAGTGCTCAGGCACTATCACCTTTCAGGAATCTCCTCTAAACAACAAGATCCAACCAAAGATTGACTAGGAGGGAATTTACCAGATATGTCACCTCTGAAAAGAGGGTGAGATCTGGAGGCTACCTGGCCCTTTCCAGGCTCTGTCTAAGAGTGTGGCGGATATTCAACAATGGAGGTTGATTCAAGAAAGGGGTGACTTACTGTCAACCTAACCAGAGTTCTAAGTTTCTGAGGTTTTTATGAATGTTTAAGGTGAAATGCACTCAGAAGTCCCCAACGGAGTCGACATTATGTTGGGGTTCCCATGTTTTGGCCAGGTTGAAAAAGACCAAAAGATGAGACAACATAGAACCACTTTCAGACCTTAGGATCTAGCCCTCCTAGGTCCAGAGAGGGATCTCTCTATGGGAGTCAAAGGTTATGTCTTTGAAGCTCGGGTGTTATGATTTTAGGCTAGTTGTAGGCTCAAGGTTGTTTGTCTGATTGTTTGTGTTTGGTTGGAGGGAATCAGGAAAAGAAGGTCCAATATAAGACTAGGATGAGCAAAGAGGAAACTTAGGTAGAGTTAGATAACTCAAAGAATATCAAAGCCATTGGGTTATGGAGTCAAGAAAGGATTTACTTGTAGTCAATGTGCAAGCTTTCAATTGGGCTAGTCATCTAGAGAATTTGGATCTTAAAGGGTAGAAGATGGGATGGAACATTAAGGAATGAAAATGAAAGGATGAGGACCATCCAACTCTGTCTATAGATCAGACCAGAGGTCATTTAACTCCAGGCCTGCTTGGACAGAATTAGAGGTAATTACCAGGGAACTTAGAAAGACTAGTTGGTCGTGCAAAGATCCTAGTGGACAGGGCAACACTAATCCCTAGTGTTCCCAAACCTTCCAGCTAAATCCTACCAAGAACATCCAAACATAGAATTCATCAATTCATACATCAGAGATCAGGCAATGTCATCCACTACACTGGTTAAATCAATTGAAATCAACATTCAGATACACATAGGAGTGGAAAACATTGGTGGGCGACGAAGTATAAGGCACTATCGAGGATGAATCTTGTAATGCAACACGCACGGCATTTGCCTACCGGCGGAAACGAAATGAGGATGATGGAATTAAACAGGAAAAGAAAACATCACCATTTGCTTTAGATCAGGATCCAAAGAAAAATGCTTGTCATATTGAAAACAACACCAATCAGGTACAACACTACCCACAGCTTGGACATTCACTCTGAATACATCGACTCTCGGTCTATCTTACAGTATTACACAGAGAACTTGCCTCAAGAGGAAAATTCTTGCATTTCTCTGATATCTCATCAACAACCATTACAGTAGTTTCCTTCTGTGCTTTATAGCAGAAGAGACACAGAAGACCGACCCCGAGGGTAGGTGAACACTAAATGCAATATTAATCACAGAAGAGCAGCGAGGGCCCAAACCCAATCTGTTTCAGATCTCTGCATTTATCTCGGTTATGGCTTTGGTGTTTGGCTTACAGTACTGTGTGGTGCATTTGGAAAACTAAAATAAAACATAATAAAAAATAAAACAAAGAATAGTGCCATCTGTCCTGTTCGTGCAACAAAGTTTCTGATCATGTAAGACTGTAGTTAGGTCGTGAACCTTTCCCAAAATGCGGCATGGAATGAAAACTACATGGGCAGTTTGTCCTTTGATGAAGAAAAACATTTCTGCCGATATGACAACCCTGATACTCTGATTTCTCATGCTGTACCTTCTGCGTGATGGGCGGGTCTTTGAACTGGCTCTTTTTCTTCCTAAAATCCTTGAGGAGGAGTGAAAGTCTTCTATTTGCTGCCTCGAGCCCTGCGATGTTCCGGTGCTAGCTTCGTTCATGCATTTTGAGTTTTAATGGCGCTGGAGAGGGCTTGCAGATTTTAAATCTGTCCTTTGCTGGGGAGGACCAATCTGCTGATGTGTCGAACCTGCTACTCATTAACGCTTTTGCCCCTGTCAGTGGAAAACTTGATGTTGCCTCCATACCGTGTATTAATGGTGGAATTTATTTTCTATGCCGTGCGGAAATCCACAACTGAGTGTAGAAAATCATTGCTATGGAGGACTGGCGGAGCGGAGGGCGAAACATATGGTGGCGCGGCGGCGGCGGGAACAATGATTTTGTGTGAAATAACAGTGAAAATGCTGTGAAGTGGTGACATGCGTGGATAACAGGGTTTGGTATAAATATGCAGCGCAGACCGTTGGATTCAGGCCTGGAGATGAAGATCGACGGCGGAGATTGACCTGCGGGCTGACTTATCAAACATATCGAAACCTTAGACTTTGGAAAAAATGAATGGAAATGCAAATAAATGCGACGAAATTCATGTAAGAAGTGGGACCTAGTGGAGGCGGAGGGCGATTAAACCTGAGCCGTCAGATCCGGGAGGAAACGGACGGCGGAGATGTAATCGGATCAATCTCAATCGGGGGAACACAGGGCGACACATATAAAAACTTTCGATTGCGATTGAGGAGGACGAGCGATAACCGTTGGATCGTGCATCAAATGGACGGACGGTATTAAATCGGGAGACAGAGGGAAGGGGTTGCGATTGCGACCGGGCGGAAGGTGCGATTAATGCTGGACCGTCGGATCTGCGGGGAGAATGTATGGCCGGGATTAAGTCGGGAGATCGCAATCGGAGCACGGAGAAGAAGGCATGCGATTGGGTTATGCGATTGCGATGAAGCGATTGGCGCAGGGCCGTTGGATCGGCGGGACGGAGATCAACGGTGTCAAGAATAAGTCAGGAGGAGTGTATTAGAACTCAGAATGAAGAGCTGAATAAGCCATCGCGGTCCATGTGACGGACGGTGGGAGGGTCCCCCTCGCGAGGGTTTCGCACGTTCGGAAGGATGGGGGCGGGGGCTACGATTAGCGGCCTTCGTGGATCTCGTGATAGTCGACGGGCGCAACGCATCGCGGGACTTGGGGACTTGTGTGGGTGGTGTCATATATAAGTACTTTCGGCACCTGGGGTTTAACTTCCGGCTACGATTGATTAATGGCAGGACTTCGCGCTTGGTCCCGAGCGCACGGGCATGTGTGAAGATAGTTAAAGAAGTTTCGGAAAAAGGGCTGAAGGCATATAATAAGGTCGGGAAGTGGGTTTTGGCTCATTTAAATGGAATTTGAAGGTTGGGGGAGGGTAACGATGGAAGAAGATAAGGGGGATGAGGGCAAATTTAGCCAAGCAAAGGGTAAGGGAAGAATTTGAAGGGGATTTCGAGGAGATTTAGGAGGTAAGAAGGGGAATGGAAAAGGAGACAAGGGGGGGGGGATAAAAGAGGTTAAGTGGGGATGAAATGAGGGGAAAAAGTAGGCCTTTTGAGAAACGTATCAGCAGACAGGTTATACAAGGCAAAGCAATCTGAGACTTCAAGGAGAATGGTTTTTCAATGGAAATGCATTCCTTGAAGGCCCAAAAACAATTTAGCCCCCTATTTTCATGTCAAAAATTTTCATAGGGGGGCTAACAGGTTGAAAGACAACTTTGAATTTTTCCCAATAACAAATTAATAAAGGCTGCATTATGAGTTATCACTGCACGAATATATGATGACATGAGATGATACATGCATTGTTGGATACTATTATGACGTGGATGTCATACATGATCCTATGATGACAAAGAAGCCAAACAATAGAGGAGCCAATCATTGGAGAAGCCATTTTGTCCCAAAAATTTTATGCACAAAAATTTAAGGACAGACACATTAGAAAAATATTTTTCACCATCTTAGAGGCAACATTTCTTTGTGAGAACTTCAACATCCATTAGAGCATAATTTTATCTTTCCAACAAGCCCTTATTTGCCTCGAAACTCCCAACAGTTTGAGAGAAAATGAATTTACAAGTTTGGAAAGATATAATTTCTATACAAGCCGGCATGAGACAACTCATGCAAGTCGGCCTCTTGGCCAAGGGACGTGACTCTTCATCAAAAAGAAAAATATGTTTAAATATGACGTTAAAACACTTCATTTTCTCATAAATTTTCGCTGATAATTTCAAAGAGAAGGCACAGAACAACAAGGAGGCCGAGATGACATAAAGGAAGACTGTTTGGGCAATTTTTTTTGTTAAGGTTTATCCTCCAAAATAAAAAACATTACAATTCCGACTTGTGGTTTATCCACTGTGAGATTCAAACTTGTGGCATTGTGCACTGCAATTTTTAACATGTGGACAAAAGATGTCTTGAACCTATAATAGATTGTGGCATATCTTGAACTGTGCAGTATGGTATTTCAGATATAAGTTCCTGATTCAGTTTTAAGAGCTAACTTGGATCAGCTTATGAACACATTTGTTACCTATTGGAATTGTAGCCTCAGACTTATTCTCTCTGACTGTCACAAAACTGTGTTAGGGAAGCCTCAGATCAGTGAAAAAGAGCTTTGTCAGCCTCAACAATTAGACCCCGTCACACTTTTGTAGCCTTGTTTGAAGAATCTCGGAATGTAGACTCCTTTTGAGTTAGAACAGTGATGAACTTGTGGTAACAAAAGCAGCTCGGACCTTCTTATGTGGTGCAACAGTGAATAATCCATTTCGGATCCTTAACTACAATAAGGATAGTCTTGTGAAGGACTCGGTGAAAGCTTGTATTTCTCTGAATGCACCAACAGTCAAAGTTTGAAGCCTTAAACTGGAACAGTTGACATAGTCTTGTACCTCAAGAATTGGACAGTCACTATTATAGCCTAATTTTGAGAAGAAGTTTGTGAAACTTTAAAGAGACCCCGTAGAGCAAAATATTTAGAGGCATTCTTGAAGTACCATTGGAGAATTTGGGATCTCTTGCAGCTACGCACCTTTTAGAAAATATTGTTGAAGCACTGCAGCTGCCTTGAAGACAAGCTTGAAGTGGCTCAAAATCCTTGTATATTGACTTAAGGATTTGTGGAGGATATCTTGAAGATCTGCATTGGAGACATGTTGAGGAAAAAATCTCTGAAGTAGAGTATAGGAGAATATCCTTTGAAGCAAGCATCAACACATCTTGGAGCACCTATTAAGGAACCCGTGGAAATATGTCTTGTTGGGCAAGTATTGTTGAAGACACCTTTTAGAAGTTGGCTTGAAGACAACCTTGGAGACCATGATTCATTAGTCATCATGAGGTGACTTCGAAGTTTTTTTTTTGGGTAACATGAAGAGCTATGGAGACACCTTCATGTGAAGACAAATTTGTCATTGATGGGCTAAGCATGTTGGAGATCAATTGAGGGAAGCGTTGGTGAAGATATTGTCACGAATCGTTGCAGATGATATTGGGAGCTGTGAAGAATTAGTGAACTTATATTGACAAATTGAAGCAAAGGGTTGGATCCCTAGAGGATAGGAGTCCTTAAGAAACCAGGTCGGAGACTATACCAGAGATGGGGTTGGAGTCCTAGAGGTTGGTGCCTCAAATTGATAGGGTTGGAGCCCTTGAGGTTGTTGCCTCAAATTGACAAGGTTGGAGCCTTGGAAAGACCAAGTTGGTGCTTGGCACAATACATGTTGGATCCTGGAAGATTGGATTATTCATCTAGGGTTGGAGCCTTATATCATTATTGTACTTTACTTATTGTAAAGAATAAATTAATAAAAGTATTTATTTCATCATTTTTCATTTTGTGTTCTAAATATAAGTGATATAATTGGTAAAATTAACAATTGAAAAAAAATACTGATTCACCCCCCTCTCAGTATTTCCAACAATTGGTATCAGAGCTAGTACCTTCACTCAAAGCCTAATAGCTTGAAGGTTGATCATTAGAACACAAATGGCAAAGACAAGGAAGAAAGTTTCCAATTCTTCTAAAGATGTGTCTTCCTCAACCATCGAAATTGAAGTCAATCAATTTGTGAAGGCTCCATTGTTCAATGGAAATTTTGATATATGGGCGGCAAGAATGAGGAATTTCTTGAAGAATCAAGGAATTGAAATTTGGAGATCACTGATTACTAATGACATGATGGACGAAGAATCCAAGGAGTACAATACAAGAGCATTGAAGGCAATCTTGAATGGGTTACCAAATTCTGTGAAGACCAATTTTGACAAATGTTCGTCAGCAAAAGTCATATGGGACAAACTTCATGATCTTCACTCAAAATGAGTGTTGAAAATGATCTATGGTTAAGAAGATGATGGAAAACAAGAAAGAAGCCCAAAATCCATCAAGGAAGCTGAAGATAAGAGAGATGACAGCAAGACTAAAGAAGACCTAGAAGACGATGAGAACAAAGAAGACTTTGAAGAAGATCTCCTGAATAAACTTATGGCTTCCATGGAAGAGATTAACGGTTTGAAAAAAGAAAATGAGGAACTTAAGAAGAAAGCACAAGATGGTGACCAAGGCAAGACAAGGAAGGAAGTTGACCTTTTCAAGCTTCAAGTACAAGAAAGAAATGAGGAGCTCATCAAACTTAAGGAGGAATTTCAACAAAACAAAAGAAAGGATCACGAAGAAGTCATATCTATGACCAATCATTTAGATAAGGCAAAGAAAAGGGAAGAAACTTTGTCAAGCCACCTTGAACAAAGACTTAAGAGCCTTAACCATCTTGAAGTAGAGATTGGTCAATACAAGGAAGAGGTCTCCTCTCTTAGATTTCAACTAGAAGAACCAAGAAAACAAGCCCATGCTTCTTTGAATTTTCTGTGCAGGGAAGGACAAGCCTCAAGCTTCAAACCCGAAGGCATTTTCGTGAAATCCACACAAAAATCAAATAGAGTATCCGCAGCCCATAATCTATGTTTATTTCTTACCTGCCGCATTGACTTACAGTTTGTCCACAAATTTGCACCCACAAATTTTTTGTTTTACCTCTTAAGCCTTCCACTGAAAGTTATTTCACCCACCACTTACCTCCATCGCATTTGCGAAACCGTGAAATCTTTTGTATTATGCCATTTCATTTATTTTATGCACTTCGCACTAACCGTACCTTTTTCGCATCGCCGCCCGCACTTCACAGGATTTAAGTTTTAAACCTTAATGCTTCCGTCGAAACTAATTTTCTGTCGATGTGATCTGGCGGGACCCACCTCAAACCTTTACCGCACTTACCACCACTTTAGCACCCGCAACCCGCACTTCGCAATTTTTTTTTTTCGCGATGCGATCGCAAATGGGGCACGTGTAAAGCTCAGGAGAACAGTGCATATCGGCGCCCACAAAGCTTAGGAATTAATGGATTAACTGCACACATGTTATTTTTCTTAAGTTGCAATGCGATGTGCCACGTCACATCGCATATCGAAATATTTAAGTTTTCCCGTGTTCACGCATATTAAAAGTTAAGTTTGCCGATGTGCGATGGAGCGCTGGACGCAATGTGCTTCTCTGAACCGAATCACATAAGTTTTCAATTTTGCCATTATGCGTTCTTTGTCCATGTTTTCATGTGTAAACAGTAAATTAGAACGGAAGGACGATTTTTCTGATTAAACATCCGATCATGCATTGAACTGCTTTAAACGCTCAGGCTTCGACCATTTTGTATAAAAACCTGTGTAATTTCTCATATGTTTAAGAGAGGAATGAATTGAAATAAAGAAGAGTTGAATAAATTTCCTGTTCTATGTAATTCACTATTTGTCTATGTTTGATTGTTATTTTTGCATTATTTGTGCATTCTCTATGTTGTGGGGGAAATGCATATCCCTCTGTGTTTTGTTTGATGTATTCAAGATTTCCAACAATGTGGACCTCCTTGTATAGTCTGTAGCACCAAGCAGTTGTGGAATTGACAGCAGGGTTCGCCATTACAAAGCCGAGGGTGTAATAAAGTGATCGAAGTCTACTACTATACACAGTGCACGGTATTGACAACAGTAAACTCAGGAGGTTGACCAGTATGGTATTTTAGGGCCAGGCCATTGATTTAATATTTGGCCCTTTATATTTGATTTAACATCTCCACTTATGCAGTTGTAATAAACTATGGGCCAGATCAATAAAATACTTGATAGCTGTGTTGTGTTTAAAGTTGTTGTGTGAGTTTATTTAAATGGAGTTTATTGCCATTAATCATATAAATGGTGTTTATGATCCATTTTTTGATATGATTTTCTAAAGTTCATTATGGTAGTGGCCTTTTATTAATTTTTTAAATAGGTATATTACAGAAGACCATACAGTGACCCGTCCATAGAAAAATACGAAATATGAAGCAAATGGCAAACATTCACTGGGAAGGACAATATTCTATAAGGAACTGTTCTGATACTTTCATTAAGCATATGCCATCTATCCATACAATTTTTAGGTAACTACAAAAAATAACTTTCAGCTGCTTGGTTCACAAAAATATTTCCACCTTTAAATCGGGCAAACTAAATGATTGCAATTCTGAAATATTTCTGTTGGAATTTCTGAGAATTCTAGAACAAATTACAGAGAGAATAATACTCTCCTTCTTAACACAGAGAAATTTAAAAAAATTTCTCACAGGGACAGAGTTTCACACTTTAAAACTTCTATTCATTAACCATAAAATCTATTACAAAAACTTCCTCCTTAGATGGATACGAGTTGGATTGCTGCAAAACATAGTTCCAAAAACTTCACTCTGTCTTACAATAAAAAAACACTCTCCGTCTCTCTGTCTAAAAAAAAAATACACTCTGTCTTTTCTAAAAACTACACTACTGTGTGTAATACAAAACAATACGTTGTCTTACTTTTCATACACTGTTGTGTATTACAATATGCACTGTTGTGCAATAATAAAAACATTACAAAGGCTCTCGGGCCTTTTATGTGGCACAACACATATTAAACATAAAAGAACTATATTAAAAATAAAACTAAATCTATTTAAAACCTGTCGGGGCCCACACTTTACAATAGCGCACATATGTTTATATAACATATGTTAAAACATATGTATATAATAAAACATATAAAACTTAAATAAAACATAATAAAACACTCTGTCGCGTGATATAACAATAAAACATTAAAACAAAACTTTAACAAAAATCTGCTCCGGACTTCAACAGGAAATTAAACCAAATTGCAATGAACAAATCGCGTTACGAATTTGTACTACTGACATCGCCTTTTGTGCGCGCAATGAAATATGAAATCCGCCCTATAAACTCATATCGCGTCTGAAAACTGGGTTGGGGTACGGTGAGAAAGTGTAACGTGAAAACAATATCAAATACGCCTCATAACATTTCAGGTCCAGTTTTTCAACGTTGCGGTCGGCCAAATAAAACCCGAACCAATACATGGCTACCGCGTGTCTGCTGATTGGTCGTTGTCGTGGGGACCACTGCACTTTAAACAACTTCAAACAATCTCCCGTGTTCAAAACTCTCCTGTGTATATAAAACGAAATGCTTTGTTTTTAGAACCGAACTCTGTTTTCCAATATGAAGGACCATGAGCTTTCAAACTCTGAACTTGACTATTCATAGAAATAGAAAGTGGCCCTGTGGTGTCCTGTTTAAAACCTTAGGAACAAAAATAACAAGCGGCAAGTACTTAGAGTTCTTCAAACACAGAATAGCAAGTGGATAGAGTACTTGTGCAGTTGAAAGTAACATTTCAACAATTTCGACCTGTAAACCAGGAATACTAAATGATTGCAGTAATTGGCTCATCCTTCAAAGTTCACAAGAAAGATCCCAAAACCTTTTAGAAATTTTTCATCAAGGCTATGAAGTTTTTGAACTTTAAAAAAGCCTAGAAATGAGTTTTTTTGAGTGGATTTGGATAGCAACATTCTGTAAAAAATAATTTTTCCAATAATGAAAGGAAATCCACAATACTTTCCCAGAAACAGAACCGTAGAAATTTCTGTCAGCTCACACAGCACTGCAATATGTGATGTCCAACGCTCGAAGGACGCAACTATGCCATATTCAATGAGCTTTTAATGCGTAAGATGTCTGCAAAGCTGTAACAATAAAAAAAGGATAATACTCCGTGGCATAATTCCTAAGCGGCAGGATTGCTGCGTGTCATTTCCTTCTTTTGTGACTTCACATTATTCCTTAGATGTATTCCCATTGTTAGGCTATGACTTCATGAATTTGAAAAATTCAGTAACAAGAACTAATCCCCATAATAGAAATGAAATGAAAAGGATGGAAATAGTATTTATAGATTATTCAATGGAACACCTAACAAATTATGAAAGGAATATAAGAAAACTTTATGGGATGGGAGACTTTCATTGAAAGAAGTTAAATTTGTATTTGTAATTTAAAAAATTTGGAAGGAAAGAAATATTGGAGAGGTCTCTTTCACTATTATTGTAATCCCTCTGCTTTCCAAGAAATAAATTCATGTATCAAAGTGGTTACTTGATATTAGGGCATCTTAAAGCGATGTTGAGTAATGATTAATGTTGTTTTTTATTTTTAAATGTTAGATTTTTGAATTCATTGAAAAATTTCTCTCATATGTTTTATTTGTCTCCAATCTCATTTTATTTTATGTTTTTTTGTGTGTTCTAAGCCCATCTTTACAAAACAAGCCTCCTTCCTAGAGTAGAAGCAATTATTCCCTTACATAAGAGTAGACAATGTTTCTTTGTTGATCCATGGATGATTTCTAAGGTAGACCATGTACTTCAAGGCTTGTTGATAGTGAACCTCCTACATTAAGGGAGAAATTTCATGGATCACAACTGGTAGGGTGTCATTGTTTCAATTTCTCATGAATAGAATGATCAATGTGGCATTGACTGGGTTGGTAACATCCTTCCCTAATCAGACTTACCTCAATAAAAGAAGGAAGGCAGGAGTCTAGATGAAGCTCTTCTATACCACTTGCAAACAATACACGAAATTTATTCGGTTATTTCCTCCACCATCTAACTATGAGAGGATAGGGACCTCACATAGATTTGGACTTTCCTTAATTATTTATGTCCTTGGCTAGAACTAGATATTTAAGTTACGTTGGGGATTTATGTCAACAGGGTTCTTCATCCTTCAAGATCAGTCTGAATTTGTTTCATCAAAGAAGTCAGGGCTGTCCTCTTCACCACTACCAATGATACATTACATAAAGAGCAGTTGTTAAATTTGAAGACAATTAACTTTAGGATATAAAAAGCAGAAGAAGAATGAGAAAGTGAGCATCTTAATCGTGTTGTGATGAATTAGGGAAAATGAAGGGCTCTCGTGAAGAATACTCTATATGGAAAAGGACTCGATATGAATTACAAGAGGAAATGAGTGTCACAACTATATAGTTGCAATAGCCTAATGTCCACATCTTTGATCTTGGATGGTTTTGTTTTATATGGTTATGGTTTCATTATAATCACTAGTTGTGCAAATATCAGGCTTCTCAAATTCTCACTACTGCTGCACTTGTGGAAGTCCCACCATTAGAGAAATTTTGAGGTCTAAAATGGGACTCCTAAGGAATATTATAAAATAATAAAATAATATTATTATAAAATAATAATAATTAGTTTTGGATGGAAAAAGAAAAAAATATTTTTTCAACTCGTATTTTCAAATTATCTCCCTATGATTTTACTCAAATCTGGAGTGGGATTAGTCATTGGATGGGTTAAGAAATCTAGGGCATCTTGATTAGGGTGATTTATCTTACTTTGATAAATGTTTGTGATATTATTTTATTTAACTTGATGTACTTGCAATTAACTTATTATTTCACTTGATTATTATTGTGTTCTTATTATCAAAAAACTACCAAACTATGAAAATTAATAAGACAAGAGGACACTAAATGTAGGTTTCTATTGTAATATCCCAAAATGGGGATGCAACAATACATGAACACAATTCTGGAAATAGCAGTGATAAATTACCTCATAAAATGTAAGAGGAACACATAGCCATCAAATGAATGTTACAACAACAAAAATATGTTCCACTATATCATCCCAAAGTGGGGAAATGCAACAATATGGACCATAAAAATGTTATTCCCAGAAAATTATGCTATAGAATTGAGAAATAGGACTTGGATCTCTTAGATAATGTATTATGTCCCTTATATATAGAAGGGGATTTGAAAAAAATCCCTCTAGCTATGCTAAATAGATCTCCCAGCCTCAATATGGCTTAAAACACCCCAAACCCCATGACTTATACCCCACAGATTTACTGAAGCAAGTGACAGTGTAATTAAATGAGGGTTAATGCAACAATAATATTGAGAACAATAAATCTGAAGTTGTATTATTCAAATATCCAAGAAAATGGAGATCTAGCCACTTTTATACAAAGGAAAGATAACTCGGCAAGGGTTTCGTGAAAGCATAAGTACAAAACAACAGATCTATAGATCTAGATCTAGAATCACATACTTCAACTGTAGCTCTGCATTCATGTGGCTGAATAATACGTGAGGTGGATGGAAATTCTCCTTACTAGCTTTCTGGGAGAAGGGTTGGCCCTTTCCATAAGAAAGTAGCTCAAAATCAAGGGTCTTAACCCCCTCACTGCAACACTGTGGGAAATGACGTAGTTCCTGCAAGGGACTGCATTGTAGGTGATGGAAAATAAATTGGCCCAATGCCAAGATCTAAAAATCAGCTCAAATTCCTCCTCATTGATCTCCCAAAGAAAGGAAAGCTTCCTCCTCTGAAAAACAAGCTCTGGAAGTGGTGTTCTGCACCCTCCACTACAACACCCTGCAACACAACGTTATACTTCAGTAGAAATAATGCTATAGCTAAAGGAGGTGGCTTGGCGTGAAGCCTGAGTGTGGAAAACTGAATTACAATGCTCCCCCAAGAGGGCTCTCTTGAAAGGAGAAGGAATTCCTAAACAGGGATGCCTTGTGCTAAGCAGCACTGCAATCTCAACTAAACAGTTGAAGAAAGAAAAATAGTCATACATACCAAAATTCCAATAATCAATCATGTCCTCATACCAAAAATGTGAGCCTTCTTTCCTTGGGCCCCACTCCTTAGGGTTTCCTCCACCAAGGAATTTTCCTCCTACTTGCACTGCACTATCTCTATGGATGATCTCCTCCTCTCATACCAGTGTTGTTGACTTGGTCAAACTTGACCTTGTCCATATGCATTTTTCCCTATTCACACATGAGAGTGTAAAATTCAGCAAGAATCATGATCCCTTTTCACATTATGAGGGATTTTATTCTTATTTTTGAAATGTATGGGCCTCCTTACCCATTTATTCATCTCCTAAGTGTAAACAACAAAAATCAATATTCCAATTAGTTGTACGCTAATTTTGGAATATTACAGTCCCCCCCTCCCAAATGTTGCTTGTCCTCAAGCAACTGCAAGGATAGAACTGAAAAATCTCACCTCCTCCTGCTGTACCATCCACATATGATATGTTGCTCCAAAGAATGAGATGTTGTTTCATCAATAAGTCTCCATATTGCCCTCCCAAGCATGCAAGCTAGCTAAATAGCTATCATCATCAAGAAGTAGAGTACTCAAGGAGGCAATACTGTGTTGTCTAGAGGTCTTCTCAAGGTATGGAGTTTGAATTCATTGGGAACTATCATTCCCATGTGAAATATTCATCCCCAAGCGATCAACCATACAAAATGAGTCACCCTCCAACATGGTAACTCATGAAATATCTCCTCCACCTTAGGCTCCTGCAAAGAAGGTGGGTTGAATAACTGAACATGGTAGACAAAGTTGCCTACCCCACATTGTCCCTCTCTCCACTTATGATAAGCGTAATGTAGTTGTTGATCTTGGGCTGCAATAGTGTTTCCCTCAAGTGGCAAGAAGAAGACTATATCTCCAAAGATCCTCTCTCCCATGTCAAGAATCATGCGGGCCCAAACCATCTCATACAAAATGAATGGCACATCATCACCATATGGCATCCAAATCAGGAAAATGCTGAAGGTTATGTGTAGTTTTGGATGATACCAATGGTTTCTCAAGTGGATACAGCACAATATTTCTAATTGATGTGTTAGATCATCATGTGGAAAGTGGTGTTTCAACAAGATAATAGTTGTGTATGGTTTCTCATTGACCATGAGGTGGTAAATAACATTATATATCAGCTGAGTACAATAAGAATGAAAACACACTTGTCCAAATTCATGTAGAGAATGGTTATCTCCATCATAAATGTTGGTTCTAAAATGACCATGGAACCCATAAATAACCTTGCCCTCTTGTGGAGCAATGCACTATACATATATGGTGAGATAATGCAAATACCCAATGAAATGAAAAATAAGTATAGTAATGCATTTCTTACCATGCATAATGAGTAAGCTGAAAGTGAGGTCCATGGTTGAGTCTTCCCATGAGAATATTTTCATAAAAATCTGCAACAAGAAAGGATGCATACTCCCCTTGGAACACTCCATCAATAGAAACATACTCCCAAGTGACAACGTTGTTGGCCTTAGTGATAAGGCTCTTGTCACTCCATGACTCCCTTCCTTGACATTCCACATGCCAAAGTCATCCACCATCATGCTGCTATGTGGGGAAATCTTCTTCCTATGTGGAAGCCCCTCCTTATCCTTCAATGTTTATGGGTAGCCTCTTTTCACTTTGAATGTGCCATCCCTTTCTCTGGAAATATCATGGTGAGTATGGAAAAAAATCTGCCCATACTCTCCCAAGAGAAGCCATAGTAATAGTAATTCTTGCTGCCCCCTCACACCTCCATCTTACAAATCATGAGGTGAAAAGATGTTGATTGACATGAAGGAGATCATATCAACATAATGCACCCAAAGTCTTTGCTGCCATATGATCCAAATGTCCTGCCACACTTCCTCCACCCACATACCCTTAGAAAGAGGATATGTCACATAATGGCCAAAATATTTCAAGAGTAGCCAGCGCAACCATGACTCCTGCTACCCTGTGTCATAGATATGAAAGTGGCTCACCAACCTCTTGCCCACCATCCACACCCATTCATCCATATGTGGATGTCTCCTACCATTCTCCATCTTGGTACTCCTCCAATGAAGACTACCATCCTCCCATATCAGGTTTTTCTTCTTGCATTTCATGGGATGTTGAAATGCAACTCCTCGGAGATCTCCTAGAGAAAATCTCACACCAATGATCAGCTTGAATCCATAAGGATCCAAGTGTGATGAGGGAAAAACCTCCTCAAATTGTTGAAGAAATTTGCACTCCATGATATGAGATCTCTCCATGAGACCTTCTTCTCATCAATGGCCCTCCAAAACCAATAAGGTTCTGGATCTAGTGCAGGTATAAGTTTCTCTTTGAGCTGTGAGATGCTCATTGAGAAAGTGTCATCTAGAAAGGAGAAAATATTTCTCATCTCAAGATGTCTACCATCTATCATATTTTCCTCCATTGCTTCATGAATGAAGCTGCCATTTGAATGCTCCCATAAGGAATGGGTCCTCTTCTCTTCATTACTGCTCATGTATAGCGTTGTAGGTCTACAAAGGGATACATGTACTGTCTCCAAGCAAGGTATAATGCTGAAGTCATAGTCAGCCATTGTACATGGGATCATACTCATCTTATCTTCAGAAATTCTACACTTCAACTCAAGAGGTTGAATGTAGTTCATCCCTTCCTTGAATAACTCAAGGTTGCACAGCACAGTGTAGTTCTGTTGCTCTAGATTAGCAGTATGCAATAGTGTATATCCCTCCATAAGATTTGCTGAAATGATAAGAGATGGAAACTTAGGCATACCTTGGTGAAATGTGGAAGTATCTTGTATGGATGCAAGAGTTCCTTCCTCCAATGTGTTGGCTTCCAAAACTACTGAAGATGAACGTTGCTCCTCGATGGTTGTAACAGCGTTGATACATGCCTCTTCCGATGGTGGTTAGGGCATCTCTTCCTCTGATTTCTCTTTATCAAATCTCTTGATCACCTTTTGAGTGAAATCTGTAAAAGTAGATACTATTGCATGACTCACATGGCTGAACCACCAAATGCTTGCTTCACCTTCAAGGTGCAGTGCTGCAATTTCTACAGCCTCTCTCTCTACCACTAGATGTAGTAGGAAGAATGCCTCTAGATTCATCACCCAAGCCTTTGCTGCATATGTGGGTGATCCATAAAAAGTGTACAATAGAAATCTATTGCCTCTCATCATCCCATTGTTGTAGGGCCTCCTTTCTTCTTCCAGTTGGATAAACTGAGGAAGAGCTAGAGTCTCCTTGAAAGCTCTATGTTGAGATTTGTATTCTACAAGGTACCCAATTAGGATCTCAGGTTGCGGGTGTCCTTTATGCCTCTTGTATTCTCCTCTTTGAGAATAAGAAGTACATGGCCCTTCCTTTTCTTGAAACCCTCTAGGAGTTTCATTGCATCTCTTCTCCTTCATCTGCTTAACCTCCTTGGAGAGGCTTTTTATAGATCTGAAAAGTGATGAGACAAAGCTCATTCTCTCCATAATTCTGATCTTTCTTCTTCTCTTTGTCTTCTGATTCTTCTGATAGCATATGGCTGAAACTCACAGGCTGAGCCAAGACTATGCTTTGATACCACTGTAATATCCCAAAATCGGGGATGCAGCAATACATGAACACAATTATGTAAATAGTAGTGATAAATTACCTCATAAAATGTAAGAGGAACACATAGCCATCAAATGAATGTTACAACAACAAAAATATGTTCCACTATATCATCCCAAAGTGGGGAAATGCAACAATATGGACCATAAAAACGTTATTCCAAGAAAAATATGCTATAGAATTGAGAAACAGGACTTGGATCTCTTAGCTAATGTATTATGGCCCTTATATACAGAGGGGGATCATAAACAAATACCTCTAACTATGCTAAACAAATCTCTCGGCCTCAATATGGCTTAAAACACCCCAAACCCCATGACTTACACCCCAGAGATTTACTGAAGCAAGTGACAACGTAATTACATGAGGGTTACTGCAAAAATAATATTGAGAACAATAGATATGAAGTTTTTTTATTCAAATAGCCAAGAAAATGGAGATCTAGCCACTTTTATACAAAGGAAAGATAACTCAGCAAGGATTTCATGAAAGCATAAGTACAAAACAGCATATCTATAGATCTATATCTAGAATCATGCAATTCAACTACATCTTTTCATTCATGTGGCTGAATAATACATGAGGTGGCTAGAAATACTCCTTACTAGCTTTCCGGGGGAAGGGTTGGCCCTTTCCCTAAGAAAGTAGCTCAAAATCAAGGGTCTTAACCCCCTCACTACAACACTGTGAGAAATGACGCAGTTCCTGCAAGGGACTATGTTGTAGGTGATGGAAAATACATTGGCCCAATGCCAAGATCTGAAAATCAGCTCAAAGTCCTCCTCACTGATCTCCCAAAGGAAGGAAAGCTTCCTCCTTTGAAAAACAAGCTCTGGAAGTGGTGTTGTGCACCCTCCACTACAACACCCTGCAACACAACATTATACTTCAGTAGAAATAATGTTGTAGCTGAAGGAGGTGGCTTGGTATGAAGCCTAAGTGTGGAAAATTGAAGTACAATGCTCCCCCAAGAGGCCTCTCTTGAAAGGAGAAGGAATTCCTAAACAGGGATGCCTTGTGCTAAGCAGCACTGCAATCTCAACTAAATAGTTGAAGAAAGCACAATATTCATACAGACGAAAATTTCAATAATCAATCATGTCCTCCTATGGCTGCCTTGCCCTCCTTTTAAACAAATGTGAGCCTTCTTACCTTGGGCCCCACTCCTCAGGGTTTCCTCCACCAAGGAATCTTCCTCCTACTTGCACTGTGTTGTATCTATGGATGATCTCCTCCTCTCATACCAGCATTGTTGACTTGGTAAAACCTGACCTTGTCCACATGAATTTGTCCCTATTCACACATGAGAGTGTAAAATCCAGCGAGAATCATGATCCCTTTTCCCATTATGAGGGATTTTGTTCTTATTTCTTAAATGTATGGGCCTCCTTACCCATTTATTCATCTCCTAAGTGTAAAAAAAAAAAATCAATATTCCAATTAGATGTATGCTAATTTTGGAATATTACAGCTATCCAGGGCCAAAACTTCTCCTCTTGAGAGGAAAACCCACAAGAATTATTTTCTTCTTATAGACTCTTCAAATGAAAAATTCGAATGCCTAAAGACCCTTGACAAAGTGTTAGACTAGGAGTAACTTTGAATGAATTGATATATTTGCATTAAGATAGACTCATGACTTCATACAAGGAGAAGGATACTACTGGGTTTCATCTCCCAATGTTTCTTTGTCTTCTAACTTCTTTTATTTTGTTATTTACAATATTTACATAGGATTCCTAATCCCAAAGATTAGGTTTCAAACTTTTCCCTTCCAAGCACTTTGGCGAAGATGTTTATAATCTCCTCATTTTTCAAACACTGTCGTAGGTGGATTTTCTTGGCCTCAACATGATGTTGAATCAGATGCTATTTTGTATTGATGTGCATCATTCGGTCATGAAACTTTGGATTCTTGGCCAACTTTATTGCAGAAGTTTTAATAATCAAAAGAGGAGTTGAATGCACTTGTTTCTCCTACAAATCTTCTAGAATTTTCCCGAGCCCAGCAATTGTTGATTTTTGTAGCATCAGATGTGCTATAGCCTCGAGATTTTTCAGAGAGGCTAAGACACATGCATTCTCCAATACCCAGAATTTTTTTGGGGAAATTCCACTCGGAGATGATTTAATTAAAATAGTTAATTATTTTTAATGTATTCCTAAGTCTAAACTTAGAAATGAGAATAATTAAAGGGTATTAATTAAATCGAGTGTGAATCTTCTAGATAAAGGCGTGATCGAGTCTAAGATAATCTGAGCCATCGATTAAGATTCATTCCTGGTTGTTGATACCTCAACAAGAGATATAAGAATGAACTCGATGGGAATTCAGAGAACACACTAGTGCAGATACTCAATTGTCCAAACAGATTGATTTTCTCAGTGGTTGAAGTTGAGCAAGAGAAAATCGAATCAGAGGGTGAGTTGCAAGTAGCAGAGAGAGGGATCAACGATAGACCGAGAGTACAAGGGAAGTCTAGAATGGGCAGCATAGACGAGGGACACATATCACCAGTGTAGAGGCAATGACGTAGGCACTACGCAGTCACTGCGTAGAGGGTGACACATTGAGGCCAGCGTAAGGGCATAAGGTCCTCTTCAGGGTCAGAAAAACATTGTGGAGTGTGATAATTGATCAGTAAATTTCTCTCAGTGTTTCTTCTTCTATTTTTCTATTTGGTATCTTGTACATGAATTATTTCTTAAGAATAATAAACAAACCCTCATTTGCAACACTGGTTTTTGCACATCAGGTTTTTTCAAGGACGATTGTCAAAAAATAACTGTAATTATCTTTATATGTGTGCTAGTATTTTTCCTTGCATTTACTTTCCACAGTATTTTATTTCTGAAGGTTTCAGTGTATATGTTTTGATATTTTCCATATAAAACTGGAAAATTATCCATAGCCAGGGGGGTTTTGGGAAAATTATTTCTCTGAGTGAGCCGACGAAGAATAACATTTTATGAATTGAGATTTGTTAGAGGAAGAGGGAGAAGCACAATATTTTCCATGCAGAATTATGGATAGTCAAGAAGCCTTAGAATTATCTTCTAGGTTGGAAGATGAAATAGCACAGAAAAAAAGAAATAGCACAGAAAAATTATGGATAGTCAAGAAGCCTTAGAATTATCTTCTAGGTTGGAAGATGAGTTTGCGTGTTTATCAAGTTTTGCAACAACTAGTATTTGGTATATTGATAGAATAGCTTCAACTCACATGATTGGAGTAAGAGAATATTTTTCTAGCTATCAAGAGGAAGAAATGGACTTCCATATCACTACGGGCAACAGAACTAAGTGTACTCCAGTAAGGAGAGGCACCATAGAGTTTTAGACAGAAGTAGGAACTAGCACTAGTGCCACTAATTTAATGCATGTGTCAGGATTGGGTATGAACCAGATTTTAGTGTTTCAGTTGCAAGATGAGAGGTATGATGTATACTTCATGGGAAAGAAGGTGTATGTCAAACATCCCATCTGGAATAAGGTGAGACATATTGGAGCTCGAAGCAACAAGTTATATAATTTGTAGATCGATTCTCCAATGCAAATGATAGGCAGTGATAATAACAGTGGGAATGAGCTTAACAAACTATGGCACTGGAGGATGGGACACTTACACCATGGAGCACTTAGGATGCTCAGAGAGACTGTGACAGGAGTTCCAGTCCTCAGCACCGAGCATGATGATGGATGCTGAGGATGTGTATTAGGGAAGTACGCAAAGGAAACATTTCCCAAAATTGGCAGTAGAGAAAACACTCAGAATTTTGTGGCTCAATGTCCACCATAGCTCTTAGTAGTGACGAGTATTTTGTTGCCTTTAATGATTATCACTCCAGGAAAACCTATATCTATTTCTTAGGATGAGGTCTTTGATCAGTTCAAAGAGTTCAAGTCTCTCGTAGAGAACATGACAGGGAAAAATTTCAAGGTATTATGTTCAGATAATGGTGGAGAATATATGGATAAAAACTTCACAGAATTCTGTGCAAGGGAGGGAATCAAAAGATAGTGGAAAACTCCATATAATCCACAACATAATGGAGTAGCGAAGACAAATAATAGAACGATAGTTGAGGCAAAAAATACTATGTTATATGACTAAGAATTTCCTATATTTTTATGGGAAAAGGCATGCAACACAGTGGTGTACATTCAGAACAGAACTCCTCACAAAGCATTGGGGAAGAAAAAGCCAGAAGGGGTCTTCATAGGGAAGAAGCTAGAAGTAATTCATCTAAGGATATTCAGGAGTGTGGCTTATTGCCACATTCCAGATGAGAAGCGTAGTAAGTTAGATCATACTGTGGATAAGGGGTACCTCATTGAGTATAGAGAGACCTCAAAGGAATACATGATCTACATTCCTAGCAGGAAGAATATTTTAGTAAGGCAAGATGCAAAGTCCATGGAAGATAGATAATTCAGAAGATCTAAAAAGATGTCTGTAGATGATCAGTAAATAGATGTTCCATTAGCCCAACAACAACAAGGACAACAATAAGGACAAGCATGAGGAAAATCACAAGGATCAAGTACAATGACTAGTACCAGTATTTCCTCAGGAGTAGAGGATTCAGGTATTTCTCAGCATATGTAATAGCAGTAACAAGAGGAGAATTTGATTGAGCCTCCAAAAACCAGTGGTGGAACCGGTAGGAAAGTACGTCATACCCTGAGGGATGAAGAGGAGTTTTTCGGAGCTTGCTCCTAGAACTGACAAGAGGCAGCGTAGAAAACTTGAAAATTAGCAAGCCTTGGTAGCTCAGGTTGAAGAACCCTCTAGGTTTTAGGAATACGTATAGCACCAGGTGCAGGTGGATGCCATAGTAGAAGAATATAGTTCTATCATGACTAATGATGTCTAGGAAGTAGTACCTAGACTAGAGGATAGATCATTTGTAGGTTCAATATGGATCTAGACAATCAATTATGCTGCAGATGGCAGTGTAGATAAGTATAAGGCTAGGTTAGTGGTGAAGGGGTAGTAAAAAAAAAAGAGAAATACTATGAGGGGACCTTAGCCCCAATCACTAGATATACTTCTATCATATCTGTTATATCCCTAGCAGCTCATATGGGATGGGAAATTGATGCAGGGGCATTAGGCTCAAAAGTTAGTTTGTACATAAATAGCCATAGGGGGTCCCATGTTCTTTGAATTTCTTGTAAATATTAATATTTTGAATATTTGGTAGGAAATTGTAATTGTTCTCAAGTCATTTTGAGAACATGAGAATTGGTTGATATAGGAATACAGAGAGTCAGTTTAGGATTAGTTCAGTTATTAAGTCTAATTTTAGGAATTTGGAATGTTAAGAGTTGCTAAAATGTTTGGAGACCTGAATCGATTCAGTCCATCCTTGTGGTATAAATGTAACCCTGAAGAGTCTAAAGAGAGAGAGAGAGAGAGAGGGAGAAAGAGTTAGAGGTAGAGAACCTCTTCAGCGACAGAATAGGAGGATAATGGCCACCGAATTGAATATCTGGCCTATCATGAATTGTAAGAATTAGCTGAGATTTATCACCTGTATATGTATGTATATACCTGTTTATGAAGAATTGTTTATGAGTTACATGTGTGATTGTATATCTTCTTGGTCGAATCGTGTGAAGGAATTATCTCAGTGTAGCTATGCATTTGTTGTTAAACTCTGCGTGGGGAATACCTTGCGTGTTCGTGCGTTCGTTGATTATTCTCTGTAATTATGTATAGTATGAGTCTCTGCGTATGAAGTTAAAATTGAAACCCTGTTGAGAAATCATGGTGGGGGTTTAACTCCGGTTAACGAATACTATGTGTCATTGAAGAAAGCGACTTTCTTGTCAGTGTTATGTCTTGATTGTATGTGCCTTGATTATATGTGTGTTCTCGATGAGAGTATTTGAATTTGTAACAGTTAAGGATCCGATGATAGATCATGTCCGTATGGGTCGCTTGAAGTATTTGTGAAAGTGCAGTTGATCCGCGCGAAGTGGAACTCTGGAAGTGGGGTTCATTGGATGAGTGTGGTGTAACGAGAAGCTGTGTATTGACTAAAGTGGGAGCGAAAGCAGAGCATTGAAGTGTTGGACCGGAACCTGGAGCGTAGGAAGAAGCGGAACCATGACCAGATGAACAGTAATGGCAGTTTGGAGCTGGATGGTGGGTTTTATCACACCACCTTTGCGGCGTAAGCTGTATTTGAAGAGTTGGGAGCGATTCCATAGATTGATCGACGCGTGTCCCTGAGCGACATTGCAAAAATGCCTCCATTGCGCGCCATCGCGCATTAACCATCGACCAAGGATACGGTGCGATATTGATATATACCGTTGATCTGGGGGAATGTGCATCGCACGGTGATCACCTTCGGAAGTAGCACGGAGGTTTACGGTTGTGTGTATTTGATTGATATCCGTCCGATTTGATGTTGCAGCGCGATGGAACATGAGCCCTCCGATCAGGTCGACGGTTAATCAAGGTAAGTGACATATGTTGGTGTGGGCCAGAATTTAATATATAGTGGTGATTGATAATTAACCAAAGTCTGAGTGGTATATGGTATACGGTTGGAAATATATGTACATGTCGAGGGTCAATTTATATTTTTTTAATAGCCCAAAGTATTATGTTGCGTACGTTGGTTGTACATGCGAAGTTGGCGCATATGTATATGAAATGGACTGTCGGGTTATAACTATAGAGGAGTGTTGAACTAATATCTCAATTCTCTGAATTGAGATATTAAAATAACCCAGACTTATTTGTTAAAAAAATCCAACGTAGAATAAAGGGAGGTTTTGAGATTTTCGGACTAGGTAAGAGGATTGGACCTGAAAATTTGGGTGCATTTACACACAGTTGAAGTTGGGACCAAGGTAAACCAGGGATAAGGGAGGCCCCGCTGTCAGAAATTCACAAAATGTATGTTAAGATGACATTATTGAATGAGGTGATAGAAGAAGAGGTGTATATAGAACATCCTGAAGGCTTCGACCCTCATCAAATGAGAACTCATGTATGCAGGTTAAAGAAAGACGTGTACAGGCTCAAGCAGGCACTCAAAGCATGGTATGGTCAGATTGATAGTTACTTGCAATAGTTGGGATTCATCAAGAGTGATGTTGATCTCGATCTCTACAATATGATGGTGGAGAATGAGCCGCTCATTCTGGTATTATATGTAGATGAATTTTTTTTAACAGGGTCATTAGGGCTCATAAAGTATTGCAAGAATAACCTTGAAGCAGAATTTGACATGAAGGATATGGGGTTGATGCATTATTTTCTAGGATTGGAAGTATGGAAAAAGAATGGCGAGATCTTCCTTGAGCAAGGAATATATGCTATAGATATTACGAAGAGATTCAGAATGCGGGACTACAAACCCATGGCAATGCCCATGATCACCAATTGGAAGAAGATAGATTCATTAAGAGATAAGGAAGTTTCCCCCACCTTGTACAGATAGCTCATTAGGTTGCTCATGTAACTGGTCAACACTAGGCCATACATTTCTTTCACTGTCAACACCCTTACTCAGTTCATGGTAGAACCAAAAAGGGTGCATTGGGCAGCAACTAGGCACATTCTTAGATATGTGTGGGGAACATTTGGATATGGGTTGAAACAAACCTGATGAGATGAGGTTAGATTGAGAGGATTCACAGATGCAGATTGGGCTGGTAGTTCAGTAGACCGGAAAAGTACTTGCAAACACTGCTTCAACATTGGATCAGGGATGATATCTTGGTGCAGCAGGAAGTCGAAGTCGATAGCACTGAGCTCAACAAAATATTAATATATGGTAGCCAGCACAACTACGTGCGAAGTGATATGGCTTAGAAAATTTCTTGTGATTTTTTTCAGGAAGAGGATGGGATAAACCGGTGTTTACTGTGGTAATGAGAGTTGTATCAAATTCTCTAAGAATCCAATATTTCATGATAGGTCGAAACACATTGATATCATATGTCACTTTATCAGAGACTGTGTTCAATGTGGGGCAATACAACTGCAGTGTGTTGCCACAAGAGATCAGGTAGCAGACATACTCACCAAATCTCTAGCTAGAGCTAAGTTCATCCATTTCAGGGAATAGTGTTGGGAAAAATACTGAGAGGGGGGGGTGAATCAGTATTTAGGGAAAACTAAAAAATTTTACTTTTTCATGCTCTAAAACCCATACGCTACTTTCATGAAGTCAACTAGCGTATACATGCGGATATCCTTCATAAAACTCGCGTATACACAGAGATCTAATTATGCCATTAGTTCTTCACTTATATCATTCCATCATTCATTCATTAGATGTTCTATAAACAATAAACAAGTGTAGTAAGAACAGAATAAACCATCACACAAAGCATCACACATGAACACCAGGATTTTTAGGTGGAAACCCAAGTCGGGAGAAAACCACCGCTGTAGTTGCTCAGCCTTCAATATTTTATTATAGAGAAAACATCTTACAACATATGTCTTGGTCTGAGACTACTGCAAACAGCAGGCACCCACACACACTCGTTTACGGCCTCTCACGGAAGGGAGCTCCAACCCCACGACTCGTTTACCAGCCTCTCTGGAAGGGGAGCTACGACCCCCCGTCCTCGTTTACCAGCCTCACGGAAGGGAGCTTCTGACCCCGTCTTGTTTGGCCTCACGGAAGGAGCTACGACCCCACGGTAAAGGCCACAACCCTCAGCACCTCTATGAACCCGTTTCATCGATTTTCACCACTGACTTGGATCCAAAGCCACTGGACACACTTAGAGCCACGTTTCATCATATTTTTCGAGTGGACCCATTCCATACTTTTAAGCTCAAATGCTCCATGTCAACGAGATACTTATCTATTGGACAACACAGATCGGATAAGCGGTAATACGAGACGGTCAGGATGTTTCATACCCCATACTTCAGTAAACCCTAGTTTGCATACGCGCTTTTCTTTCACTAATGTCGCGTATATACGTTAGATCCACACAAACCCGAGCGTATCTGTATCTATTTCATTGCGCATACGCGCTTTCTCTTCAGCGAAGCCGTGTATATATGCGCTTCCTCTGCGACGAACTAGCGTATGGATCTTCAACCATTACAGAGATGAATACTTCTTCAGATCAGATATTTAGTTCAGATTCAACCCTTTACTTCAGACAGATGTTCACCTCATCACAAATCTAATCACTCCATAACCAGATCTAGTAGATACAAATACATTTCAGATCTAGATATCCCGGCTTCATCATTTCTTCAGAGTGCATCATGAATTGGATCTATCATCAAACCTTTACCCTTTCCTCTGAGATAGCTAAAGTATTCATTCAAGCTCAGACATCTTGCACCCACACTCATGATTTGCACAATGAATTTCTTCTCCTTATATAGGTTTACCCCTTTTCAATACCATGAGCCCCTTTTTCAATACCATGAGCCCAAAACCACATTACTTCCGATGGTATTCCTGGACGGGGTCAATTAGGCGAATCATTACCCAATACAATGGGTCAATACCATAGTGGTTACCCCTGGTTTTGCACTTTTTGAGCGCTTTTTCCCATACGCTACTTGGAACGTTCCTTTCCGCGTGCATACGCGACTTCCCCTAGGCCAATCCGCGTATGCCTAGAGACATACTCTTTTTCATCATAGAATTAGCACATGCTGAATTCCTTTCTTCATTGCCCACTGTAGATACATCAGATTTAGTTCATCAAACCATATTCTATCAAGCACAACTTCATCAAGTAAGTTGCCATTATCTTCATCAAGTGGGTTGTCTTTCAAGGACAACACTCAGCATCATATTGTCAACAAACATCATATCACATCAGATTTACATCATTTACCAAGTCCATCAAGTCAAGAATAACTTCATCAGGTGGTTTGCCATCAAGGACAACACATGTCAACAATCGCATGTCTTCATCTTCATTCAGTGGGTTGCCATCAAGGACAACACTCTGCATCATATTTCCAATAATCTCCCCCTTTGGACTTGATGGCAACCAAGATGGTGTTTGGTTACCACAACAGATTAATGACACCATGTCATTTTCTCCATTTCAAACATCATTCTTTCTCTTCATTCAAACACCACGTCACTCTCCCCCTTTGACATCAAGGGCAAAGGGCGGATCAAAACCAACACACTCTCCCCCTTTTCTCTTCATGTGGAAGAAGCGTTCTGCAGATCTGATATG
This sequence comes from Pinus albicaulis, assembly GCA_034641835.2. Classification (NCBI taxonomy): domain Eukaryota; kingdom Viridiplantae; phylum Streptophyta; class Pinopsida; order Pinales; family Pinaceae; genus Pinus; species Pinus albicaulis. The sequence goes on from CM076583.1 coordinate 22,782,208, forward strand.
TACTGAAGTGGCCAAGCTCCCCCTGAGTTCATGCTGAATCGTCAAACATATTTTTCAATGACGTACATGACTCTATGAACTTCCTATCACCAAATACTCATACTTACATCAATTATCCATGCAAGTGGATTTACATATGAGACTCAACTACCCAACCAAGTGGGTTTACAAATTTGACTCAGCTACCCAACCAAGTGGGTTTACAAAATTTGACTCAGCTACCCAACCAAGTGGGTTTACAAATTTGACAAGTCCTTACATGACTGAATATTATAATTTACATCATGGGTCTCCACATGAACTTTTCATCAAAAATACAAATATGACTTTTCATAACCAATACCAAGAAGACCTCAAGAGAGATCATATAACAGAATCATCATAATGCATTATACTCAACAAAGCTAATGCTCCCCCTGAATCTGTGCATCCATGCATCCTTTTCATATGACTAAGGCTCCCCCTTAGTTTGTGCATCCTAAACACTTTCACCAACAAATCATCAAAACATCTTCATCAAATCATTAGAAATGAAATTATGAGAACTGGAACACCACCAGAGATACCAAACAGTATCAGAGATACCAAACAACACTGCAGCTGTGCTGAAGAGAGCTGACTCCAACCAAAAATTTGTCAGCAATCAGACATACGCGGTTTTCTGTGCATGAACTCGCATATATACGCGACTGTGTTTTATAAAAGCCGCGTATCCAATACCATCTTCTATATTTTAACCAGATCTGATCCTCTATGAGAAAAAGACAGTGTTCAGCTTCTTTCTGGGATATCTGAATGCTTCCCTGGACTACAGATAGATAGAACAGTGTAGTTGTGTCTTCAAGCGTCATCCAATGGTTGTAGCATAGGCACATTAGTAACCAAGCCTTCAGATTCTTTGCAGCATCAATACAATCTTTCCAAGAAAGTTTATCATACCAGAACAACAACTTCACATAAGTGTCAAGCAATCATTCATGTGGTCCACCACCATCCTACATCACCATGACCTTTAAGATTTAACATGAAGTAACATATGTAGGAAAATATCTCAGCCATAGTAACAAACTATGCATGAACTATTCTTATCTCTGAATCATAAGACTTCCAATTTTATCCAACAGATAAACTTCAGCAAGCAGTAAACACAACTCATTCAACGTCTCATCATCATAAACCATGTACCAAGCCATCATAATTTGAGCATGAGTATCACAATAACCAAAGAATAAGAAGTCATATTGCCAACAATGCAATCATTAGTATTCAACCTGCTGCTCCCCCTAAACCAGTGCTCTTCCTTAACTTGTGCAATCTGAAACACCTTCAACAGCAAGTCATCATCAACAATCTTTGCATGATCTGTCCTTGTCTCTGAATTATAAGACTTTCATCTCAGCAACGAATACTCTTCATTTAACAAGCATACAGGACTCATCCATAAAATTCAACATAAGACATCAAGTATCACATCATTATCATTTAGAACTGAGAAATTAAGCTGATACAGAGTCAAAACTACAGTTATTATCAATCAGACTGATGCTCCCCCTGAACCTCTGCTCCTGATCTTCAACTGTCATCCAAATTCTCTTATCCTCAATGCATACACGACTGTGTCTGCTGGAACTCGCATGTATACGCGACTTTTGTTCATAGAACCCGCGTATGGAAAGTGAAGCATAGAAATTTTTCACATTCCTTCATCTCCCCCTGAATTTTTCCTTCCTGTACCTGTCTTCTTCATATCAGATGCACTGTCAGAAATGCATATAACCAGAATAATCAATTCAACCATGAGAGACATCATACATTGCTCCCCCTGTGACGATACATTACTAAATCTCATAATGTATCCCACATCATTCATGCAGTCAATCAGAGAAGTAAGCTTCAGAAGCGGATGACTGCAGTAGGGTCAGAATTCCCTACGTTTCTGATCGGTCCTCCATCTTTTTCCAGATTTGTTTGATCTTTCTATTTGTGTGCTGAAAGTTGTCCAATTTCTCATATCTGTTCAACCTGCATTCCTTTTCTACATGTCCATACTTGTTACAAGAATAACATCTCATGTGTCTAGAGAAATAAGCATAAGAGTCATAATGAGTATTTCTAATATTCCTCCTTTTACAATCAGTTGCTTTATGTCCATACTTGTTACATGAGAAAAAATATCCCTTGAAGCTACCAGAGTACCTTTCTGAATAGAATCTATTTGTTTGTGGCTGAATTGTTCTGGTTCTGCAATTTGCTGCAACATGCTCATAATTATGACATTTAAAACACTCAACATTCTTGAATAAATTCCTTTGAGAGTTCATGATTGTTGGTTGATCTTTTGTTTCTTTCAACACTTCAGATTTTGCATTGATGTCCTTTGATTCTTTAGCACCTCCTTGTGAGCTAGATTCTCCTTTAACAGTTTCATGGAAACCAAGACCAAGTTTGATAGCAGGAGACCTTTGATTACTTAGAATATTGTCCAAAATATTAGTACTATCATGAAACCTCAAAAGTTTTACCTTTTCTTCTAATTTACCTTTGGGAATGTTTAACTCAACCTCCAAGGCTTGACATTGCTTTGTCATGCTTTCTTCTTTCCTTCTTCCATCTTCTACTTGATCCTTCAGATTTAGAATCTCTTCTTTCAACCAATTTTCGTTTTCTTCACATGTTTGTTGCAGCTCTTCATTCTTCTTATTTGATTTTTCCAGATCTTCTTTGAGAGAGATGATTTCTGCTTCAAGGCCTTCCTTTTCAAATGTTTGTAGAGGTTCCTCAATATTCTTACTTGATGCTTCAAGATCTGTTTGTAGAGAGATGATTGCAGCTTCAAGTCCTTCATTCTTCTTGCTTGATTTTTCGAGATCTGCATTTAGATCGTTGATTTCTGCTTCTAGTTCTTTAATTCGATTGGATGCATAAGTATGAAACCTTTGATGCTTGTCCACCTGTCCATTCAGCATTTCTATTTGTTTTTCCATTTGAGAGATCATCTCTTTGTTGATAGATTCTTGCGTCTTAGATGAACTTTGTAGTTCTTCAACTTTAACCTTGAGAGCTTCTTCTAGATCCACACCTTTACTTTCACTGTCTTCACCATTGTTTGCACAACTAAGATCATTCAAGGGATGACCCCAATCACTATCTGATTCATCTTCTTCAATTTCTGCTAACCATGTTTTCTGATAGATCTCCTTGTTTCGAGTAGGCTTCTTCTTTTGCTTCTTTTCCATGAGCACTTTCAGATCATGGTCAGAATCTTCTTCTTCTTCACTGGACACTTCATCATCATCTTCTTTTGCATAATAACTCTTTCTCTTTTCAAATTGTTTCCCTTTACCATTTTTTTCTCTATTAGGACATTTAGCAGCATAGTGACCAACTTTTCCACACTCAAAACATTTGAAGGGAAGCTTACCTTTGAATCTTCCAGTACCTAGTTGGAGCTTTCTCACAAAATTCGCTTCTTCTTCATCGGATATATAGCTGGATTATTTGACAAATTCCTTTTCTTTTCCTCTTGTAGATGCCTTAAAAGCAGCTTCTCTTATTTGAGAACGACCTCCTTGTCCCATTTCAAAAGCAGTCAGAGTACCATGTAATTGAACAATAGTAAGAGTTTGCAGATATTGCCTTTCTTCAATAGCTGAAACTTTAGAGTCAAATTTTGAAGTCAAAGATCTTAAGACCTTTTCCACCAAAGTAGTATCAGTTATGGTTTCACCCAAATTTCTCATCCGATTTACAATATCATCTAGACGAAGAAAGAAACTGGCAACACTTTCATCACTATGCATCTTCAAATTTTCATATTCAATTCTAAGAGTTTTGAGTTTTGCACTTTTTACCTTTGTATCTCCTTCATAGCTCAGAATGATTTTGTCCCATATTTCTTTTGCTGAATGTAGCTGCATCACTTTAGCAAATTCTGATTCGGACATGCTTCCTAATAAGACATTCACTGCTTTGGCATTGATTTCATACTTCTTCCTTTCAGCTGCATCAGTAGGAATACTTGCCGGGTATTGATAACCTTCTTCCACGATTGCCCATACATCTGCACCAAGACTTTGCAGATATGCTTTTGTTCGTACCTTCCAGAATATTAGATTGCTTCCATTGAATAGAGGTGGCTTTATAGACATTACTCCTTCTTGACTTCCCATTGCGACGGATCTCCTTCAAGCGATCAAGCTTCTGCAGAAGAACCTGCTCTGATACCAATTGTTGGGAAAAATAATGAGAGGGGGGGGGTTGTGAATCAGTATTTACTGCAAATTCAAAACTTTTACTTTTTCCTGCTTCTAAAACCCATACGCTACTTTCCTGAAATAGACTCGCGTATATACGCGGATACCCTTTATGAAACTCGCGTATACACAGATATCTAATTATGTCATTATTTCTTCACTTAACTCATTCCATCATTCATTTATCAGATGTTTAATAAATAGTAAACATGTGCAGTAAGAACAGAGTAAACCATCACACAAAGCATCACACATGAACACCAGGATTTTTAGGTGGAAACCCAAGTCGAGAGAAAACCACCGCTGTAGTTGCTCAGCCTTCAATATTTTATTATAGAGAAAACATCTTACAACATATGTGCGCTGGTGCGAGACTCTACCACATTGCCATGAGCACCCACTGGCTGCACCTCGACCTCTCTGGAATGGAGCTCCAACCCCCGGCTCGTTTACCGGCCTCTCTGAAGGGAGCTACGACCCCCGTCTCGTTGCCGGCCTCACGGAAGGGAGCTACGACCCCCAGTCTCGTTTACAACCTCAAAAGGAAGGGAGCTGCGACCCCACGATCTCGTTCTACAACCCTCGGCACCTCTATGGACCACGTTTCATCAATTTTCATGCGTTGACTCTTCATACATTAGCTCAAACATACATCACCAACGGAATGCCTGGTCGGACAACACGGTCGGATAGCGATGTCTGTTGAGAATAGATCCAGATGTTCCATACCCCATTTGCATACGCGCTTTCCCTTTACTGATGTCGCGTATATACGCGCTTCCGTCCACAAAAGCCGGCGTATACCTCAGTGTATATTTCATTGCGCATACGCGCTTTTAATTCAGAGAAGCCGCGTATATACGTGCTTCCTCCGCGGCAAAGTAGCGTATAGATCTTCAACCATTACAGAGCTTCATACTTCTTCAGATCAGACATTTATTTCAGATTCAACCCTTTTACTTCAGACATATGTTCGCCTTAATTCAGATCTAAGTCTTCCATAAGCAGATCTAGCAGATACAAAATACATTTCAGATCCAGATATCCCGCTTCATCATTTCTTCATAGGTGCATCATAGATTCAGATCTATCATCAAACCTTTACCCTTTCCATACAGATATACTTCACAAAGAAGTATTCATTCAAGCTCAGACATCTTGCACCCACACTCATGATTTGCACAATGAAATTCTTCTCCTTATATAGGTTTACCCAATTTCAATACCATGAGCCAAAACCACATTACTTCCGATGGTATTCCTGGACGGGGTCAATTAGACGAATCATTACCCAATACAATGGGTCAATACCATGGTGGTTACCCCTAGTTTTGCACTTTTTGAGCGCTTTTGCCCATACGCTACTTGGAACGTTCCTTTCCGCGTGCATACGCGACTTCCCCTAGGCCAATCCGCATATTCCTAGAGACATACTCTTTTTCATCATAGAATTAGCACATGCTGAATTCCTTTCTTCATTGCCTTCTGTACACACTGTAGATACATCAGATTTAGTTCATCAAACCATATTCTATCAAGCACAACTTCATCAAGTAAGTTGTCATCATCTTCATCAAGTGGGTTGCCTTTCAAGGACAACACTCAGCATCATATTGTCAACAAACATCATATCACATCATATTTACATCATTTACCAAGTCCATCAAGTCAAGAATAACTTCATCAGGTGGTTTGCCATCAAGGACAACACATGTCAACAGTCGCATGTCTTCATCTTCATTCAGTGGGTTGCCATCAAGGACAACACTCTGCATCATATTTCCAACAATATAGCTTTTCTATCTCTCTAGGATCAAATGTCATTGTAGTTGTCCCCTCATGCTCATATTTTATTCGTAAGTTAATAAAAACTCCAAGAGTTTCATCTTTCATTTTCTTTATGTCTCCCACTTTTTTATGGTGGTGTTTCGTTAGTGCTACAATCAAGGGCATTGATTCGTCTTGTTGTTTCATTGAAGTTTCTTGTGACTTTATTGGTTTCTCTTATCAAGTAGGGTACACTTCTTAAAATTTAGAGAATTATTTTCCTAGGTTATCTCCTTCATCATTGCATGGTGAAACTTTCCATTTTGTTCTTCTCCCTTTATCATTGGTTACTGATTGAACTCATTCATGGTTTTAAGTTCGACTATATTCAGGTTAACTACTTTGAACTCATCTTTGGTGCCATTTTTATTTTTGGTCAATTGATTTATGACTACATTTTATTTGTTAAATGCCTTTTAGTATAGCTCTATTGTGCTCAAACATGGTGAAAATTTGTTCTTTATCTCTTGTAAAAGTTCCATTGAATCAAATAAGGTGAGGTAGAGTATTGGTCACTTACATTTCTATGAATTCAAAAATATATTTCATTAACATCATGCATTAAGTGTTTTTCATATGATCGATGCCAACTTTCCATGAAACTAACCATGTTTTATTTAGATCTTCTTTATGGGTCAATTGGATTGTGGTTGATTGGTTCTATTTCTCAAATATTTACTTAATTGACGATTCAAATTTGTGCATATTAATAACTATTGTATCGTTCCTTTTCCATACTTCTTGATGATTTTTGTAACATACCTAGTTCCCTCAACAACTTAGAACAATTGCAGGGTACCTGAAATTTTCTTTTTCTTTTTACTAGCTCGATAATAAGCTCTAATACCAGTTTATTACATACCCGTACTATATTTATCCTAACCACGGTCGTAAAAATATGATTTTCATCTCTCATACATTTTTTCAATCACTTCATATGTGAACATTTCTTTAAATAAATTGTATACAACCAAATAAGTAGTATTTTTCTTGAATACATTTTTACAAACATTTGTATGAAATTAAATTTGAAATATTGCTCTAATTCCACTTTTCCTTGAGTTATTTATCAAATAGATTGTATGAAAATTGTAATAAAACACCTTTAACATTTTTCTTTGAAATATTTTCATGCAAATGGGCATATATCAGCTACAACACTACTATCATACAACAATATTATCCTCATCCAAAAAACAACATTTTCATTAGGGAATTTCATCAAAATGTTTGTATGTAATGAATAATTAAACCACTTAATAATTTATTTAAACACTCTACATGCAAATTAATATATAAAATTATTTGCATGAAAATAGGAATATATCATCTTTAAAATAATACTATAATATAACAATACTATCCCCATCCACAAAACAAGATTTTCATTGGAGTATTTCATCAAACAACTTGTATGCAATGAATCCTTAAACCATTTAATAATTTATTTGAACACTTTGTATGAAAACTAATATAGCAAATTATTTGCATGCGAATAGGCATATATCAATTACAATAATGCTATCATACAAAACTAATTCCCCCATCCATAAAATAACATTTTAATTCGGTGATTTCATCAAATGTTTCTATGCAATGAATAATTAAACCATTTAGGATTTTTTTAAAACACTTTTCCTACACACTAACATAGCAAATTATTTAGGGTATATCTCCAAAATTATAGCAGTTAAAGTTATAAAACTAAAAAAAATTATCCATGGGAGTTTCCCTCACTATGATTCATATTTCAACCTCTCAGACCTCCCATATTAAAATTTATAGCAGAATTGCTAATTTGGGTAGTCTGAAGCATGATTTTATGAGCACTCGGGGAGCTCAAATTCCTCTAATAATATCTCCTAAAATATTTTGTCCCAATATTTTAAAGTTAAACTATATGATCGACAAGATTTCCCCTCACTATGATCCAAGTTTCAGCTTCTAGAACCTCGAAAAAGAAAATTTCTAACATAAATTCCAACATGACCTATTTGAATCTTGATTTTAGGAGCATTTAGGAAGCTTGATTTTCTCTAATCATATCTCCTAAAAAAATCATGAACCGAGTTATGAAAGATGGACCAAATGAGCACCATGATTTACAATCTAAATGGACCAAGTTTCAAGTTTTGGAACCTCCCAAAAAAAAATCTATAGTAGGAATTCCAACATGGCATGTTTAAGAATGCATTTAAGAATCCAATCTTCCTTTTATCATATTTCCTAAACTTTGTGATCCAAGTTCTAAAAATTGGACTAGATTATCAATAAGGTTGCTCCTCACCATCACCCAAGTTTTAGCTTCTATAAACTCCTAGAAGAAATGTTATATAAAAAAAATGAGTAATTGTAGTCACAAATCTATGCATGTTCACATGCACATATTAATTTTCACATAAAAATTAAGAGATATTTCTTGCAGCCTCAAGGTAGAATTTCAATATAATTCACAAAACAATCAAGACATTTTTCCTATTTATTCCACCCAAGGGTTTCCTACATCCATGAAAAATTATCATAGAGATGTCCATTAATTTCAATAAATAACTAATCATCATATTCACAACTCACAATTAATAACACTTTTTGATATTTAACAATGGTTGAAACTAAAGGCGGGAATTTGATTTTCCACCCAATTGTAGACTAGTTGCATCGTGTATTTCTTGCTATAGTCACCCTCGTGCTAGATCGAAAATCCAAGGGGATTTTTCAAGAAAACTTAGCTTGAAATCATGCTCACAAGTTTGGCTCCTTTCCCCAAAAATCCAATTATTTCCTCGAACTTATTTTTTTAATTGTATTTTTGGATTATCTCCTTATAGGTTTACTCAAATTTCAAGTGTAGACACTTTTTGGATGTGCAATTAAATTCGACATCCAACGAGTACCAATTATGCATATTTTTTAGAAGAACACCGTTGATAAAAAATGGAGATACATTAAAAATCATGTTGAACGTGCTTTTTTAATGTATTTTCAATTTTAATCAATGTGGGTCTTCTAAAAAGCATGCATAATGGGTACTTGTTAGATGTGGAATTGAATTAAATCATAACCTTAACATATATTTATGATAATTAATACTTATTTATATGGCTTCCTCTTTGCTGCTACGCTGACTGGTTTATAATTCAAAGAAATAACTTTATGTTGTATTGTGCTTCATGTCATCATTAGTCAGCTCCATCTTCAATTCCATCTCACTAAGTGGTTTTTATCCAAACCAAACACTCAATGGTGGTTATACTACTCCACGTAGTATTTTCATATATGTCAAAATAAGCCACCCACTCTCACTTGCCTCGTAGCAAGTGTGAGAACTACTAATCCAGATAGTCTTCTGTCAACATGGATATTATTTACCACAAAAAATCCCATCAAAACTCCATTATAATCACAACTTCCACATTATCATAATTCACCAATCATCAAAATTCCTAGTTTTAGGAAGCCCCCAATTCTGGGCAGTCTACTTGTGTCAATATCATCACACCCCCCAACAAGGAAGGTGTATTTTTTCAACAAGTATATAAGTGACTAGCTAACACTTTGGTGGTGGCAATAGACAAACTATATTCAATGAGTGGTTTCTTAATCCAAGGTAGTACCTAGTCGCATATGTTTTGATCGCATTGTTGTCACTAATGAAAAAGGATAAACAACAAGGAAAATAAGTAGGAAAAGAGACATAAATATGTGATGGAAAATAATAAGTAAAGTCAAAGGAACAATATGAGTAATAACATATGGAACAATAGAGCAACAAGGTATGCAGAAGCATCAAGGCGGGAGTTGCTTTGGCAAAGGAACAAAAAAGGAGCAATAGTAAAAGAACAAAAACATGGCATGTTGATTTGCTGAGCCGAATATTGATTCATAGCTGGGTAGAAGAAAGCAAGTTAGAACAAACAATGTTGTAGAGCTTAGTATGTAACACCGATCAGTTGAAGAGGGAGATTCAGTGAGATGTAATGCAATAAAATTTTTGTGATGCAAGACAAAAGAAAGACTGCAAGAATCCATGGCAGACAAGGAAAGAATCAATGATGTTGAGGGAATGGCATTAATAAGTAGTGATAAAATATGTTGTAAAAATATATGTGGCTTTGGAGATTTATGCATTATTTTCATATGTTTCATGCATATTTCTTGCATTCGAGAGTAAATGTTTTACATGTGTTATGATGTTAAAATATGTTACTTTATTTCATATGTGGGAATTATATTTTTGTATTTAATAAATGTAGGTGGAGGAAAATAATATTTGAGCCCTTATTTGTGTTGTTATATTAAAAATATGAATAATTTGGAAAAGAATGAGTGGAAGGAAAAGACTCAACCTATTCACTTCATATTCTTATGTGGAATGAAAACAACCAACAAACTAACTTTATAAAATATGTGACTTTGGAAGGCAAATGTTGTGCATATAGGTTAGAGAGTTAGAGAGCATGTGTGAGAGTTGATTTTTCATGAATTACCTAGCACAAATGAAGTTGGTGTGAAGCAAATTTGGAGGGAAGAAGAGGCAAAGATAAAGATGGAGGTATGCATAATTGATGACTAGGTAAACCATCATCTTGTTTCTTGTATGTATCAAGGGATTGTAGTATCCTTTCAATTTGAATATTTATAAAGAATAGGTTGTAGCGTATTGAGCTATGAGCCCCTTGTGGGTTGTAGCATACAAAACAATTATGGGAGTTGGAGCTTCCTTGCATGTTGTAACTTGTAGATAAATTGAGGTAGTAGCCTCCTCCAGGTTGGATCCTACAAAAAACTAGATGTAATAATTGAGTAGAAGCTTACCATTGCATCGTAATAATAATAAATTTTATCCATTTATGGGTTTTCACTTATATTTGGTTTCCATGTGTCATTTTTATGTGTTTATGTGAAATTTTTTTCTATTTATTAATTTTTGGTCACATATTAGATCCTCTTCTCAGTGTGTTAAGCTTCTCATATAATGTTTCATTTAATCAAATAAAAGAAAAGAATTTTTAATGTCCATGAATAAATAAATTGATTCAACCCCCCTTCTAAGTTTAGTCAATTTTTCATCAATTAGTATCAAAGCGGGTTCCTTCTATGACAACCTAACAATTAGAAGGCATACCTAGTTGAATATGGATTATCAAAGTGTACCTATGCTGAGTAAAAATAAATTTCATGAATTGGGAGATAAGTTAAAATATGAATTGATAGTTTATGGACCCAAATTGATTCCCCCTATATTGACGAAAAAAAATGCAGTGCTAAGGAAAAATGGGCAATATATACCAATATTCATAATAAGGATCTTCATACAATAATAGACTTAAATTCCACAAAAAAAGTGTGGGAAACATTGCATATCATACATGAAGGAGAGACTAGTAGCAGTAGCTCAGAAAAAAGAAAAGAGACAGAGGAAGAAGATAAAACCCTGTCAAAAGGAAAACGTTCAGCTAAATGAAACCTCTGGATGTGTGCATGTACCTGACACTCATGAAGAAAATATAGATGAACATCAATCTAGGCTGGAATTATCATTGGCTGAAATAGGTACACTAAAGAATGAAAACAAAGAACTGAAGAAACTTGCGCAGATACATGATGAGAAAGAGCATGAGTATATGGAATAAATTGTTAATATGAAGACACATCTTGAGACAAAAGAAGAATATAAGGGATGGTGAATATTCAGCTAAAGTAAAATAGGTATAGTGTGAAATATTAAATTCTCAGAATATTTCAGGTAGAAGAGCGTTAGATGAAAAGAACATGTTGTGTAGACATCTGGAATAAGAGAATGTCCCCATGAAGAACTCAGAAAAGTAATCCATTAAGGAGGAGACAATAACCTTGAAAATAAATTATAATAAGGGACAAGTAGCATCATTAAAAATACAATAAATAAAGGAAAGCAACATAATAAAAATGAAAAGAATGAGTCGATGAAAATGTTTTTTGCAAAAAGTTCATTTTCTCTTGGAGATGATTTTAGAAAATTTGGAAGATATCAATGGAGACTCTTTTCTCTTGTGTAAGAAATCAAGTTTTTTTTCCATGGACCTCAACATATAGCAAAATAATGTAAGAACAAGAAAACAAATACTAATCAGAAGATGATGCATCAAACAAGAAGGCTTACTCAAGAAAGGAAATACAGAAGCTAGTCATCCACCAGGTACACAAATAATTTCTATGGTTATTCTTATTTGTGAAATGGATTCAGACATAAAGTTATTGAATGAAAAATGATACAAATAAGAATATGAAATCAAGAAATCACACATTGGTTTTTCCATTTATTTTCCATTTAAAATGCTATTTGTGTAGCAATCTTGACCACATGGAAAAAGATTGCAAACTTTTGTATACCTTAAAGAGCTCTAGATAGAAGAAGGAATCAACTCCAAGAAAATAAAAAACTGATTCAAAGAGAAATGTAGACAAAAGAAGGAAAATCACTCAAGTATGCAAGATGAAGAAAAGAAGCAACCTATCACTTCTATGATAAAGTTAAGTCAACCTAGTCTTAGGGGGAGTTTCTCATGAAAGAAATGAAGAATATTGGTTATAGAAATGTTAGAGAAGCAACATATTAGGGGAAGAGCATCCCCTGTAATTTGGATTTTGCATAGAATGAATCAATGAAATTTTGGTGTAATGCACACTATAACCAAAATGTTGATGCTGTCAATAAGAAAGGTTTTTTCCTGTCCAATACTTCCGAAAAAACTGGAGATTGGAAACATGTATTTAGCTTAAGTCTTTGCCTAAGGAAGAGGTAGAGTACCCAAATATATCTCCATTTGTGATGAAAATTAATAAATTAATAAATAAATTAAAAAACTTATAAGAAGAACATATAATAAAAGGTTCCAACTTCGTGTTTCCTTCAACAAATATCGAATTTAAATGTTATTTTGTTCAATGCAATAAGCACCAATGACTATCATATTTCCAATTATCTAGTAGCTTGAGTGCAGTGGAAAAATAAAACGCATCAGTCAACGAGGGTAAACATAAAGGCACAATGGACAAACATCAAATAATTAAAATTACAAGATATGGGAACACACAAATACATTCCTCTAATTTGGTTTCTCGTTAATTTCCCTTAGCATAGTTGGTGGAGTTGGTCTCGGTTATCTTCAACAAGGAAAAAGGGACATGGAGGAGGTAAGGGAAGATATGGAATGGAAAGCTACAATAAAGGAAAAGAAGTTGTAGAAGAGTAGCTTTAATATATATTTAAAATGCATGAATATATATGTTGGAGGTATCTACATATGGATTAACAACCAATTTTGGAAAGCTAAAAATGATGGTATGAATAGATATTTATCCTTAACTGGTATTAGTGAGAATAAGTTAACGTAGAAAGTGAGGGTGACCGGTGAATTTGGTAGAACATATAAAAAAAACCACTAGTAATATTACGATATGTTATTCTACCTTTCCTCATCCCCCGCCATGGGCATCCTTAGGGCAACTGATAGTGCCAAGGATAAAAATATCATCAGGAAGTTATCAACGAGACCAATAATAGAAGATGGAAATAGAGGAAAAGGTATAAAATATCATCAAGAAAGATCATTAGAAGCACAAACTATGATCATAAACAAAACTGACTATATGTCCAATACACCTCTAAAGATGAGCATATTGAAAATTGTGACAAAGACAAAGTAGTTGGTGTGTGAAAGTTAATTCTATAGGATTAATCAACCTCAAATGGAATATGTTTATATATAAGGAATGACCTACAAAATTATCAGTGTTGATGTGGTGAAAGAAAATACATATTTAAATTAATGAATTCGTGGAATGGTATAAGAAATATCAGGGATTCAACTTAGAAGTATGTGTTATCTTTTTTATTGGAAAAACATTACGAGTAGTTTGCACTACATACAAATTAGTTACACAACATGCCTTGTAGATAGATAGAGACACAATGCATATGATAGATGAGATGGACAAATAATGAATTTTGTCAGTGTTATACATATTATTGACAACATATATGAGAAACTTTACAAATCCTATTCACAATATTATTACTTCTACCATACATTACAAAGCATTGACGTTGATTGGCATGGACCGCAAGATACAATTTAGGCACCGGTTAATATATGTGTTGAGGTTCATACAATATTTTAATTTGGTTGATATATGCATTGACATTGATATATATTAGTTCCATTGATACCATTTGCGTTTAATTATATAATATCTCGATTGTCGGGTACATGAGCATGAAACTCCTCATGATACCAAGTGAATTTATTTTCGATAGCACTAAATTCCTTGTGTGATACTACATGGATGGATGAGAAAAAAATATATCTCTTCTTTTCTTCCTTGAAAAGTTTTGTTGTAGAAATCACATTCTCAGAGCGCTCAAGGATAATACCATCGTTGTTTTCAATGAGAAAACTTATTCTCCCAAAATAAAATAAAGACTTCATAGTCTAATTATGTAATCTCCATTTAGATCTATTTCTCGTGGTCTGGACAAGCTCAAGTCCACATTCAAAAGCTCAGGAAATGGAAATGGCCTCCAGAGATGATGTGGTTTTTTATGGTGTTATTATGCAACATCTTATATCATTTCCATGACCAAATCTTCAAAGGAATCTTCAGTGGCTAACACTCTCAGGATTTGATCAAGCCATATCTGCCATACTTACAATCTTATTTCACGACCCATTCCACCCAATATCCATGAGATATTTCAAGTGTTATCTTGATTTTGATTGATTGATCATATTCATTTATAACAAGATATTATTTATTGTCTATCCACCACCGCTAACAAAATTTGTAGCATGGAAATGGTTTGATATAATTAATATTTGCAAGTGTTTTTGCATGTTATGAAGAGTTATTTTGGTAAATGATGATATATTGATAACTTGATGATATATAAATGGTGCAATGATATATTTGCAGTGTGAATATATTGACATACTTTGATACATTATATGATTGTGTTATATTCTTTGATGTCGTGTTATTCCTTGGAACGTATCTCTCTCTCTCTCTCTCTCTCTCTCTCTATATATATATATATATATATATATATATATATATATATATATATATATTCTTTGTGTTTTGGCATTGACATGATGAATAGCAGTGATTGTAGTGTATATCATATATCACCATATTACAGTGGCATTATTGGTGCATTATATTATGGTGAATATTATATTTAATGAATTAGCCGTGTTATGTTATCGCAAATGTATATTGGTGTGTTGTTGTGTGGTTCAATAATAAAAGGTTTCAGTGTATAATTATTATAAGGTGTGGCTTTATATCATTTCAAGCCATATACAAATCGGCATTTATATATTTTACATAGTGTTGATATTATCTCCAACATTCATGAGCATTACGTTGATTGTTGTTGGCTTGGAATTCCCACTCCATTCATATTTATATTGTTGATACATATATTATAGTTAATTCACATTGATGCATTGATACATTGATATTTATGTGATACAAACTTTGGGGATACCTGTTCGATAACATTATGGCATATAACTTTGGAATTAGGGATTTGTGCCCTAATTGTTTTTATGTATTGAAGCCAATAAATTAATAATGCATGCACATAATTCAAATTTCACTACTAGCTCCAATATTGCTCCAATTCTCGTGTGAGAGTGAATTGAGATGGATGGGAACTAAAATGAGGTCCACTTGAACTGTTCATATGGGTTATGGTTGTAACCAAGTATTTTTTTATCAATATTGGCTATTCCTAGGTTCAAATTCGTATCCAAGAATGCATGGATCATATCTCATGGTTGATCTAGAATGCTACTGGTAGAGTTCTAAGTTGACAGGGAATTGATAGAGTTATGGATAATCTGGGAAGTTCCTGGGGGAGTAACATGCATTTTGGTTGTGATTGTGATCATTGATCGAGCATTTGATTCAAAAAGTGAGGATAGGTTCCTGAACATGACAATAAATTGAAGAGATGTAAATCCAACTTCCATGGTTTAAGAAATCCATAATCAAACATTAAATAACTAAATCTTGAGTGGCCTCCAATGATGTTGATATAAATTGAAAAATATGATATTAGAACTACCAATCTAATGGATTTTTATAATTAAGAAAACAACGAAAGGATATTTTTATTTTCTATGAGAAATGACACACACACACACACACACACACATATATATACACACACATACACACACACACACACACAAAAGTGTGTCATATAGAGAAAATATTTAGATATGTACTTTGCACAGAAATCTTAGGATTTTCTATAAGCTTCAGGTCATATCCATTACTACTCCAGTCAGATACTCTTTGACCACCAAATTTGATATTATCTACAAGATAAGATAGTTGGTATTTGGCACAAAATTTTTCAATGCACTTGGGATTGAGGTCAACACACTTTTAATTCAAAGTTTTAGTTTCAATGAATTAAAAATGTGGTTGTTTCCAATATATTTATTTGGCTTGGACCTTTCAGTTATATGTTTAGATCATCGTCATCTCAATCCGAGTGAAATTTACAAATGGCGGGAATGATCATCACTAGTTGAAGCCAACTGATATCCATATTCTTAGCCATGATTGTGCATTGAAAAATTTTATACTCATTTATTGAAAAAATATTCAAATATATGGCTTGGTTTGTCAAGGATGTAGCAATTATTTTGTGGTTAACCAGGATATATCAATTCAATGGATCAAAATGCTTGTCTATCTTCTAAAAAATTGTTTAAAAAAATTCTAACACGCCTTTTTGTAACACTGCATTTGTTGGAGTTAAATTCAACTTTTATCTCTTCTCATCATCACCATATCTGCTACAGATCCACCATTTTTGTAACCACCTTAGTTAAAAATCCATGTAATAAAGTTTATAAAGGAAAAATAAGAGAAAGGTCATGGGACATGTACTCGAAGCTGAATGTTGGGAAAAAACATAGTGATGGGGATCATTGATTGTTAATTACTGGCTATGGAAATTGGAAAATGATTTAGAAAGGAAAAGTGCCATTAGTTGAATTTTATTTATGAAAATAAAGGAAAATATGGGAAAAGGAAGTTGAAAGGTCACAAAATTGCATGTGAGGAAAATTGAAGGAAAAATAGAGGAAAATTAAGAAAATAGAGGCCTCGGTGATGAAAAGGCTTATGAGGATCAGTTCATAATAATTGGTTTGTTTTAGATTGGATCTACATTCTATTCTCTCTCTCTGTCACACTATTTCATCCTTAAATAAATCTTGCAACTTTCTTGGAGCACATTCGATTTGGAAAATGAAGGAAAAGGAAAGCAGGAAAGTGTAAGGGGACAATGGGATGAATAACTACAGTTGGATTAATTTGCAGGAATTGAGTTGCATGTATCATTTAATTGCTATTTTTAGCATGCATCGTGCATGAATGAGGTTATTTGGTTGTGATATGTCATTTTCATGAAGGATTTCCTACATTGACAGTGGTTCTCCCTAACCTTTCCATTCCTGGATAGCCATGGTGTTTTGGGTTTTCCATTTTGTTTTTGGATTGGTGATCATGTACTTATGTTTATGGGATGATCCAGACTTACGTAGGAATGCAATAAAATATAGTACTAAACATAAACACAGAGATGTATCAGAAATAAAACTTCATTTCATTAATATCAAATAACTGAAATATGCTTACAGACACAATGGACATAAACTAGCTAGGGTGATGGTAGCTTATCTTTGAGAAGAGATATGGCAGCTACATGCCTCTGAACTATGTTACAATGAGTCTCAAAGGAATATTTATTATTGATAAATAATGGTAAACCATAAACATCAAAAAACATAACCCTAGGAGATGAAACACCAAACTATGGGCCTTGTTCGGGTAAATTGGTACATCAATTTGCCCCAATCATAACTTTGACATACAATATTTGTTTGACGCACACGATACCTTCTTATAAAGATCTATCCTAGGACTACAACTACTGAAAAAAATTTTGAGTTGAAAACTCACATTTTCCAACTATGATTTTCCAAAAAACTTTGTTTAGGGCCTTATAACAACTTCGGAAGTTCAGGACCCTAAAAACTGCAAAAAATAGTAAATTGTGCTACAATTAAGGAAACTGAAAAACTGAAAGAAATAATGATGGGGGTATAAGTGGAATAGTTAGGTGGCCACCAATATCCACCTGCATCATGGGTTGATTTATTATTTCCTATAGTCTTTGTTGGAGAAACTCTCTAGAAGCCCTTGAATAGCTTGGGTTGAGTTACTAGTCATGGAAGCCTCGGTTGGGAAAATGCTCTAAATATCTTAGTGGGTTGAGTTACTAGTCCATAGACTTGGTTGGAAAAATGCTCTGGAGCCCTATGATAGTTGATGGTTGATTTACTAGTACTGGAGCCATGTTGGAACAAATTCTCTAGAGCCCTCGATAGTTTTGGCAAAGATCAATCCAATGATGGTTAGTAATGTATGAGCACGAGGTGGAATCATTGGTTGAGGGTTGAGGCAGTATTTTTATTCGAATTCGTGGTTTTCTTATGTTTGATTTTTCCATCTGATCCCACATTTATTCTTGGAATATCGTGCAAGGGTGATTGGATGAAAGAGAGATTTGGTTGAACCTAATCTATGGTTGGGTGGTACGTGGAAGTCCCTGGCATGGTTGAATTTTTCATATGTTAATAACAGATATTTTCCTCTTGTATTTTATGAGTAAATTCACTTCTTATTATGCGGCTGTGATGGCTGTTTTATCTTTTTTATTACTCTGGTTATATGTTGGTTACAAGCATGGTTACATGAAAAAATTTAGTTATGGCTCTCATCATGTTTTGATTGGTAAATGAATGGTTATTGGATGCATTACCTAATTGATCCAAGATATTTTTCTTATAGATGAATTAAATAATTACATATAATAGAGAACTTAAAATTATGAAAACATAAGCACATAAGGTGAAGAGAAAGGAGAACATAGCGTGCATGAGATCAAGACACAAAAATTTTTATGACGGAGTTCATCCAATTTGAACTACATCTCCGGGCCTTGCTCAATAGTGGGGAGGCCTACATTAATTAAGTGGAAATAAGAAGAAGTACAAGTGAAATTACATAAAGAACCCTTATACCTCCAACCTAGAAAATGGACGAGAAATTGAGAGCTCTGATGCAAAAACTGACATCACCATTAAGTTCTTTCTGCCGAGAGGTGTAAATTTCACATAAAATTTCCCTCAAACTGACATTGGCGAGTTTTGCACCCCAGGGAATACTTCTTATGCCATCAATAATCCCTGGGCATGGTTCCACCCCTATGGCCCACTTGTGGTTCTACGCTGCTCCTTTTTATGCTGGAGCGCACTGCAGAAATGATGATTTTTATATGAGATTTTGGGTGGAGTGTGCAAAGCACCTTCGATGATGCACTAGTTAGCTCCATTAATGGTGCAGAGGGGTTAGGGGATTAAATCCTGGTGCTCTAATTTTGGGTTGATTTTGGCATGTTTTCGTTTTGGTTGGAACCTGTTTTGGGACCGCTCACTCGGGGGCTGGCCACGTGGGCTGGGCGGGTTGGACCCCTGCCGGTCCCCTTCTACACTACCTTCGAGTGGTGTGATAATGTGGCATGGGCAGTGGGTGGGTCTACTCCACGCGACCTGAATTGACCGTGCGATTACATATGTATAAACTGTGGTCATTGAATGGTATTTCTAGGGTAGTGGGGTTGACAACCCGCCCCTCAACCACTTGTAATTTTTAATATATTATCGTTATTGGGGTGGCAGGGTTGGTGGCCGACCACCTCATCTCTCTCTTTTTTATATTTTTTTGTTTTTTAACACAATAATGGTAATTTTTCATTTAAATAAAAATAACGGTCATTGGGCATTTTAAAGAGGCCATAATTTCGCCTGCTTTCAGGTGCTGGGTTTCCTTGTCAGATGATGGTGAATTTGTGGGATAGTTAAACCTAGCACAGTCCCCAACTTTGATTGCAACTTTGACTTGCTCTAACTTCTTCATACGACCTCAGATTGAGGCATCGTTTTCATCGTTGGATTTAGAATGGAGAAAAATTCGACATGGTCCTACTCTTTTTGTGAAATTTTAAGCTACTTGTCCTCTGAGATCTTCCTGGATCAATCCTCCCCATTGAGGAGATTTTGGACCACCAAAATCATTAACACATCCAACACACTACTTGTGTCTTTTCTAAACCATAATTCAATCACCTGCACATAAACATGGTACATCTTTTGCAATCATATATGAAACACACATTATTCAAACAACCATTCACTTGCCAAGAGTTTGTAGCACATACTCATTGGTTAAGGATTACATAATAAAACCAAATACCCCAACTACTCCTACGAAAAGGCCAAAATATCATCATTGTATTTTCAAAGAAATGGGAGACACATCATCACCTTTACATTTACTTGCAATCCATGATTTAGAAATTGTGGCCATAAGGAGCTACTACCTATAAAAAAACCATCTACTTAATAAACTAAATGGGTCATCTCCTCGTGGCGTATTTTCTTAAAGAATGTCTTCAGCAGCTGGATTCTTCATGGGTGCTTTTTGGGCTGAAAGTGTTTGACATGTAGATTTCTAGTGTTCAACCTTATGGAAATGATTCTTCCTCTTCCAGACTTTTTAGATCAACTTGGAATGATTCCTCTTGATGTGCCTCTGATAAGTGTTCATGGATCCCTCACTATTGTTCGATTGTGATGAGGTTCTCTCATCATTTTTCGTTCGTGGGTCGCTTGTTTTCTTGAAGAATTCCCCAATTTCCTTCCGGACATACCCAAGTCCCGCATGATAGGGTAATTATTCTACTTTGATAGGGTTTATGATTCCATGGTCATTAATGCCAAGGCCCTTTCCTTGATACCCCTTTTTATTCAACGATTTGGATCTGATACCTATAGTATGTTTTTCAAAAGCATCGAAATTATCATCATGAAAAGTATGTCAAATCGAAGAATCATTTTTTTCCTCAAGGGGGTTATGCTGTAACTTCTCCAAGGCCTCGTCCTTAGCTTGCAACTAGAATAGAAACCTTTGTTTCTCCTTTTCTACTTCCTGTAGGAGTCTCCTTAGCTCAGTATTCTCTACTTGAATGCTTTGATTAATATTCTTAAGTTCCTGGAGCCATGTTGCATTGGGTGAAATTTTAATCTTTGGTACATTACCTGTTGAAATCTTTGTTTCATCGCTCGAATCTGAACCCAAATCGATGGGTCCATTTATTACAATTCCAAGAGCTGCAATCAACCTTTCGTCTCCAGAATCGGATCCCAAGTCAATTGGTATTCCTTGTGCAACTCGTGCAGTCCTGATACTCTCATCTTCCTCTGACTCAGACTTTTGATCTTGTTGCATGGTGGCATCTCTCTTCTACCTCACATTTTTGTCATCCCTCTTACGTCTTAGCTCAGGGTGCATTTTCCATCAGTTCTATTTTTTGTGTCCCTCTTTCTTACAATGTGTACAATATGGCTTTTCTCCTCTTCTCTTGGCTGCTGCAGCTATTTTTGGGTGGTCATTTTGATCATGCATCTCCCTTCTTTCAAGATGCATGGCCTTCACACTGCCCTAATCAATAGTAGTAGGCTCAAACAATAATAATGAATGCCTTATGTAACCATGTAAATATCCGATATACTTGGTTACAATATCTGGTGAATCTAATGGAATGTCTAAGTTAAATGCTTGTTTTCTAAATTCTTCAGTGAAGTTTTGCACATTTTTTCCTTCGCCTTGCTTTAGGTGTTTCCATTTAATTAATGATTTTTTATTATAGACCAATGGGTAAAACTAAGTTTTCAATGCAGAAATAAAATTTGAGCATGAGGAGAGAAGGTTACCCATATTGTTGCTGCCTTGAAATTTCCTCTCCCACCAAATGAGAGCAGTTCCACCCAGTAGAAGGGATGCCAACTGGATCTTTTCCTCATCTTTCTTCATCTGTTGAATCCGTAATTAGACATCAATATGCCTAATCCAATTTTTTAGCTTTACCAGATTACATACTCCTATATACATAGGCAAGTAAAACTTTACAACTAGTTTAAGGAAAGTTTTCTTAGATATATGCCTATGAATTTTGCGAGAATGATGAGAAGAAAAAGAGGAACAATCACTAGGATATGGAGAGGGAGGGGGATCTTCTCCACCATCTCCATGATTTACCAATCTGTGGTCATCTAAATTTTTCTTCTCGATCATGACGGTCTTCTCATGCTCTACAAACAATTTGTCTACATTCTCTGCCATGTTCTAGAATTATTTACGGTAATTCTACTCTTCTTCCAAACGAGCTTCTTCATCTTCCATGTTTCTTATTCTTGGTGCACATCCTGCTTTGGGATCAAAATACTTAAGCTTTCCTTCACCTCTTTGTAACTTGTTTCTCGTTAGCATATAATCATGTAATTCGCATCAATAACGACCTGCTTTGATACCACTTGATCCAAGATATTTTTCTTATAGATGCATTAAATAATTACCTATAACAGAGCACTTAAAATTATGAAAACATAAGCACATAATGTGAAGATAAGGAAGAACATAGCATGCATGAGATCAATACACCAAAAATTTGATTACGGAGTTCGTCCATTTTAGACTACGTCTCCGTGCCCTGCTCAACAGTGGGGAGGCCTTCATTCGTTAAGTGGGAAGAAGAATAAGAATTATAAGTGAAATTACATAAATAACCATTATACCTCCAATATGGGAAATGTATTATAAATGGAGAGCTCTGATGCAGAAGCAGACATCGTCATTGAGTTCCTGTCACTAAGAGATGTAAAATCGACATAACGTTTGCCCCAAACTGACACTAGCGAGTTCTACACCCTAGGGAATATTTCTGATGCCATCAATATTCCCTAGGCATGGTTCCACCCCTATGGCCCACTCGTGGTTCCTCTTCGCTCCTTGATCTCCCTGAGCGAACTAAAAAGAATATGATTTTTATATGAAATTTTAGGCAGAGTGTGCAAAGCACCTTCACTGGCGCACTGGTTAGCTCCGTTAATGGTGGCGGAGGGGTTGGGGGATCAAATATTACCCCTCTTATTTTTGGTTGATGTTGCCGCATTTTTGTTGTGGTATTTTGGGTCTGATCTCTCGGGGGCTGACCACATGGGTTGAGCGGATTCAACCCCCGTCGATCCCCTCCTCTACTGTCTTCGGGAGGTGTGATAATTTGGCATGGGCAGTGGGCTAGTCCACCCCATGTGGCCTGACCCAACCGTGCCATTTCATATAAATAAAATATGGCCGTTGAATGTTAGTTCTTGGGTAGCGGCATTGAAAACCCACCCCCCAACCACTTGTAATTTTTAATATATTATCGTTATGGGGGTGGCAGGGTTGGTGTACAGCCATCTCATCTCTCTTTTTTTTAATATTTTTTTTGTTTTTAACACAATAATGGTTAATGTTTTTTTTAATGAAAATAATCATCATTGGGCATTTCAAAGAGGCCACAATTTGACTTGCTTTTGGGTGCTAGGTTTCCTTTCTGGTTAACGGTGAATTTGTGGGACACTTAAACCTGACCCACTGCCCAACTTTGACCGCAACTTTGACTTGCTCTAAATTATTCATACAACTTCAGATTGAGGCACCATTTTTACCGTTGGATTTAGAACGAAGATCAATTTGACATTTTCCTAGTCTTATTGTCATCTGGAAACTTTGTTTTTTGATTAATTTGAAGCAAATTGTCCTCTTAGATCCTCCTAGATCACTAATAGATGTTGTTAGAAAATATGAGAGGGTATCAGACCTTCTTGACAATTTACATAGAAGTATGAGACCCTTGTGTTCATATATGAATTTATAACTTGTAGATTACATGTTTGCCATGTGTTTCACGAAATTTATATCATGGTTATGGTTGGTTAAGCCAAGTCCTGGATCAAGTTTTCTGTTAGAAGATTTGTCTTTGTGTCATTCATTGCTCTCGAAATTTTTGTCAAGTTTTGGGAAGTGGTTTGAAGATTAGTCCTAAAAAGGTGGCTTAGATCGCGTGGTCAAGGGAAAAAACTAGGAGAGAAAGACTACAATCACTACCTTGAGTGATTATGCATGCAACTAAAGGATTACAGTCGATTTTTTGTAGTTTTGTGACAACATATGGTAGTCCAGGTCAGTGAAAAATAATTTTAACTCCGGGTTATGTACTTTGAAGGGTGGTTTAGCTCTTAGGGGTCTTGTAGCACTCAAGGGAATTCAATAAGGATTTGGTGTGTTGATTCAACTTTGCTAATTTCATCTAGGAGGTTGAGTCATATCATAGTAACTCTTCATCACATATTTACCCTGGTGGAGTGGTGAAATTGGGTATATGTGAGGGGAGGTGCTATAGAGTGGTATCATAGCCAAGTTCCATTCTCGTTGGGTTATATCTAATACCAAAAAGTGCTAATAGGGCTCCCAGGTTCAACACTCGGACTGGATGGGAAGAATGTGTTTTTCATGCATGCTTGTAGGTTGTATATGTGCTTGTTATGAATGCATGGTGATGGTGTTTGTTGCATTTGTGTGTCGTCGTGTAGACGTTAATCATGTTGATATTGAGATGAATGATATATATATATATATATATATATATATATATATATATATATATATATATATATATATATATATATATATATATATATATATAGCCTCCCCTGAGCTACACTAAGGTACGTGTGATTTTGTTTATATTTGGTTACCTGACATGGTCATATGTTTGCGGGAAGAAGAGGATCAAAGATGAAAATAAAGATGGTAGTATACAATTCATATTGCTCACACTAGAGGAAATTTCAGCCTAAAAGTGCCCATAAAATTTTCACTTAATTTCCATCTCATAATATGTAAAACAATCAAAATCCTTTAAATTTAAAAAGAGGTACAAGAAAATAATTTGGAGCGAAAATAAGAAAATTTATTTTTTTCTTCTTTAATCCTTCAATTGTATTTTTGGCTTATCTCCTTATATATTTACCCTTATTTTAAGTGTAGACACTCATTAGATGAAAAATTAAATTATGCATCCAACGAGTACCCATTATGCATACTTTTGAGAAGTCCCACATTGATAAAAATTGAAGATACATTTAAAAAAGGTGTTCAACACATGTTTTTAATGTGTATCTATTTTTTATCAATGTGGGTCTTCCTAAAAGTATTCATAATTAGTACTCTTTGGATGCAGAATTTAATTCTGCATCCAATGAGTGTCTAGACTTGAAATTTGGGTAAACCTATAAGGAGATAAACCAAAAATACAATTAAAGAAAGTAGTTATCTTCTTTTCCCTCAAAAATTCATCTCTTATTTTATTATTTTAACTATTATTTTATTATTCTTTCTTAGGAGGCCACTTTTAGGCTAACATTTCCTCTAATGTGAGTAGCATGGTGATGAGAACTCCCTCACATAGCATATACATTGAGAAATTTGAAGGCATAGTTAAGAAGTTTCAAAGAAAATAATGATAGGTCCATTTAGTCACATGAGAGATTTGTTAGCGAATAAGAGAAACAAGAATAGGTTAGTGTAGCGATTCTTCAGAGTTATTCATAGTTATAGAGATAGGGACTGCTTAAGATTATTTATGGATAGGAGGAAAGAACTCTTGGTGGATATGACAACAGGTCTCAATCAAGATATAGGTTTGATAAGGATGATACATGTAGAGATGGTAGGTTCATGGATACACCTGTCATGAAGGATAATGGCCACAGATTTCATTCTAGTTTTGATTTAGAGAGACAACATTATCATCATGGTTACCATCCCTATAGGAGGACTAAAACGAAATACTTGCCATAAGTGTTCAATAAATCAAAGACACCTACCTTCGATCGAGAAACAAAGACGTAATAGGATGCATAATCATAGTTACTGGGGATGAAAAAGTTATTTATATTGCATAAGTACTCGATGAATATGAATACCAAGATAGCTACGTTCAATCTTAAAGGTAAAAAAAAAATTGGTTGTAATAGGTAAAGAATTTTAGAGGTATTTAGGAAGAGGAGTTGACTTGGAGTGAGTTCAAGAGAATTTACAGGAAGAAGTATCTATTTGGGAGGTACTATTACGATAGGGTGAAGGAATTCTACAACTTGAAGATATGATCTATGATTGATGTGGAGTATACTACCAGGTTCTTGGAGTTGTTGAGGTATGTGCCCTATCTGAAGGAGCAGAAAGAAAATATTGGGAGATTCATCAGTGGGTTCCAGGGATAATTTAAAATACAAAATCAAGTTGGATGAACCTTGATCGTTGGAGGAAGGCATTATAAATTTGAAGCATCCTTCTGAGAAATCAAAGCCTGGTCCTGAATCTAAATAGGATTGGAAAGGTAATGATAATAATAAGGGAAAGTTGATTAAGAAGAGAGGAAAACCACATGATATAAATTAAAAGGAGAATGAAACACCACATAAGAGTTTTAATGTAGATAAAAAGGGACATGGGTTTCAGTCTAAGGAGAAAAAAAAGGGTTAGGGTAGGAAGCATTTACAATGTTGGACTTGTGGCAAGGATCATCATAGGAGAGATTGTCCACAACATTAGGGTGGTAAACCTTAAATTTATAGTGCTCAGGAGGAACATATGGTGGGGGATGTTGGACATAGTATTCAATAGACCTATGCAACATTGAAGAATAGAGAGGCTGATCATCTAACATCTATTATTGAGAAGGGTGGTAAGCTTTGTAATCAAGTTGTTTCTACTTTGATTAACCTTAGATCTAATTATAGTAATGTTAATCATGACCTAGTGTATACATTTGGTTTGAATAAAGATGTACATGTAGAATATTTAGTGCAGTTGGCTACAAGTATAAACAAAAGAGTTAATCATTATGTAAGAGATTTTACATTTGAGATGAATGGCATGCCTACATCAGTACATATAAAAGTGAATTCATTGGGATTGTACAATGTGCTCTTAAGAATATACTTGTTGTACCTTCACAGGACTAAGTTTGACTGTTATGACAAGTTTATTGAGTTCATGGATGAATATGGAACATGAATAGTCTTGGATGGTAAGGAGAAGGCTAAATCAATTAGAATGGTTACAACTATGTAGGAAAAGTGAAGTCACAAGAAAGCATGTGTATTATTTGTAGTGCATGTTTTGAGTGACAAAGGTAAGGATTTTGAGGATGCTAGGGTATTGAACATGTACCCAGTTCTGTAGAAGTTTCAATATGTGTTTCCAGCATATATTTTAGAGTTTCCACCTCACATGGAAGTGGAATTTTTTGTTAAGGTGATACCAAGAGAAGAACAACAAAGGCACCTTACAGGATGAGCACACCAGAGTTAGTGGAAATAAAATTGTAGTTGAAGGAAATTCTTTACAACGGATACATAATGCCAAGTGTGTCACCTTAAGGTGCACTAGTATTGTTTGTGAAGAAGAAGGATGGTACTCTCAAGTTGTGTATTGATAACAAGAACCTGAACAAGGTGACGATTCAGAACAAGTATTCATTGTTGAGGATTGATGATTTGTTTGACCAGTTGAAGGGAGACGTAGTGTTATTGAAGATCAAATTGAGATCAGGATACAATTACGTATGCATAAAATAAGGGAATCTTTACAAGACTTATTTCTGGACTAGGTATGGGCATTACGAGTTTGTTGTAGTTCCTTTTTGTCTGACTAGTGCTGCAAATAGGTGCATGTGCTTGATGAATAGCGTATTGCGTCATTATTTGGACAAGTTTGTTATTGTATTCATTAATGATATATTGATATATTCTAAGAATGAGGAAGAGCATGTTTAACACTCAACAAAAGTATCGAGATTTGTAAGAGAGCATCAGCTATATGCCAAGATTAGAAAATGCAGTTTCTTTTAGAAAAAGGTTATTACTTTAGGCATGTGGTTTCCAAGGAAGTCATATTAGTGGATCCAGAAATGAAAATAAATATCATGGAATGGGCATCTTCTAGAAATGTGGATGAATTTAGATCATTCATGGGGTTAGAAGGTTATTATAGGAGATTCATTAGGAAATTCTCACATATTTCCTATCCTAGCACATCCTTGCAGTGAAAAGGGATGAACTTTGAATGGAGAGAGGAATGTGTAGAAATTTTTTAGGAGTTGAAAAAATTGTTGAAACATGCTCCAGTTCTAAGTATTGTAGATCTGAATAAATAGTTCGTGGTGTGTACATATTCTTGAAAGAGTGGACTTGGTGGTGTTATGATGCAGAAAGGACATGAATGAGCATGAGAATAATTATGTGACACGTGATCTTGAGTTGGGAATAATCATCCATAAATGGAATATGTGGAGAAGCTATCTTCTTGGTAGGAGGTTCGACATGATGAGTGATCAGAGTGGACTAAGATATTTATTTGACCAACCGAATTTGAATGCCATAAAATCTAGGTATCATATACGATCAATGAGTTTGACTTTCAAATAAGGTACATTAAAGGTAAAGAGAACAAGGATGAATATTCTCTTACACTAGAAGGAAAATATTCTCTAGCGGGGGTTATAAAGGAGGATTTTAGTATCATAAAATTGGCCAAAACTGTCAAAAACACATTTTCTACAACATCCGTTTAAGGTTACGGAGGTTTTGGCAGAGCTTTTAACGAAATTTCAACACAACTAAAAAACTGGGTAGTCAGAGGTTATTATAGATGTTTTTTTCATTGGTGCACTACTAAGGTGTCAACACTTCAGTGCGAGTCATCTAGACGGTCGGCTCGGGGTGGTCAAAGGTGTATGCACCGGGCTGTAAAGGTCTAAAACTGCACCGGGCGTAATTTTGGTGATATAATGCATGGGGCTGTTCTAATTGGTATTGGGATTTGTGCGGTGCCCATAGGTCGTATCAACGCACCGATACATAGTCTTATAGAAATGCACTGGTGCAAAGTATTAGAAAAATGCACCAATTGCTTTAATTCGTATTGGTATTTGTCTGGTGTCCATAGGTCGTACAAACGGACCATTGTGTGGTCTCACATAAACGCACTAGTGCATAGTATCACACAAACAAATCGAGATTTATAATTGGTATTGGTATTTCTACAGTGCCCATAGCTCGTAGAAATGCACTGGTGTGTTGTATCATACAAACACACCAGTGTACAGTAACTGACATGCACTAGTGTTCATCTTGTATTTCTAGAAACATCAACCTATGGCAGTGCAATTATTTTTATTTTTTAAAATTCATTATTCATTAAAAGTTGACACATATTATAGCAGTATTCATATTACTTAAATTTTTATTAATGCATTTGAATGTGAAGTTTGGATTAACTTGTTATATCATATCATAATTATTGTGATTTTTTAAAATTCATTCGTCATCAAAGACAACATATATCTTATGACAGTATTCATATCAATTAATATTATTAGTGCATTTGAATGTGATGTTTGGATTAATTTATTATATCATATCATCAGATTTCACATCTCTTCATTATAATATTTAATCATCCATAAATTTAATCAGTGGTGTTACATTTCACAGCGATAATGGAGAACAGAATAGAACAAATTAAAACATATTTTATTATATATATATAACAATATCTTTCATACAAAATGGGACAGCTATTGGTATCCCTTTGTCTTTTAATTGGGACACTATGTCCATTACATTAAAAAAAATGTCTGATTTCACAGAAAAATATTTGCAAAAAATACAACACCTTACTTTGATATCCAATCATAATGATCATCATTCTTCACTTGAACTGTTGTCACTGCTCGAGCTACTTCCATGACTTGGGCTATTTTTAGGAATGTTTTGTTTACAGTGTTGATTGCTTTCTTCTTCTTCACCTTCAATCTACAAACATAAAAATGAACTATAATGAGTGTATATACATTGGTGAGAATAATGAAAATTTTAATATTAAATAATATACATCAATGTAAATAAAAAATAAATATCATACCATAACAACAATTGACTCTTAAACTATACACATTCTTTCAAAACCATGTACTATGCCATCTTTCAAGATTTCATCTGTTAGCGCAGTTCCATACTTTGTTGCCTATAAGTTTTATACCCCATAACAAATCATATATTTAATATAAAAGAATTTTTTGTTCTATTGATTATAGATGGAGCTAAGTAAAACAAGATCCATAGATGCTTACAAATTCCACAACTAATTTTTGATATGCCAACATATACTCACAACCCATATTTAACCCAATGTCAATCAATTCGTCTGATAGTTCTTCTTTGTATGTTAGCACCTGTTTGAAGACAATCAATGATGATTTTTGTAAAACAACTTAAAATATACAAAAATGAAATCTAGTTAAGTTGTAAGGAAGTAACAATTACTCAAAAACATAGATATCAACCCTTTTCTTCCTTGTCGTCATGTTTTATGTGTTGAATGCATTCCATTTTCTGTTCTTTTTTGCAAGAAAATACTTGAAAAATAATATTTAATGCTAAATTGTTTATTTATTGTACCTAATGATCAAAAAAATCAATGCTTACATATTACATTTGAAGCAAGTTGTTGTTGAGATGGCTCCTCCTACGATGCAATTTTGTCCATTTCTTTGACCATATCCTTGTACACCTTTTTGGACATTTCTACTGGCATATTTCTGATATCAGCTTGTTCATCTTTTGAGGTTTTCATAATCTTCCTGAAAAGGTAACATGACAATAAACTATTTAATTTTTATATTGATATATGAAAAATAAATTTAACAAAAGTGATATTTATAAATGATATTTATAAATAATTCTAGAAAAACATTTAGAGGAATATTACTTTTTCATTCCTTCTTTTTTGTAAATTTTGGCTTTTGGAATCATTGGATTGATTTTTTTATTCTAAGTGGAAAGAACGTCTATACATTCGTTCCACTAGATCCTTCAAACTTTTGTAAAAGTTTTTTCCCCTTTCGTTAACCTCTAGTACCACTCCAGATGAGCTAAGGAGAAATTCATTTTCATTTTCATGTTCTATTTTTTTTCTTTTCTTAGAACAACATTCATTTTTTGAGTTGTTGGTCCATGTAGAACATTAAACAAATGTGAATTAATAGATTTTTTGAAACATGTTGTCTAATAATTTTAAGTATATTATTGATGAAAATTAAAAAAAATAACTCATATTGGACCAATGGTATTTTTTCATTTAGCTGATTCATCCTTTTGCAAATTTTCCATCATTTTTTTATGATTTTTTGGTCCTAGATTAGAAATAATCTTATCGAGCTTCATCATTTTGTTGCTCTGCATGATACACATTAAATAATACATATTAGTTAAACATACATATAGTTCGAAAATAATATTTTTTGTAAAGAGTTTACAAAGAACTTGCATTTTTTTATTTTCTTGATGTGTTATCAGTATTTTTGTTACTTGATCTCTTGTCAGCCATTTCTTTATCGATATGAAACAGGTACCATATATTTCATTAACATATTTAATAAATAAATTTTCAACTTTTCAGGTAAAAAAAAATATATCAAGAAACCAGTGCGCTTTTCATGGTGTACATACCGATGTTGGTGCGTCATGTTCTTATAAATGCACCACCCAAATAGTATAAAACACCATATGGTGATCTATGTCAACAAGGAGCACTAGTGCGTCACACGTTAACCACCCCACTTATTAACATAGACAAAATAATAAAAATCGTCTAGTATTAGCTTTTGTAGCATTTGGTGTCATAGAGGGTGTGGTGCACCCTTATATTATAAACGCCCCACGCAAACAAGGGACCATCATACAGTTCTCTCTGTCAAATAGGAGACCTGATGTGTTATATGCTATATGGTGCATTGATTAAGACAAAATAAAAAAATGTTTTTCCAAACAGTACATGAGCAATGTGCTATAATGAAATAGCGCATCGGTGCCCTATTTTACATATGCCGCACGGATTAAAAAAAATTGGTTTTTAATTTTTTTTATCAAATAGTATGTGCGCAGTGCACTGGGATAAGCCATCGCACCGATTAAAAAAATTATGTTTTTTTTTAAATTCACGCAAGGGCCAACATGAATTGGGATCCGACTATGCAAGTCGTCTGATGGGTTGGATGTCATAGGCATATATATATATATATATATATATATATATATATATATATATACAAACCCTATAAATCTGAAATGAAATCCCCAATTCTAAAATCACAAAAATAGGAAGAAGCAAGGGCAGAAACAAAAAGATTGAAGGGTTTAGGTTAAAAATGTATTTTTTTTTTCTTTTCTGGAAATGAACAATTTTTTTTTTTTTTTACTTATTGCGTAAAAAATAATGCATAAAATGTAAAAAAAGCAATAAAATTTAATCACGAGATTGTTTGAAATTCTATGCTACAGGGCTTGAATCACCACAGGTTTGGAATTTTGATTGTCTGAATACTTTTGTTCAAAATTATTTCATTGCTCCACAGTGCTCTCATGCTCTCTTGCTCCAGGTATGTCTCATGCAAATCTCTGCAGATTTTTTTTGCAAAAATAGTGAAATAATGAAAAGCGTTTAGTATTTAAAGAATTGTTTTATGAAATTAGATTTTTGAAAATATTTGTTGGCCTATTTTTTAATTTACCTTTTTTTCACTTAAAGAAAATAAAGTTATGCTTTTTTTATTTGTGGTTATTCATCACCAGCGTGTCACTTAATAGCACCACACTGGTGCATCCATTTATAACAAGACATCAGTGCATAGTAACTAAAAAACACCATTGCGGTTATCTGTACATTAGCACTAATAACAATAAGTCCATTTTAAAGGCACTTAAAATAATTTTAGGTGTGTACACAAAAATTTATTCTTGATTTTGCTCAAATGCAGGGAGAAAATATCATAATTATATTGAATGGAAAATTCCTCAAAATCCAACTCATTCCATAATATTTCTCAAATTCCATCACGAAGTTCTCCCTATCCAGCTCGAGATGTAATATTTACTTCATATTTTATCTATATTTTCATTATCTAATTGAATTTATGATTTTTATCCATGCCAATGAGCTTAATAAAATTTATAATGTATACAAATTTGTAGGTTCATGCAGATTCAAAATTGAGTTCAGATGCACAAAATATTCAAACAACTGCAAAAGGTCAGAAGCTCTTATCAGGAACAACATACCGCAAGGCGCATTTTGTATATGAAAATGGACAACTGCTTCACCTTGCCAATTGTAACAATATTGCATCTTCTAGCCACAATCCTGGGATAATGATGGTAATAATTATAATTGTTCGGTATATTAATAAATGTAATTCTTTCAATGTCAAACCAATTAATCATGCAATATTGTCAATGTGCTTACTAATTGATATCATATATTTTGTACTAATCAGGTTCAAATACATTTTTTTAAATTATTAGGATTCTAATGATGATGAGTGACCTAACTACCATCTTCCGTTGCACCCCATGACAATGTCAAATCGAAAGAATACTGAATTAAGACAAAAAATAGGAGAGGAACGATACCAAGAATGGTTGAACCAACCACTGATTCAATTCCCGCTACGTCCAGATTCACCAATTAGGAATTACTACAGAAATAGTAGTTCTTCAAAAGCTAGCAATGGAGGCAATAAGATAGAGGTTGGTGTGGATGCTTATTTAAGGGATATGACTTCCATGGAGAGAATGTTTTTAGATGCATTCCAAAATGATGATCATCTAGGGGATGATTCTCATATCACTGACACCTTTTTCGAAAGCCTTAAATTTTCTTCCACCACCCCTCTCTTTGGACTTGGCGGTCAGTCAAATTCTACCCACTTGGGGACGACGATGTTACTGTACAACTTGAAAGAAAATTTTAGCTTGTCAAATGAATGTTTCTCAGAAATTTTGAGGTAAGTTACCATAAAGTCCTCCCTTATATAAATTTGAGAAATATAATCAGTACACAATGAACATTACAAATGGTCAAATTTATGAACGTTAATAATTATAACGGCATTAATGTACATTTATTAATATTTTCCATGATCACCAACTACAGGTTATTCAAAGATAAGGTTCTTCCGAGTGATAATGTCTTGCCTGGTAGCTGTGAAGAGGCAAAGAAATTGTTGAAAATGTTGGGTGTTGAGTACATATCATGTCATGCATGTCCAAATGATTGTATTCTCTATAGAGGATAACATGAAAAAAAAGAAATATGTCTGAAATGTGGGCACGAAAGGTATGATAAATAAAAAAATAAGGGTAAATCACGTGGTCCTCCTTTTAAGATATTGAGGCACATGCTTATAATCCCAAGGATTCAAAGGCTCTTTCATTGCAAATAATTAGCTATGTTGCAGGGATGGCATGCCTCACACAGAAGTGAGTTGGGAGTTATGAAAATCCCAACTGATTCAACACCCATGAAGCATACATGGCCCGGAAAATTCAAGGACTAAGTATGAAGTCTATGACTCAGCATAGCCATAGATGGCGTCAACCCATATTTGTTCCAGAACACCAACTATTCTGTTTGGCATGTAGTAGTGATCAATAACAATATCCCCTCATGGTTGTTCGTGAATAATGAACATCTTATGCTAGCTTTCATAGTCCCTGGTAGAAGACAAGTGAAGAATATGGATGTCTACTTACAACCACTGGTAGATGAATTGAATGAATTATGGGATGGGATAAATGTATACGATGTATCAAGACCCATCACAATAGAGAGGATTTTTATGTTGTATGGCATATGTGCTTACATGACACATGATTATCCAGGATTAGGAGCTTTCTCTCGTAAATTACATGTTTATTGATTTTTTTATATACGTAACAATATTCTTTCACATATTAGTTATTTAATTCATTTTAATTGTTCTAATCTTCATGATATTCTTTAACGTGCCATGCATATAAATTGTATACAATAATCTCACAAGTCTTGTAACAAAAGGGTATTTTGGATGTAAATGTTGTGGATCTTCTCTGAAAGCTAGATGGCCCAAGGACCTATGAAAGCCAGTGTATGATTTCTCTAGGGTATTCCTCCCAGAAGAACACCCTTATAGAAGAGAAGCATAGACTTTCAATGGTAAATGAGACATAACCCAAAGGCCTCTAATAATGACACCAACTGAATGGATTAGAGCATATGAGAGAGAGAAGGAGAAGGAGTTCATAGAAATGTTTGATTCAAATGGGGAGCCTATGTTGGATGATCCAGAATTCTTCGACACCTATGTTGAAAAAATTCCCATTGGGATGAAAAGGAAATCTATCTTTTATAACCTCGCATATTGGGAGCATCTTAAGATTACCCACTTATTAGATCGTAGGAATATATTTAAAAATGTTTCATCTTTTTTATGGAGGCTCATATCATTGAAACAAAGTGACAAATTGGCTATTAGGAAAGGCCTTATTACTTCAAAAACTAAAAAGAAACATTGGCTGAGATGATTATAAGGTATGGGATCAGAGGTAGACGTTGGTCCCTCTAATTCATGGTATTTCAAAGAAGGTGATGTCCCATGGATTTAAAAAAAGATGATATTTCTTTGGCAAAGGAATTTATAATGGGTGTGAGGGTGCCATCTTCATACAGGTCTTCACTAAGGCACTGCTTCACCATGGATTACCATTTTTGGGGGTTGAAATCGCATGACCATTTGAATCTTCTAAAAGTATGTATAATTTCAAAATCATGATTTTATTATTTTTTATATTAATAAAATTTATCCCATGTAGGGATCATAAACAATATATAATTTTGTATATTATTGCACATGTTTATAAATTTGCAGTGTCATTATCCTTTGTTCATGTGTGGGTGTGTGAAACATGAATTTCCTCATGAACTAGGATGTGAGATATCTAAATTATCTGCATTTGTATGTTGGATCACGTCAAAGGAGATTCATGTGGCTAGCATTCCACGCTGGCATCAAGAGATAGTTGAGATTGTTTATATGTTTGAGAAGGAACTGCTGATGAGTTACATGGACTTGTAGGTTCATCTTCTAATCCACCTAATAGATGAGGTTTAATTAGTTGGGGTGGTTTCTTGCTGTTGGATGTTCTTCTAAGATAGGTACATGAAGAAATTGAAAGTTTTTGTTCGACAAAGGTAAAAACCTGAGGGATCTATGGTAGAGGGGTATATATTGTATGAGTCTTTCTATTATTCTAGTGAGTACATCAAGTAGATTGACAACAGACAAGGTGTGGTGATTTGTGATGATGAAAGGGATGAAGACAAAAGAGAAGGGGAGTTGTTCCAAACGAATGGAAAAACACGCTTGATAAAGAGTAAGCGACTTATCATTTTTCAAATTTACACAAAGTAAATATTCATGTTGAACTTTGATATAATGTATATTTTGATTTTTATGTACTATATAATGTCAATTTTATTTCATCAGTGAATGCATAAATTGAAGCAATCAATAAATTTTTTCTCTACAATTCTGAAGCGACACAACCGTAGGTCACTTTGTACGAAGAAAAGAGGATGAAATGGGATAGTGACAGGAAAGAATTCATATGGTTGAATGGTAGAAGTGTGCCTTATCCCAATCATTTAAAAGAAAATATGTCAAAAATATGCCCCAACAGTTGGGTTGTTGACCAAGTCAAAGAGAAATACGGTGCAACCGGTCGTTACCCGCACGCTGAAGAGGATGCACTAAACGGAGGGATTTGGTGCAACAACTCGGCAATAATCTATTTAACTTATATTAACATTTGAAACTTAATAATGCACCTTTAAAATGCAATTACATATATATTTCATATTTTAACTGTTGGGTTATTATAAGACACATGACACTATGATTTTTTAACTTTTTATAGGTGCATTTTTTCCCATCTATGTGGGCATATGGACACCATTTTTGCATAGAAAATGTCAATGATGGACACATCATGCAAGACTGTGGAGTGGAACTTGAGTTTGATCAATCTAGTCAATCTAACCACCATGATCAAAACCTAGCATGAGGGACGTTAGGTTACGTAGGAAAGATATAAGATATCATTGAATTTGACTTCTCTTCTTTCCAATGTATTATGTTTAGGTGCAAGTGGTCGGACACCTTTGATATAAATAATGTAAAGGAAAATCACGATAGTAGGCTGATATGTATCAACTCTAGAAAGATGTGGGATGAAACTAAGGAGCCCTATGCTTTCCCCAAACACTATAGCCAGGTGGTTTTTTACTCAGATGTGTTCGATAGGGATTGGTGGTTCGTATTGAGACATGACCCTAGATCAAAACATATTTTTGAGATGCCATGCATGGTGGAAGATAATCAAGGTGATCATGAGAACCACGAGTGATATGGTACATGTGTTATTTGATCAATATTTATACTTCTTAAAATGGGTTATTTATAAAGAAGAGGACTTAACTACCTTATAACTTATAAGACTCTTTTTTTCGAAACATTATAATATGTATTTTGAATTAATTGGTAATTTGTTGTGTTAACGTTAAAATCAATATTTCACTTGATAATTTTCAACTATGTTAATCTCAAAAACATTGGCATACTGTATAAAGTTCTTTTTTTTTTGGTATGTAAGATCATAATAAAATAATGATAATTCTAAAGTACATGAATTTATTTGCATTATTTTCTAAACTTTATTGTGTTACAAAAAATCATATTATCCTAGATTTAATATTTTACAATTATTTACAAATTTACAAATTTAAAAATTTTAATAAAATCATTTCACATTAATACAATTAAAATTTTACAAATATTTTACATACAATTACAGTTAAAATTAGAATTAGAATTAGAGTTAGAATTAGAATTAGAATTAGAAGTACAATTTTACAATTTCACATACAATTACAATTAAAATTACAATTACAATTTTAGAATTTTACATACAATTACAATTAGAATTTTAGAATTTTAAATGAAATTTACAATTACAATTACAATTTTACAATTTTACATATATACCATTAAAATTACAATTTTAGAATTTTACATACAATTACAATTTTACAATTTTACATATAATTAGAATTACAATTACAATTTTACAATTTTACATATATACAATTACAATTAAAATTTTACAAATATTTTACATACAATGATGATTACAAATACAAATATAATTTTACAATTTCACATACAATTAAAATTAAAATTTCAATTACAATCATGACATAATATTTAAGAAATATCATGATTATTTAATATTAAATTAAATAAACATCATGATCATGATAACCATTGTACAAAGATCATATTCTAATAAAAAACACATTCCAATTCCCTAACATCATCTAATCATCGTGATCATGATCATCTAAAAAAGCACAATTAGCATTGTATAACATCATCACAACACAAACATCAAATATACATCTCATGTGAAATAACTGCTATCACATACGCATCTATCTGCAAGCTGCACATTAAATGAACATATCTAACATGACCTAACAATATACACATCATGATGATCACCAACATGTAAATTAAGTACCACTGCAACACGAACATAAAATACATGGAACATATATATATATATATATATATATATATATATATATATATATATATATATAATGTCAAAAATATACAACTATAATATAAATTTCAAATATCAGTTGGTGGTACATCATCAATAGTAGTACTAGTCGAGGCCTACTCAGTCAATGGCGCAGCCTCTACAAGGTTAGATACATGTCGATCATCACGTGCCTTTTGATATGGTACTGGTGCCTCATGTTGATCAGGATCAACTGTCGGCTGCTCATCGTGATGACTTGACATGGTCGATGGTCCAGCCTGCTCATGATGATGAGTACTGTTGGATGTTGTAGGTTGCTGACTCGACATGGCCGATGGTCCAACCTGATCTACATCATGACTATTGGTTGATGCAGTATGATGCTTATCCAGCGCAGCGCGAGGTGAATGATGATCACTCCCCTAATTGTCATCATCAGATGATGCGTCGATGGTCACGAACTGTCCACGTACTGTGTCTCGACCACACCTATAATTTCGACGGGCCCTCCTCAATTGCGTAACCAATATCGTAGCTCGTATGACATGCCGCATCAGATTGTACATGTCACGTGACATGATTATCCACATTTTTACTAGCCTAGCATCAGCCTATATATCTCTCATAGTGGCATGCCTGACTCTTGCCTCTAAAAAAAATGAACAGATTTGCCTGCCCAACTCCATCCTCAATCTACTGTCAAGCCTATGCCTCACAAAAAGAGGTACTGATGCACCATGAGGACTAGGTATTTCTGCACCGGATGCCTGATCCTCGGCATCTACCATATCCTGATCGTCTTCAGGATCCACACCTGGATCATTCGGTAGCGCTGGCATATCATCGCCATCAAATGAACCAATTTATACAAAATATATATAAGTACACAACAATAATTATAAAATTTCATTAAACATTTTAATAAAAAAAAGTTAAATAACATGTTAGAACAAATTTAACTAAAACACAAATATTGCCTCTATCATCTAGTGGCTCATCATCTATGAAGAAGATGTTGGCACACCATCGCAAATCCAAACCATCATACAGACAGGGAACCATAATGAAGGGATGCTCCTCAAAATTGGCTAGCAACTTCAGTGCATCATGTGATATCGTCACGGAAAACCCAGACTCTCCCCTCTTGGGCATCATCCATCCCCACATACGCATCCACACATGCAACATCGGCCTACGAGGTTGTTTAATAAAAGTAGGCCTTATCTCTGGAAACCTCTCAAAAAATAAACAAAATAACTCTGAAGGAAAAGGGAAGTTCACCCTCCCTTGTGCATGAGCACGACATCTATCTAAAGTTGTACAGATCTGCTGCAAAAAATTTGTAGACCACCTCACAAGTCATGGCTCTTGTACTAAAGAATCAACATAAAATAGAAGCGGGAAACTAATGTGTTTCCCGTCACTAGTGTTGTGTAAAATGGTCGAAATCAACAGTGAGAGGCAACTCACCTCCTCACTACCAAATGAAGAAATACGTAACTAACCTCTGTAGACCTAAAAATATGAAAGAGACAATATATTTGTGCTAATGTATCTCTGGGAGTACACCAACTGACTCCCGAGTTCATAGCCAACTTGGACCTTTGGGAACGAGGGAAAATCCACCCCTCTCCTCGATAGGCCTATAATGAAATAGATTTCCTCCTATAGGGCGTGTACCATTGTTTAGGACCAACCCGGAAAGCCTGTAGGTGGGAATTCCACCTGCGGATAAGATGTCACAAAAACACACCATGGCCCTTTAGGGATGTATCCTCCTCATAAAAGTTCAGGAGGCCTACCTGCCTTAGGAGCCCCTGGGTAGCTGCTATAATAGGGAGAGGGTATGGATATCTCTCCCTCTCTCATGCCTCCCACAAGCGAACCATGTTATACTGGTCCACCTGTTGTTGTTGTTGTTCCCTCTCTTCTCTCCTTTCATGTCGCTAAATGATTGACATATTCAATAATTTTTTTTTATTAAGTGAGACATGTATTTACGAATATACATATACAAATTTTGTTGAAAAAAAAACAATCGATGCTCCACATAAAATAGGCATGCACCGGTAATGATGCATCTTTTTTTTGTCGCGCACTTGCGGCGGTGCACTACAAAATTTGCAGCGCACTGGAGGCGATACACCTAAAAATTTTCAGCGCATCACCCTATTGAAATTATTACAAGGTCAACGGTGTGGCCGGGTAAACGACCACACCATTGACTATGTATTAATGTTAGGAGGGAAATGCACTGACCAAACGATATTCCCTGAGGCATATAGTTTAGGAAGTGCACCATCCTCCTAACATCACTACATAGTCAGCGGTGCAGTTGTTTACCCGGCCGCACCAGTGACCATGTCGAATTTCTGGAATGCGGTGGGCTAAAAAAATTATCCACCCTAGAGTAGATATTTCTATCAACGCATAGCATTCTCGCAATTGGACATGGTTAACGGTGCGTTTGGGTAACTGACCACACCACACCTTTTTTAATTTTAAAAAATCACGGTGCGCTATTTTGGTACCGTCGCAGAACCATTGTGGATACCGTTAGCACCAGTCATGGTGCGACCTATAAATTTAGAGGGAGCACCATGAAGCAGTGCGAGCCAAATGGCTTCAGTGCACTGCAAAATATTTTTTTTTTTAAATAAGGTGAATTTTAAGCCAATTTACAAAACTAATCCGCTAAAAGTTTTAATTATGGAAAAACAAGGAAAATACCTATACATTTGGCTGTCGAGGAGGCATATTGGCTATAGAATTTGCAAAATTAAATTTTCCAACCATTTTGCAAAATTCAAAATGGAGATGGTGGGCAATGGACAACAGTAGTGTGTGTAATGGGAGCATTGATGGTAGGGCTCCTCACACAACATAAAGTTGCACCAGTGCTTCAGAGCTCTAGAGGACTGAAAATTGAAAAATGTGGATTTTTGGCTGTATTTTTCTTTTTTATTTAAACCTGTTATGGTGTGTGGGTTTTACGGGTGCACTGGTGATGTTTCTTAAGACCGCATTGGGTTTTTTCAGTTTGTGCGCGGGGTTTTCGAACGCACAAGTGTGGAATCTTTGTAAATCATTGGTGTGCTATATTATTAAGATGCACTGGGCGAGTTTTTACCAAGCACATGGTGTCCTTGTGTGCCAATGTTTTGTGTGCACTGGTGCTTGATCTATTTGAATGCATCGGTGTGGTTTGGGACGATGAACACATCGGAAGAAAAACATCTGCAAAAACCTCTATCCACCAATATCCTCTAGTAACCTCTACTACAAATGGATGTGTGGGGTATTTTTATAAGGGGTTTCTTAAAAAAATCCGTTAGAGTGTCTTTTCCTAGTAGTGTTAGGATAAGAGTATAGGTAAATCACATTGCATCTATGATTTCTTATGGGAAAAATTTAGAGGATCAGATCTTGTAGGCAGGACATTAGGATGATAGGTATAGGGAGCTTAGGCATAGGTTATAGTAGTAGGGTACATGTGAATAGGATGTGGATTGTCATTTCACGGGAGATATTCTGGTGAGAGTTAGGGACAATATCTATGTGCTATACAATA
Source organism: Pinus albicaulis (assembly GCA_034641835.2). Classification (NCBI taxonomy): domain Eukaryota; kingdom Viridiplantae; phylum Streptophyta; class Pinopsida; order Pinales; family Pinaceae; genus Pinus; species Pinus albicaulis. The sequence goes on from CM076583.1 coordinate 22,824,420, forward strand.
ATCACCTGGGATATCACAAGACATTGAAAATTATTAATTATTTATAATACTGGCTGAAATTGAAGAAATAGGTGGTAGATTTTGTGGCGAGAATTTTGGATTATCAACAGATAAAGGTAGAGTGTAAGAATCTAGGTGGTCTACTATAGTTGATTTCGATTCCCTAGTGGAAATGGGAGGTAATTTATATGTAATTCATTATAGGTTTTCGTAGGAAATATATACAATATGATTCTATTATGGTTTTGGTTGACAAGTTGATAAGGTAGCTCACTTCATTCCACTAAATTCTACTCATTCAGCTAGTGAGGTAGCACATATCTTCATCAGAGATATATTAAGGTTTCAAGTTGTCCCGAAGAATATTTTGTCAGAAAGAGATGCCAAGTTCATTGCTAGGTTTTGGAAAGAGTTATTTGCAGGTTTGGGTACAGTTTTGGATTTTAGTACAACTTATAATCCACATAAATATGGAAAAAGAGAGAGGATCGACAATATTTTAGAAATCATGTTGATAATGTATGTTAAGCATCAACAACTAAGGTGGGAAGAGTATCTTCCACTGGTGGAGTTTTCTTACAACAACGAGTATCAAAAATATTTGAGGAAAAGTCCGTTTAAGGTAGTTTATGGGTAGATTTTTAGTAATGCTATCAGTTGGAGTGATCTAGTGAACAGGGTGTTGGACCAGACATGTTGGAAGAGATGGAAAAGGAAATGTAGGTTATGAAGAAGAATTTAAAGGTAGCACAAGGCACGAAGAAGAGCTATGCATATTAGCAAAGGGTATTTAATGAGTTTTAGGTTGGATGACAGGTTTACTTACACATCAAGCCCAAGAATATCACCTTGAGAATTGGATCATGTTCTAAGATGTAACGTCAGTATTGCGAGCCTTTCAAGATTCTTGAGAGGATTGGACTAGTGGCATACACACTTGCACTTACTTCGATAGTGAAAGTCAATGATGTTTTCCATGTGTCATTGATTAATAATTATGTGAATTATGTTTATCATGTGACCAACTGGTCTGTATTGTAGGTGGAATGAGAAGGAGGATTCCAGCAAGAACCTTAGTGCATTTTGTAATGAAATATGCTCATTCTTGAGAATCGAACAATTGAGCAAGTTAAAGTGTAATGGAAGAACTTTGGGCCCGATGAAGCTACATGGGAGATGGCTGATCATATGTGGGATATGTATCCTTCTCTATTAGCTAGTTGAGTATATTTTTTTGACATTATGTTTTGGTTATATCTATGTCAATGTCTATGTATGTAAATACTTCATTGAGCAATGTTATAAAGCTCCAATAAGCGGTATGGTGTTGATGAGATGTTGGTTTTTTTTTTCAACAAAATTATATGATGTAACTACTATATGGAGCTCTTTTATAAACCTCCATGGGAAGCTTGTGTTTTGTTGGATTATAAGTGGCATTAAACACCGAGGACAGTGTTCCCCCAAGGGTGAGGGTTATGTAATAGCCCTGGTTAAAAATACATGTAATAAATTTAATAAAGGAAAAATAAGACAGAGGTCATGGGACATGTATTCCAAGCTAAATATTTTTAAAAACCGTAGTGATGGGGATCATTAGTGGTTAATTAATGGCTATGGAAATTTGAAAATACTTTGGAAAGGAAAAGTGGAATTAACTGGAATTTATTTATGAAAATAAAGGAAAATAGGAGAAAAGGAAGGTCAAAGGTCAAAAAATTGCATGTGATGAAAATTGAAGGAAAAATAGAGGAAAATGAAGAAAAAATAGGCCACAATGATAAAAAGGATTATGAGGATCAATTCACAATATTTTCTCAGTTTTAGCTTGGAGCTCTATTATATTCTCTCTCCCTCTCACTCTTGCACCCTTAGAGACAAAGATGGAGGTATGCATAATTGATGAATAGGTAAACCATTATGTTGTTCCTTGTATGTATCAAGGGATTGTAGTATCCTTTAAATTTGGAGATTTATAAAGAATAAGTTGTAGCCTATTGCGGTATGAGCCCTGTTTTGGGAATTGTTACCCTAAAGGTCTTGGGTCGATGAACCTTCAAAGATCAGGGAAATGCCATTACAAGAAGGACTCACTTAACCAACTTCTATGCAAATAACTAGAATCTACAGGTTGCAGACCTTACCCGAATATCCCTCGGTTGAAGTAGATCCCATGGGGTGCAAACCTCCTACAACACTTTGTGCTTCGTAATCTATAAATCAGCAAAGAACGAACACAAAGCCCTAGTTGTACAACATATATAGGTTCTAGAAGTTAGTGTAAATCATGCATAATATCATAAAAACAATATTAAATATTCAATTAATGATTATTACACATTTATAAAATAAAATTGACACGTAAACATGAGGAAGAAGATGGCGCTTCTATTATTAATGACATGTACTGTAAAAAAAACATGGAGAGATCACCTGAAATCTGCCATGGTCTTTAAGCATACCATCCTCTGGATCCATCCAGCCCCTACCCTCTCAATATTTCTTCCAATACTTGTGCACAACAGATGTCACATAGGGTGGTGAGCATCTCAAGGTAACAAGAGTTTCCTCCAAAATATCTGGGAAGTGCAGGAGGCACGGGAACATATCAGACTTGGATAGGGTTCCAAAAACTTATAGTATATATATATATATATATATATATATATATATATATATATATATATATATATATATATATATATATATATATATATATATATATATATATATATTTCTCTCTCTCTTCCCCCTTAGGCCATTCCCTTGAGGGGCTTTATACGCCCTCAGATTATTTTTTACATTTGGGAACAGTTAGGCCACGAGCTGGGGTGGTCAAGTTACTAGAAAAACCATAAACCCCGCCTCTAAAATAGGAAAAATATAACTTTTTTAATTTTTAAAATGGCATATGCGATTATCTATGTATGGACTTGCGTATATATGCAGAAAAGTTTGGGAAGATTCATGTATGGGTTTTCAGATACTATTTTTTGATAAATATGTCCAAGTCTAAAGGAAGGGTTGCCCAAGGCCAATGTATAAATCATCAAATATAAGCTAGTGATCCTACAAAAAATTGAGGTAGTAGCCTCCTCTAGGTTGGATCCTACAAAAAATGAGATGTAATAATGGAGTAGAATCTTACCTTTAGATCACAACAATAACAAAGTCATGGTATTATACATTTATGGGTTTCTACTTATATCTGGTTTCCATATGTGTTTTTGTTATGTGCTTATGTGATATTTTGGTCTATTTATTACTTGTTGGTCACATATTAAATCCTCTTTCACTGTGTTAAGCTTCTCATGTAATGTTTCATTTAATGAGATAAAAGAAAACAATTTTTAATGTCCATGAATGACTAAACTGATTCAACCCCCCTTCTCATTTTAGTGAAATTTTCATCAATTGGTATCAGAGAGGGTTCCTTTTATGAAAACCTAACAAATAGAAGGTAGAAATAGTTGAATGTGGATTATCAAATTGTACCTATGCTTAGCAAAAATAAATTTCATGAATGGAGAGATAAGGTAAAATCTGAAATGATAGCTTATGGACCTTATGTATCGAAGCTTGTATGTGATGGATAGAGTAAATTTGATCCCCCCTCTATTGAAGAAAAAAAGTGGAATGCTAAGGAAAAATGTGCAATATATAAAAATCTTCATAATAATGATCTTGATACAATAATAGACCTAAAATTGGAAAAACAAATATGGGATATATTGCAACTCCTCCATGAAGGGGAAACTAGTAGCAATAGTTTGAAAACAAAAGAAGATAAGGAAGAAGAATACAAAACCTGTCAAAAAGAAAACGTTCATCTAAATGAAACCTATGCATGTGTGCATGTACCTAAATATCATGAAGAAAGACAAATGAACATCAATCTAGGCTTGACTTATCATTTGTTGAAATAGATAGACTAAAGAATGAAAACGAAGACTTGAAGAAACCTGTGCAGATACATGATGAGAGAGAGCATGAGTATACATAATAAATTTTTAATCTGAAGACACAAATTAAAGAAAAAATCAGAATAGAAGGGATGATGAATATTGAGGTAAAGTAGAAATAGGTATAGCGTGAAAGATTAATGTCTGAGATTACTTCAACTAGAACAGAGTTATATGAAAAGATCATGTTGTGTAAACATCTAGAATAAGATAATGTATCCATGAAGAACTCAGAAAAATAATCCATTTAGGAGGACACAACAACCTTGAAAGTAAATTAGAATAAGGGATAGGTAGCATGTTATAAAACCAGCTCCAAAAATAGAAGAAATGAGAGATCAATTCCTTAGAAATAAGCCTTTTAGAGGGGGAAACCTCCTTTAAATTACATAAATCAGAAATTCTTTGATGATACAAATGAAAAAACCTCCTTTCTATATATAAGAGTCCATGGGGTCACAATATAGTCCTAGCGTACCTAACAATCATAATGTAATGGCACAATAATAACAATATGGGGGTTACAGGGGTACAACAACAATAATAAGGGGCCTATACTGACAACAATAAGGGACTGCACTAGTAATATAGGGACAAAACATGCCCCTCTCCTTCAAAAAAGTGTTTTCCTCAATGCTTGAGTAGCTCTGGATTCTTCTGTATAAAATTCTCATCCTCCCATGTCTAATCTTCAGTGGGTAAGTTCTTCCACTTGATCAGATAATATGAAATTGATCGATTTCATAGTTTTCGAGTTCTTGTTTATGTGACTACTTCAAGTTCCAATATGATTTTTCCTATCTCATCAAGTTCTGGAAATATTGTTTGAACTAGAATTTTTTCACCTATAACCCTCTTTAAACATGAAACATGGAAAACTAGATGCACTCGAGAAGAAGTAGGAAGCTCCAATCTGTATGCCATAGTACCAATCTTTTGCAACACCTTGTAAGGACCTTAGTACTTTGGCGATAATTAATTATCCTTCTTAGATTTCTTGAGGGGTATTTGTTTGTAAGGTTGTAGCAGTAACAATACCCAGTCTCCTACATCAAATGTTATCTCGATGTGATGTTGATCTGCCTATTGTTTCATTCAATTATGTGCCAAATTTAGGTTATCCTTTAAGAGTTGGAGAACTTGTTGTTGATGCTTGATGTGATATTCCACTTCTTGAACCTTAGAATTTTCTCTTAAAGATGATGTGATGGATGGTGGATGATATCCATAAAGTGCCATAAGTGGGGTCATTTTTGCTGCAGTATGGAAGGAAGCGTTATACCACCATTTAGCCAGAGGTGGCCACTTGACCCATTGTGTTTTTTTATCAGATACAAAACAACGAAGATATCCTTCCAAACATTTGTTCACTGTCCCAGTTTTCTCATTAGATTGCGGATGATAAGATGAGCTATGAGGTAGTTGAGTACCCAAACAGGAAAATAATTCTGTCCAAAAATTTACAGTAAAATTGGGATCTCTGTCGCTTACAATAATCTTTGGGTTTTCATGTAGCTTTTGAATTGTTTCCATAAATGAATTAGCAACTATAATTTCTTTAAATGGATTAGATAATGCACAAAAGTGTGCATACCTAGTAAATCTATCAACTTCTACCATGATGACACTCTTTCCTTCGGCCTTAGGTAGAAATTTTGATAAAATCCATTGAAATATCCTCCCAATGTTGACTTGGAATGGATAAAGGTTGTAGAAGACCCGGGGTCTTAATTGTCTCAAATTTATTCTGCTTGTAAACCAAACATTCCGCCACAAACTTTTGAATGTCATATTTAAGGCCTTCTGAAAAAAATTAGTTCTTCACCCTGTGGTAAGTTTGTAAAAATCCTCAGTGTCCTCCTAAGGGAGAAGTGTGCAATTCAAAAAGAATATTTTGTTTTATTTCTGAATTCTTACAAATATATAAGCAATCTGTGTACCATAAGTAATCATTTTTCCAACTAAATGTATCAGATGTAGTAGGATATTTCTCCAACTTTTGAATTAGTGTCCATAATTCTTCATCCTTTTTCCATTCATCCCTTCATTCGGTTATGCAATTTGGTTGGATAATAGAAATGTCACACAACAATGCTTCCACCTCTTCATCCTTTCTTAGGAGTGCATCTTTAAAAACATTTAGCTTCCATTTTTTGTAAATGATTTCAAAGTCATAACCCAACATCTTTGTGACCCATTTTTGTTGCTCTTCTGAAGATAGTCTTATTTCCAAAAATTATTTAAGACTATGATGATCATTTTTTACATTGAAGTGACTTACCATTAGGTAAGGTCGCCATTTATTTAGTTCATGTAGTATTGCCAACATTTCCTTCTCATAAATATCTTTTCTTAAATACTTCCTTTGATTGGACGACTTTTAAAAGCAATTTTTCTTCCGTCTTACATTAAAACAACACCAGTTCCATTTCCTGAGGCATCACATTCCATAATAAAGGTTTTTGTGAAGTCTTGCATAGTTAAGACCGGTGCTAGGCACATTATCTCTTTAATATGTTCAAAGACCTTAGTTGATTTAGGAGTCCATGAAAATGCAAATTTATTCAATAATGTTGTTAGAGGTGCCGCTATTCTCCCATAATTTTTAACAAACTTGTGATAATACCTTGTTAACCCGAGAAATATTTACAACTGCTTTATGGTTGTGGGGACTTTCCATTCGTTCATGGCTTTAATTTTGTTAGGGTCTACCTTAGCACCCTCGTGAGATACAATATGACCCAGATATTCCAACTCTACTCCAAAGAAATATTTGGAGGTTTTTGCATATAAATTTTTCTCCTCTATGTTGAACCCTTAGTTAAACTGAGAGGGGGGGGTGAATCAGTTTAACACATACATGGACTTTTAAAACTTTTCTTTTAAATATTATTTACACCTTCATTTCATGGTCAACTTAATATGTGAGCAACAAGTATTACTATCAAGCAGATTTGTTAATGTAATAGCAGATTGAATATGAGAGCAGCAAGTATTAAGCAGATGAGATAAATCACATCAACACATAAACATCATGCACAGAGACACCAGATATAAGTGGAAACCCATAAAGGGAGAAAACCACATCTTATTATTGTTGTGATGCAAAGGCAAGCTCCAACTCCCTCTCACCACTGTTTTCTGCAGGCACAAACCTACAAGAGGCTCTATCCTCAATTCTGCAAGCTACAACTTGCAAGGAAGCTCCAACTCCCATCAATTTTCTGCAGGCACCAACCTACGGGAGGCTCCAACCTCAGTCAGCTACAACTGAAATTTTATCAAGCTACAACTTGATGTGGAAGCACCAACTCCCATCTATTTTCTGCAGGCACCAACCTACAGGAGGCTCCTACCTCAGTCAGCTACAACTGACATCTATCAAGCTACAACTTGATAGGGAAGCTCCCACTTCCTTACTCTTTCAAAAGAAAAACACTTGTTGATTTACATTGGATAGCAGCTCTGTTTTGTACCTTCTTCTCTGCTGTTCATCAACTCTTATATCAGACCTGCATCATCTCTGCTCAGCCCTTTCTTCTTCTTTGCTCAGCTCCTCCTTACTCACATTCTTCTTGCAGCTTGCTTATTTTCTTCAACTCTCTTTAATTCTGCTGCATACTCTCTTCTTCTCTCTCTCCTTTTTCGTCAAATTTTTCCTCTTGGATATTACCCCCTTTTTATACAAGATAGCTTCATGACTATTGTATTCTACTGGGAATTCGAAATGGACAGTCATGTCTCTTTGCCTTCTGCCTTCTCATCTCTTTTCAGCTTACTCAGAAAAATGTAACTGTAGGTGCTTATTTTAATATTACAGTGGGATATTTGCTCTCTTCCAGAGACTTCCCAATGCATCACAAACAATAAAAACAATTAAAACATTTACATTCAATGTGAACTCCAGCTCACTCATTTTGTCTCTTGGCTTGCTGCGCATTTGTCTTTTCTTTGGCTGTCTTTGTCCTTTCTGTGACTGTGTTTTATCTTCTTTCGGATCTGTTTTCTCTTCTGTCCTATGCTGTGGTGTAACTACTGCATATGTGTAAATGTGCCTTTTCTATCCGCTGACTGTAAATCTGGAGGAATTCCAACCCTTTTTATGCCACGAGTGTCTTGTTGATGTGGCGAGTTCCGCAGGCTAGAACATACATATATCACAACTATATTAATTTAATAATCGCCCTCCCGTTAAGTTGAGGCCCGTGGGTCTACAGACCACGCAGCATGTTTTAATACAACCGCAACCATGTTTTATATATCTCACAGCAATTATTTTATATAAACAATCGCCCTCCACCTTAAGCCTTTGGTCTAATCAATTCTCGGCCTGTACATATATAAACCCGCGTTCACATATTCCTTTATTACAGTGTCCTTCAATTATTAACGAAATCCTACAGCAATCGACATTCCTTTATTAACTTGCAATCCTTAGTCAAATAGTCCTGATCAATTAGAACTTTGGCTTGGGACCCACACGTACAACTCATATGCCAACGTGGAGTCAACACTCAACCATTCGTATGCGCCTTATCATATATATATATATATAAATCAAATCACAACGCCCCGTAATATACATTGAACCATGCAACATATTAATTCAGAGGCAGTAAGATTCCGATGGGGTAGCAGACTCGAGCAGATAGTGGAGGGAGAGCCCCTCGGAATACATGACGTCATCCTCAGCTGGGCCCATGGTTTCGCTACAGTGTTAAAATATGGTTTACGCCGGCTGTACAATCTCCTCGCCCATTAACTCGGGTTCGCTACCTCCGGTTTCGTTATTTATTTAATCTGACACAGGGTTCCAGCGTATATTCCAAGTTCTGGTCCGCATTTGTTATTTATCAAAGTGTTCACTTTTCATTGTATTTTTATTATTCGACTCTGCTCCATTCAATTATATATATATATATATATATATATATATAACATTTCATCGTATTTCAATGATATATATATATATATATATATATATATATATATATATATATATATATATATATATATATATATATATATATATATATATATATATATATATATATATATATATATTCGCCTCCGATGCGATGCAAATCAGCGATCGCAAATCGCAATGTTTGAATGCCAAACCGGTTAATTGTTCCACAGCCCGATCCGATTCAATCGGATATCGCCAATCGCCTGAATTGATATCACTCAACTATTGCAGCTTCAATGTGCTCCGATTGCGATTCAATCGGAAATCGCCAATCGGTAATTCCAATGCGCTTCCACCTTTGCACTCTTCACATTTCCGATCCGATTGGGGAGGGGTCCCACCTTATAAAACTTTGTTTTATGTGCTCCATAATATATATGCCTTGGACCTTTGGTTCTTTTGTTTTAGGGATTAATAATATGAAACTTATAATAAAGCGCTCCTTTTGTATATATTTATGCTTTGAACTTTGTTTATATGATGCGCTGCACATATATGTAAGGTGATGGATATATATATATATATATGTATCCTCCATTGGGGTAGGCGATTCCCGGAATTTATGTGCCTTGCCGCTTGGGGTTAAGCGATTCCCGGAATACGGTTCTGTGCAATTCCCAGAATATTTGTGTTATGTATAATGCCGATTGGAGTGTGCGATTCCCGGAATATTTGTGTTATGTTAAATGTATAACGCCGGTTGGAGTGTGCGATTCTTGGAATATGGTTCTGCATTATATGCGTAACGCCCGGCTTGGGGTATGATTCTCGGTATTTTATAACTGCTCTGCCTCTGCCTCTGCTGCTTCTGTCGTTCTGCCTCTGCTGCTTCTGTCGTTCTACCTCTGCCTCTGTCTCTGTGATAACGGCTCTGACTCTGTTATATTCGCTTCCTCTGCCTTCATTTGCTTCTTTGCTGCCTCCATTGTATTCGTTGCTTCCTTTGCCTGTTTCTGCTTCAGCGCTGCCTCCTTTGCCTGTCTCTGCTTCAGCGCTGCCTCCTTTGTTTCCTTCATGTGCTTCTTTGCTGTCTTCATGGCCATGATAACAGCTCTGTCTCTGTAGCTATTTGTCTTACGCTCTCTCTTTTAATTCATCTGCTCCTTGACTAATGCTACTCCTTAATTCTCCTTTTGCTGCCTTTGCTTCTTTAAATGAACTTGTCTCTACTGCTCGACTCTCTCTATATCTTGCTGCTATGTTGCTCTCTTTGCCTTGTTGCTGCCTCAAATGTTCCTCCTTTTCCATCTCCGTTGCCATCAATGACAATATTTCCAACAGTCTCCCCCTTTGGCATTGATGGCAACACATCCACCAATAATCCAATGCTTCCTCCAAGTTTTTCTCTGCCTGGCTTCTTTTAGAAGATCCTATCTTCTGCTACTTGCTTTTCCTCCCCCTTTGACATCAATGGCAAAGGGTTGCACATTTATCAGTGTAGATTCTGTCTTTGCATTTCTTCTCTCTGATATGTGTTTAGGCCTTCTTCTTCTGACTGTGTATCTTGCTGCTCCAAACTGGTGTATAAGGTTTGTTGAGAGAACACTTTTGAGATTATTTGAACTTGTATATACACATTAAGTCGATATCATTTCAAAGCATAGACTTCTTGCACTTGTATAGAGAGTAGGTGATGACAGCCATATATAATCAGAAATGCGAACTGCATTATTGGATCAAGACTTAAGGATTGTGAATGCTCCATGTGACATAAATCTTGCTTAAGCTATATTATAATCTTCATTTGAAATCCATATCTGTTGAGGAAATTGTAGTTGGAGTATTTCTTCTACTGCAATACTCATCTGCAGTACAGTATTTGTTCATTTGTGATGAAGCTAATATGTCTTTTATAGCTACGGTTCACTTTCCTTGCCTGTTGGTGATGATTTGAGCTAGGATGCTGATAATAATCTTGCATTAAATAGCTGCAGATCCTTGTTACTGATATGAATCAACCAAAATTTGATCTAATAAATCAACTCCCTTTACTGCTTCCATAATGTACTTTCACAACAAAACCTTGAGGCTATATACATTCAATTTATTTTTTAGACTTACTTATCAACCAAGCACTTTTCTTTATGACATAAGGGGTTATGTATGTCAGCGATCAATCTATTTTCAATGGTGAGATGTTAGCAAATCCTTTCTGCTGAAGTATGTTCGTGATAAATCAATAACAGATTTTTGAGCTTCAGCTGTCACAACTCATCCTTCATACTTTCGATATTTTAATTGTTCCATCATGATGATCTTTCACGCGTATATATTCAAGTTGTTTACTTGAGATTTTAGTCAACAGGCTTCACCCAGTTTGTGAACAATCTTCAAAAAGAGGTCTTGAAGATATATGTACTAACTTCAGGAGGGAATGCAATTATGTATATAGAGACAGATGCTGCTTCAATGCATAATATATTTCTTCAAATGTAAACCTAACGCTGATCCTTTAGCACTGCTGCTGACCTTTTCATGCTGAATGCAGATAATACTGGGAATATTACCTTGAGGTTCTTTTGCCATAGTTCTTTGATCCTGTGGACCTGTATCATACTGCTGCTCTACTGATAATGCTTGGTAATATGTTGATAAGCATGCTACTTGTACTTAACCATCAATAGATATTATTTTGATAAACCATGCTGAGATTTCACTTTTAGCTTGCACATTTATCCTTAATTAAGACATCCTTCATAAATTCTACTGTAGAGTTTTCCACTATTCACACCAACAGTTATCGATATCCTGAAATTTATCTTGACATATTTAACCATTTGCTTATTCTGCCATTCTGTTCAAAGGAAGGCCACTGCATTTTGTTTTCTAGGACTGCTCCAGAATCATTGCTGCTTTTCATACAATTCAATTGTTTTAACATAATGAACTTCAAGAAGACACCTTCAATTTCTTTGCTTGGAATCTTCATGGGCAGATCACTCAGAGGTTTTTCACTCACTTAACTGCATTTCGTCAAGGGGACTTTTCATAGATGAAAGATGTAATGATATAATAATGATAGGCTCTTCTCTTATTCCTCCTTCTTAAAGTGGTTCACTTGTTCATTCTAGCTGTATGATGCACACTGTGATCATCACTTATGTGCTGGTGTCTCCTTAGCTTACATGCTCATGGCTGATGTTCTCTCTACCACCAAGGCTTCTTGTTGTCTTCTCTTCTTCCATCAATATGTTAGCTATTTAATATTTCAGATGATCTTCTTTCTCTTTAGTTCTCTGTTAGAGAAATTGTCCTGTGCATTCCTGATCTTATAGCTATCCTCATTCCAAGGAGCTCTTCTTAGACTACTTTCATGGGGACTTTTTATGAACTGCTCTCCCCCTCGGATGTTGCTTCATATTTGTCACTGATTAGATATTTTCTTTTCTTCCTAGAGCAGCTCCCCCTGAGACTATGATGTTTTACATTATGTTATTGAGATGATAGGCTCCCCCTTTCTCTTTTCTTTCCATACTTTATTGGGGTTCTTCATAATGTCTGCACTCCTTTCCGATTCATAGTTTTGTTTGATTGGATTGGAATTCATCATCTGTCTGGAGTTCTTTAATATATGAGGTACTTTACAGTCCTTTGCTTTGTGGCCAAGCTTGAGGCATATATAACATCTTATTTTATCAAAGTATATCTGAGCTGATGCATAAATTTCATTCCCCTATTTGAACATAATTTACAATCAACATATTTATGTCCAAATTCATTGCATGCATAACAGTAGCCATGGAAATGATTTGTGTACCTGGCGGAAGATTGTCCTTGCCATTTGCTTGCTTGAGGTAGTCTTCTCATTTTCTGCATCTTTTGCTGGTAATCATTGATTCTCTTTGTCTTGCAATGTGCTGCATCATGTCCTGGTTTGTGGCAGGAGAAACAAGTGATATTTTTCATAGGAGGAAAGAACCTCCTTTGACATCTTCCAAATTTATTCAATTCATCTTCAGGAGCATATGAGCCTTTAGCAACTGATTGTTTCATCTTCTCATTCTTATTTGTTTCTTCACAACTCACGTTCCTGCTGGTTTCTGCTTTCGGAGGAATTTGCTGGGCTGCTTCATTGTTCTTTACAGCTTTTACAAGAATGATTTTCTTGTTATCTTCATCCTTGGACTTACTGGTTTCACCTTCATATCCTATCCCGACCTTTATGAGAGGTGACCTTTGAGCCTTTAGAATCTGGTCCAACTGTCCAGAGCCTTTCATTAGAGGTGTATTCATTAATAGTTCTCTTTGGGCCTTTTCTAAGTTCTTTCTTAGGCTCACTACTTCTTCTTCCAATTTTTCACATTCAAGACTTTTCTCTCTCATTTGTTGCAGCAAAGTGTCTTCTATTTTCCTTGCTTCTTCAAGGTGTGTCTTCAGGCCAACAATTTGTTTCTTATCTTCATATTCTCTCTCATCACATATTTGCACCACTGTCTTAAGGTCTTTGTTTTCATTTTTCAATTTTTCTATTTCAGTCAAAGCAGTGTCAAGCTTGGCTTTTTCTTCAGCTGTAATTTCTTCATGGTTCTTATCTCCATTCACACTAGCAGGTACTTCATTTGATTGAATATTTTCCTGTTGACATGAATTTTTCTTCTTCTTAATTCTCTTATTCTTTTTGTCAGTGCCGTCCTTAGTGTTTACTCCATGCATGAAGTGCAATCTATCCCAGATTTCTTTTGTAGAGGTTAAATCCATTATCAACTCAAGGTCCTTGTTATGAAGACTGTTATATATTACACATTTTGCCTTGGCATTCCTCTGTTGTTCTTTCACCGTGGGGGAGTCTGTGCAGTAACCATCACATACAAGCTTCCAAACTTTAGGTTCATAAGTCAATAATCCTGTTTTAACCTTATCTCTCCATTCAGGAAAGTTTGTTGTATTTAACACAGATACATTTTGATAGTCCATGACTCAACCAGATCTCCTTCAAGTTATTAAGCTTACACCAAAAGGAACCTGCTCTGATACCAATTGTTGAACCCTTAGTTAAACTGAGAGGGGGGGTGAATCAGTTTAAAACATACATGGACTTTTAAAACTTTTCTTTTAAATCTTATTTACACCTTCATTTCATGGTCAACTTAATATGTGAGCAACAAGTATTACTATCAAACAGATTTGTTAATGTAATAGCGGATTGAATATGAGAGCAGCAAGTATTAAGTAGATGAGATAAATCACATCAACACATAAACATCATGCACAGAGACACTAGATATAAGTGGAAACCCATAAAGGGAGAAAACCACATCTTATTATTGTTGTGATGCAAAGGCAAGCTCCAACTCCCTCTCACCACTGTTTTCTACAGGCACCAACCTACAGGAGGCTCTATCCTCAATTATGCAAGCTACAACTTGCAAGGAAGCTCCAACTCCCATCAATTTTCTGCAGGCACCAACCTACAGGAGGCTCCAACCTTAGTCAGCTACAACTGACATTTTATCAAGCTACAACTTGATGTGGAAGCACCAGCTCCCATCTATTTTCTGCAGGCACCAACCTATAGGAGGCTCCTACCTCAGTCAACTACAACTGACATCTATCAAGCTACAACTTGATAGGGAAGCTCCAACTTCCTTACTCTTTCAAAAGAAAAACACTTGCTGATTTACCTTGGATATCAGCTCTGTTTTGTACCTTCTTCTCTGTTGTTCATCAACTCTTATATCAGACATGCATCATCTCTACTCAGCCCCTTCTTCTTCTTTGCTCAGCTCCTCCTTATTCACATTCTTCTTCCAGCTTTCTTATTTTCTTCAACTCTCTTTAATTCTGCTGCATACTCTCTTCTTCTCTCTCTCCTTTTTCGTAAACTTTTTCCTCTTGGATATTACCCCCTTTTTATACAAGATAGCTTCATGACTATTTGTATTCTACTAGGAATTCGAAATGGACAGTCATGTCTCTTTGCCTTCTGCCTTCTCATCTCTTTTCAGCTTACTCAGAAAAATGTAACTGTAGGTGCTTATTTTAATATTACAGTGGGATATTTTCTTTCTTCCGGAGACATGCCAATGCATCACAACAATATAAATTTAAATAAAACATTTACATTCAAATTTGAATGAGAACTCCAGCTCATTCGTTTTGTCTCTTGGCTTGCTGGATTTTGTCCTTTTCTACTGCTGTCGAGTGGCTGTTATATATCTTGGTTCATCTCTGTATTTATTTATCTGTTCACTGGACTTGTGTGCATTACCATTTCTGTTCTCGTGTGACCTGTCAACATTATGTGTTCATATTTATGTTCACTGAGCTTTCATTTCTGCACGCTCTCCTCTTCTTTTCCTTTTCCATACACATTCATCTAGCCTAACTCTCCTATCTGTTTTCTCCTATATTCAGTTCCTTGTTCATTCCAGTTATATAACCGCTGTATGTACGACTACCTTTTAATCAAAACTAAAATAACTCTCAACGTTTCATAAACCCTGTTTGACCACACGGATATATCAGTGCTAACTATCTTTACCATAGATTATGAACAGTATAACCTTTGGTTTAATCAATTCTCGACCTGTACATATATAAACCCGCGTTCACATATTCCTTTATTACAACGTCCTTCAATTATTAACGAAATCCTACAGCAATCGGCATTCCTTTATTAACTCGTAATCCTTAGTCAAACAGTCCCGATCAATTAGAACTTTGGCTTGGGACCCACATGTACAACTCATATGCCAACGTGGAGTCAACACTCAACCATTCGTATGCGCCTTATCATATATATATATATATATATATATATATATATATATCAATCAACTCACAACGCCCCGTAATATACATTGAACCATGCAACATATTAATTCAGAGGCGGTAAGATTCCGATGGGGTAGCAGACTCGAGCAGATAGTGGAGGGAGACCCCCTCGGAATACATGACGTCATCCTCAGCTGGGCCCATGGTTTCGCTATAGTGTTAAAATATGGTTTACGCCGACTGTACAATCTCCTCGCCCATTAACTCGGGTTCGCTACCTCCGGTTTCGTTATTTATTTACTCTGACACAGGGTTCTAGCCTATATTCCAAGTTCTGGTCCGCATTTGTTATTTATCAAAGTGTTCACTTTTCAATGTATTTCTATTATTCGACTCCGCTCCATTCAATTATATATATATATATAACATTTCATCGTATTTCAATGATATATATATATATATATTCGCCTCCGATGCGATGCAAATCAGCGATCGCAAATCGCAATGTTTGAATGCCAAACCGGTTAATTGTTCCACAGCCCGATCCGATTCAATCGGATATCGCCAATCGCCTGAATTGATATCACTCAACTATTGTAGCTCCAATGTGCTCCGATTGCGATTCAATCGGAAATCGCCAATCGGTAATTGCAATGCGCTTCCACCTTTGGACTCTTCACATTTCCGATCCGATTGGGGAGGGGTCCCACCTTATAAAACTTTGTTTTATGCACTCCATAATATATATGCCTTGGACCTTTGGTTCTTTTGTTTTCGGGATTAATAATATGAAACTTATAATAAAGCGCTCCTTTTGTATATATTTATGCTTTGACCTTTGTTTATATGATGCGCTGCACATATATGTAAGGTGATGGATATATATATATATATTTTGCCGCTGGAGTGAAGTGATTCCCGGAATTATGTTTGTATATGTTATATGTGCTCTGCTTGTATATAACTGATATATATGTTTATATATATATATTTTGCCGCTGGAGTGAAGCGATTCCCGGAATAATGTTTGTATAAGTTATATGTATAATGCCGGTTGGAGAGTGCGATTCTCGGAATTTTATAACAGCTCTCTGCCTCTGTCTCTGCCTCTACTGCGCTAGTTGGAAAGTGCGATTCCTGGAGTATGGTTCTGCATTATATGCGTAACGCCCGGCTTGGGGTATGATTCTCGGTATTTTATAACTGCTCTGCCTCTGCCTCTGCTGCTTCTGTCATTCTGCCTCTGCTTCTGTCTCTGTGATAACGGCTCTGCCTCTGTTATATTCGCTTCCTCTGCCTTCATTTGCTTCTTTGTTGCCTCCATTGTATTCACTGCCTCCTTTGCCTGTCTCTGCTTCAGCGCTGCCTCCTTTGTTTCCTTCATTTGCTTCTTTGCTATCTTCATTGCCATGATAACAGCTCTGTCTCTGTAGCTATTTGTCTTACACTCTCTCTTTTAATTCATCTGCTCCTTGACTGATGCTACTCCTTAATTCTCCTTTTGCTGCCTTTGCTTCTTTAAATGAACTTGTCTCTACTGCTCGACTCTCTCTATATCTTGCTGCTATGCTGCTCTCTTTGCCTTGTTGCTGCCTCAGATGTTCCTCCTTTTCCATCTCCGTTGCCATCAATGACAATATTTCCAACACTCTAATAGTTTTAGCACCCTTTCAACATATTGTCATGATCCTTTCAAGACCTGTTGTAGATTAGTATATCATAAAAAAATACTAACACAAATTTTCTAAGGAAGGGTTTGAAAATGGAATTCATCAACCATTGAAATTTAGAAGGTGCATTGGTAAGGCCAAAAGGCATGACCAAAAATTCATAATGACCCTCATGAGTTCAAAATGTTATTTTTAGAATATGTTCAGTCTTCATTCTAATTTGATGATATCTTGAACAGAGATCCCAGTTGGTAAAATAAATTTCTCCATGTAATTCATCAATCACAAGAATGGGAAATTCATATTTATTAGTGAGCTTACTGAGCTCCCTATAATCCAAAAACATGTGCCATGATCCATCCTTCTTGTGCACCAAGAATACTGGAGCAGAGAAAGGACTTTGGCTTGGTTGAATTATACCAAGCTCTAACATTTCTGCAATCATACGTTCAATTTTTCTCTTTTGGACATAAGGATATATGTAAGGCCTGATGTTTGGAGGAACTCTTCCTGAAATCAAATGAATAGCATGATCATGATCACGGATAGGTGGGAGTCCTTTGGGAGTTTCAAACACCTTGGAATGATTGTCCAAGACTTTTTGGAGATATGGAGAAATAGATGATTTTGATGTTGGAACTTATAGTGAGCATAATTGTGTAATTACGTCTCATTTTTCTTTTTTCAGAAGCTTTGTCATTACATTAGAGCTTATTATCTTTCTCCACCTCCCTGTGATAACCCATAATTCAAATTCCTTTCCTTTAAAAAAAAATTCAAGGAATGTTCTTGAAAATTAAAGGCTACCATCCTCAAATATTTTAACCATTGCACTCCTAGTACAACATCATCACCTGCCATTGGAATGGAAAACATTGGAATATTAAATACATATTCCCCCATGGTTACCTTGATATTATGGAATTTTCCAGAGCAATTTATTGTTCCTCCATTTGCAACCATCACTTGAGATTCTGGTGCCAGGTATAGGAATAAATTCAATTCCTTGGCTACCTTACAATGAATAAAATAATGGGTACTACTTGAGTCAATCAACACTTTTAACTTTTTCTTCTTGATATTTCCTTCTATCTTGAGAGTTTGAGAAGTGGTAATTCCTACCAATGCATTACAGGATATGGTGAAACTCACTTCTTCTTTCTCTAGGGTTGGTTCCTGGTGTATATCCTCTTCTTTTGAAATTTCTTGTTCATTTTCTTCCTCCTCTTCACAATCTATTTAAAATAATTTCTTCTCAATACACATATGACCTTTAGTGTATTTGTTATCATAGCTGTAGCAAAGCCCTTTTGCTCTTTTTTAGACCAATTTTTGTGGTGTCAACCTTGTAGGTCGTGGAAGTCTAGAAGTAGTGACACTTCTATCTTTATAGATGTCAGTGGTAGGCTTCCTTGTCGCCATAATTTTACATTCAATTTTTCTTGCCAACCTCAATGCCTTCTCCAATGAATCAGGTTCCCAAAGGCGAACCTCATGTTGGATGTTATCCTTTAAAGTAACTATGAAGACATCAATCATGTGTTCCTTTGAAATATCAAATACCCTTATATTCAATTTTTGGAAGTCCTCAATGTGCTCCCCCATTGAACCATTTTGTTTGAGATTTATAAATTGGCTAAAGAAGGTCTTTCTCTTTGTATCCTCATAATGTGATATAATTTACTCCGTAAAAATTGACCAAGTGACAATTTCTTTACGAGAGAAAATCCATTGATACCTTACAAATGTATGTTTTTCTACATGTAAATTTTCAATGCATACCTTTTGTGTGTTTTTCACATTGTGGAGATCAAAATATTTCTCCATATATAGTATCCATGTTATGGGATCATTTCTATCGAACTTCCTAATCTCCATATTTGGAATATGGTGGGTCTTCCATCCAACATTAGAGTTTATGAAATCATGATTAACATTTTTTTTTTCTCATCATGATTTTCCTCTACTATATTTTCTCCATTAGGAATCATTTCTTGTATCAACATTGTCAAACCTTCCTTCAAACCTTCCATGTCTTCTTTTACATAATTCTTCATGTCTTCCATGTTGTCTTCCATTTTTTCATCGATGTCATCCATCTTAGCTTCCATGTCATTCATCTTAGCTTCCATGCCTTTATTAAAACCATCCATATAAGCTTCCACACCTTTCTTCAAAACTTCAATTTCATTTTTTGATGCTCTTTGCGAGAGTGAAATTTGGTGCACTTTCTCTTGTAATTTTGATATATCATGTTGCACTTCTTCCTCTTCATGAGTAATAGTATAGTATTCTGAGGGCTTCAAGGGTGTTGAATTCTTTTTAGGGGGGATTTCAAAACCCGATACTGATATCGATGCTTCAATGTGCCCTTGGAATCACTTCAAACTGATTTTTCAAACAAGGCTTATGCAATTTAAAAAACAAATACATACCCTTTTCTTGCTCTTGAGGAGCTCGATATTGATACTAAATTATCTTTATGATCTCAGGTCTTCAATATCTCAAATTTGGTCCCGTAGTAGCTCTCTGAATCTTCTTTCAAATGCGACATGTCTGACCTAATTTTGATGCTTTAAGGCAAATTTATGCCCAATCTCCCACAATGAAAAAATTATGGACTCGTTTAGTAGAGCAAACTTGTACGTCATTATTTCCTCCTTCAGCTCTGAAATTGATAATAGGAAACAACATTCCATTTTATTTCGGGTACTCTTTAGAGAAGTTCAATCCGATGAGAGAGTTATGATTATTTTCGCAAGGTCACCTCTTTTAGATGAACTTAGGGAACCTACAAAAATCCTAACTAGCATAGATCATATCTCCGAAAATATTATGGAACAAGATCTCAAATTTTTACACGAAGTTCCTGAGGATTTTGGCTTCTCGTGGTAAAAATTTCAACTTTTTAACCTTTGTATAAAAAACGTTATAGCGAAAATTTCACAATCACCTGTTTGGAGCAGCAAAACCCTAGAACCCAAAGCTCTGATCCCAAATGCTATGAAACCAGCTCAAAAAATAGAAGGAAAGAGAGACCAACACCTTAGAAATAAGTCACTTCGAGGAGGAAACCTCCTTTACATTACATAAATGAACAATTCTTGGATGGTACGAATTACAGAACCTCCTTTCTATATATACGAGTCCATGGGGTCACAATATAATCCTAGCTGACCTAACAATAATAATGTAAGCACATAATAATAACAATACGGGGGCTACAGGGGTAAAACAATAACAATAAGGGGGATATACTAACAAAAATAAGGGGCTACATTAGTAATATAGGGACCTAACATAGCATGATTAACAAGGAAATAAATAATGGAAAGCAACATAATAAAAATGAAACGAATGAGCCCAAGAAGATATTTTCTTGTAAAAATGCCATTTTATCTTAGAGATGAGTTGAGAAAATTTGGAAGATCTCAAAGGAGATTCTTTTCGCTTGTGAAATAAATCAAGTGTTTTTATTTCCATGGAACTGGACAATAGCAACAAAATGTAAGAATAAGCAAACCAATACTAATTAGCAGAAGATGCATCAAAGAAGAATGCTTCCTCAAGTAAGGAAATAGAGAAGATAATCATACATCAGGTACACAAATAATTCCTATGGTTATTTTTATTTGTGCAATGGATTCAAACATAAAGTTATTGAATGCAAACTGCATAAAAAGAAGCATATGAATTCAATAAGGCACACACCATTTGTACAATTTATTTTCCATATAAAATGGTATTTGTGTAGCAATATTGGTCACATGGCGAGAGACTATAAAACTATCTATACACTAAAAATATCTAGACAGAAGGGGGAAGACACTCCAATAAAATCAAACAATGAGTCAAAGAGAAGTGTAGACAAAATAAGGAAAACCACTCAACTATGTAAGAGGAAGAAAAAGGAGTAACTTGTCACTTCTATGATAAAGTGAAATCAGCCTAGTCTCACGAGGATTTTGTCATGAAAGGAATTAAGAATATTGGTTATAGAAATGTTATAGAAGCAACATATTAGGGTGAGAGAATCCACTGCAATTTTTAATTATGCATAGAATAAATCAATTAAATTTTGGTGTAATGCACAATCTAACCAAAATGTTGATGCAGCTAATGAAAAAGGTGATGCAATGCGCAATAATTTTGTTATCACTAAATTGAAATTGATGGGCTGCTCAACGGTCTATTCAGAGTAACTGTTTCAAACCACTTTTGGTTGGAACTTAGCCTTTCCAGCCTAAGAGGGATCTCGCAAGAATTTGTATGATATTCAATAGACAATACTTGGAACAAAGATGACTAACTCTTGAGTGTGTTTTTAATGGTTTTTTATGTAGGTGAAGTATCTGAATTAATAGTTACCATTGGGCATGGAGTCAGAGTGAAACTAAATTAAGCTAAGGAATTTGTACTCTCATTAAAACATAACTTGAACAATAAACTATATGCATAAAGGAAGTTGGAGCATGTTTAACCATAAATTCCAAGTGATTGCACATCAAGCAAACTGAATAAACATTAAAAAGGTAGATAAGAAAAACACATATAAGAGCACATGATGAATCTCATGTCTAAGAGAATATTTGTGCAACTGTATATTAATCAATGAAAAATATTACAGAAGTAGCATGTAGCATAACATCAATCAACCATCCTTAATCTTCTCATCTGACTATTTATAGAATTAGACACCTTTACATGTAGTCTACCAGCTAGGCTAGACCTTTGAATAATTCCAAAGACACCTTATCCAACAAGGAACATATTACAGGGAAATAATATAAACATATTTCTATTTTCAAGAGTTTAAAACCTAATAGGACTCTAACACCCTTTATTTCACTAACAACCTTTAAATGATCCATACATGATGGTGTTTATAGAACAAGATAGCTTTTTCTAACGTGACAATGACCATGACTAAGTAATAAACAGCCACACTGAAATCTAGGATTTGCTTCTCAGATTTTGAGGATGTGTTGTTATACTTGATGATCTGTCCAAAATGATGAGCTGGCAACCCAATCACCTTCGTTGCCAAGTGTTCTCATCAACCATAGTCTCCACTCATATAATATAACATATACAGATTGATTATGTGCTCCAAAAATACATTAAATACTTCAAAAAAATTAAAATTCTCCCTCGCTAAAAAAACAGAGCTCTTTAGGAAATTCTGTAGCGAAGAGTTTGTAGCATTCTTCACTTGGCCACTTCTACAAATATTTTGATTTCTCTGCTCATTGGAGGGTATTCATTAAGAAAAAATACTTAAATACATTCCTTTACTTACTCCTTTTATGAAATTCTATGGAAATTATGACATAAAGTAATCTTCAGCAAGTTCATAGAGAAAAACCAGCTTTAAGCTTGGAGTATGCTACGAACTTGCCTGATAAATTCCAGATTTTGAAATTTTCAATTCTCACCTCCGAAAACTATCTATAGTTGTGTGAAATTATAAGAGGAAGCATCATAAGGAAATATTGTCTTAAAACCTGCCTTTCCCTTTTTCATGGAGTAGTAGGTGGTTCATCTTCCATTAAAAACTGACCTATTTTTCTGAAAACTAGGGGTAAAAAATGAGCTCCAATATCCCAGTGCTTGATAATTTTTACAAAACAGGAGGATGATTTTGTAAATAAGGTCATTCTAAAGAAAACCCTGTCTTTTTTTTTTGAAGACCATCGCGAGATATTTGGAATATACATTTGAAAGACATGTCTAAAACAAGGAAAAAACACACTCTGAAAATAGAGCCCAATGACATATTTGAATCTCCCAATTTGTAACACATGTGAGAAAAGTGAAAGAGGTGAATGTTCCTTGCTCCATTTTTTAAAATAACCTCTCTAAATTTATTATAATTCATCTTCATTTACCCTTAAACTATTCTTTAAGTTGACTTCGTAAACAGTAAAAAACCACAACAATCCCCTTGTATCTTCTGGCAGAAATGCATGCAACTAGCATTGGTGAAGATCTATGCAAAACGTGGATCCCCCATGATCAAATTAAGGTCCATAGGCTCATATATAACTACTTAACCTCCATTTTTATTCTTCTTATGTGCAGCCATATTTTTGAAAACAACGCTGCCCTGTTTGAAATCTTGACACCTGCAAAAGATTGTTTGTGACAGCAAGCTGCTTGTTGACAGACCTGGAAACTCACCTATGAAAGCATCTAGACAGAAGATAAATGAGAAAAATTGTGGAAATGGATCAAGCAACTTACAAGGATTGAAAGGTAAGTGATGTGGCTTGAATGGATGAAGGATAAATGAGGAAAGGAAAGTGGGAGAGGAAAACGGAATGATGGTGATGTAATGATGGCCAAGCATGACATACATTTAATAATGAGTCATAAAAGGTATGCACATGATGAAAAAATGAAACCTAAACACTAAAAAAATGACAACTCATCGATCCCCTGATTTCTTGCAAAAAAACAAGAGTTCGTAGCGAGTTCAATTAGACAGATGAGAAATTTTCTATAGCATTGTCCGGTGAGTCTGTAGCGAAAACAACCTGTTTTGCATAGAAAATGTTGCAGCCTCGGATAAACTTTTTTAAGTGTAAAAAATGATCTAATTAACCTCATTCATTCAGATTTTTGAAATTTACCTATGAAAAGACCTTAGTTACATGAATTATCAGGACTTAAACCCTTTAAGACTATACACCAATCATGAAAATTGATCAATTTTCATGGATTTATTTGACCAAAACAACTTGACCTAAATCAAAATGACACTCCTAACCAACCTAATTGGCATTAATGATAACAATGGCTCCACTAGGCATGTTGTGCCCTTGTGGTGCAACAAAGAACCAATAACTCCAATGCCTTACATTGAAAAAACTGAAAATTTTGAATTTGATGAAAACTTCTTCAAGATTTTATGGCCTTCCCCTCGAGAGCTCAAACTTATTGAAAACTGCAATCCAAGCTAAAAAATAAATGTGTACATGCTAAAAATATTCTCAGAATACTTGAGCTTATTCACACACACACATACCTACACTATACTGTTGAGAAACTATTGAATCAGATGACACAAAAATGCCACTAAAGCCAATCAAGTAGTTGTTGAAATAAAAGGACTACTTGACTATGCACCAACAAAATCAAAACTGGAAAATATAATGGAAACTATCAATGGATCTGTTTCTCACAGTGACGACATGGCTGAAAACTTAGGCTGAAAAAATTCTCCATATAGTCTGCTACATAATAAATAAAGATATGATCTTTTTGATGAATAATATCAAAATCTTGAGCAAAGAAATCCTCATAGTTGAACACTTCACACTTGTTTTCCATGTCATTACATACTTTCATCTATGTCATCAAATTTATTTTTTAAAACAAAACATTTCTCCATCTTGATGTCAGAAGACAATAGCTCATATGCTTGTTTTGGCTGGAAAAAAATTTCAAGTGGTTGCATATGATCTTGAAAATGATAAGACTGAATTTGAGCTTCAAAAGCTTCAATATCTTTTTCAAGATGACGAACAAATTCATCTAAAAATCTAATCTTATTTTCAGGATTTCCTTTATGTGACTTTAAATATAAATACAGCGATGAAGAAAATTTCTCGCCAAATTCTACATCAGAGCACCATCCTGTGAAATCATAAATGGAAAGAGAGCTTGCCACAAGCTCTATTTTCTCCATCCATGTTTCCAATAAAATAAGTCAAAAACTAAAAAATGATTTAATATATCTAATAGGTAACCTTTCCACCCAGATTTTATAATTTCCTTGGAATGAATCATATAAAAGCCGGATGAATACATCTTCTTGTTTGACTCTAAGGAGCTCAATAAAGTCACAAAACTTTGATAC
The DNA here is from genome assembly GCA_034641835.2 of Pinus albicaulis. Taxonomy (NCBI): domain Eukaryota; kingdom Viridiplantae; phylum Streptophyta; class Pinopsida; order Pinales; family Pinaceae; genus Pinus; species Pinus albicaulis. The sequence goes on from CM076583.1 coordinate 22,849,596, forward strand.
ATGCTCTAAATTCAAGCTTAAATATTCTCCATCAAACTTAGGTCCAATACTTAAAAGATATGCATCCTTGGGAAAAATATTTGGAAATCCATAATTTTTTTAAAAGTCCACAGATGCATACCTTGAAGAAATTGTAGCTGCATCTAAGTCTCTCATTTCCTATTAGTGTTATCATGAAGCTATGAACTTCTAAATTCTTCAAGAATGGAGTCGCCAAGTTATAATGTAGCCTTGAATTTTTTTAGTACTACTACCTTCAAGAGTTTAGTATTTCTGCTTGAGCACCAAAATTTCAGGAAAATGTATCTTTAGTTTCCCGACAGATGCACCAAAATGTTATCCCTAAATTAAATTTGATGGGTTGCCCAACAGTCAATTCAAAGTAACTATTTCAATCCGCTTTTAGTTGGAACTTGTTGTTAGTGTGAATTCTAATTGCAATTGTATGAAAAAATATCACTTTAGTTGTGCATAACAAACAACCCTAACATCATGGCTGCCAATTTCTTTAGATCTACAATTAGTTGACCAAGACAAATGCTACAGAAATCTAGATCTATGCAGTCAAAGATATTAAACAACAAGTAATAAGAGATTCACCATGTGTCCAGTGAACAAGACAAGAATATTTTTAAAGAATTTTTGTATTTATGACACCTGGAAGGGAATATAGAAAGATGTTACCAGTCCCCCTCAATGGGAAGGGTTCTTGTATGTCCTCAATGCTTCATATCTAAGATCTCTCTCTCTTGATGGTGTAGAAAACCTAGACAAAAATGGAACTCAAAGGGAGCTCACAAGCAAAATGGTAGCAAAATATGGCAATGATGGAGGATCAAAGTCGGACCAAAAGTATAGATCCAGAATGATCTTTAGGCAACAAAAGGTAGTGATTGAATGGAAAAAACCTTCTATTTATAACAAAATATTGAGTTAGTCTAGCTATTGGTGCATAATTAAAATATTATTAACAAAATCTACATCCAAATTTTATGGAATATTTTATTATATTTGTTGGAGGGAAAAAAAATTGAATTTGGTCAAATCCTTTTATTTGTAAATCATAGATAAATAGATGATTTATTTATTTATTTAAGAATTTGGTTGAGTGATAATTAAATAGATAGTGATTTATTCAATTATTTATAAATGATTTAGTCAAATTTAACAAGGAATATTACTTAAATAATGTTTTAAATAATTATTCCTAGAAAATAATAAGATAAATAACGATTTATCTAATAATTTTCATGTTTTGGGTTAAATATGACCAGGAATATTAATTAAAATGTTGTTTAACTAATTATTCCTTGAGTAAAATAAAACGAATAAGGATTTATTCAATTATTCCTTATGGGGTTTCCTGTTTAGACTTTAAAAAACTTCATAAATTATGGATTAGTAAGTTATTTTTCATAGTGAAAGAAATTTTACTTATGGTTAAATTGGTCTTACATGGTGTACTTTGGTCCATCTAATAGTAAAATGTTATATAACCAAAAATTGGTGTAACATATTTCCCCCCAGTGTGCGAGGTTTAGGAGCTAATCATATGACTGAAGTACATTGTAAGAACTCAATCACTAGACACCGAAGGGGAAGTTAGAGAGAGAAATATAAGGTATACTAAAGCGCTAGAGGAAAATACCCTGAGGAGGCGAGACATATAGGTGTGACAAGTCTCGTTTATAAGTGAGTACCTGTTCTAAAAGAGGCGGGGGAGCTATGCCCACCCAGATAAAGTACAAAGAATAATGTGTCCAGTAAACAAGGGACTAAACTATATAGTACATGCTAGCAGAAACATGAGCCAGATAAGAAAAATGATAATAGATCCCACATGCATAATGTGCTTGGGTTAACAACTAAGACTTATACAATAATATCTGAGTACATGAGATATAAGTACAACCAAAGAGGCCTTGTAAAACAGGAGTGTGCTTTGAAAATCTGAATGATACATGCAAACTAAAGAGGCACTACAAGTGAATGAGGCCAAAACCATCAAATCTATGGAGCTTCATCGAAGGCTGTAATAGAGAGGTCATCTGGGCATGTGGGGGGCTTGCTGAAGAGTCACCCCCTCATGAGGTCTGAAACATCTCACACATACCCGGGAATCACTGGTACAAAATACCGCATCACTAAACCATCGAGTATACAAATCTCGATTATTTTGTAAGGAGTTGGAGCTGAGAAAAATTCAAGTCAAAGGGAAATAAAGATTCCCTTTGCCCGATCCGAGGCACTAAACAAGAGTGGAAGTTGAAACCAAGGTACACTACCCTCTAGACCTGTCTTCTAGAATGAATGTGCTGATGTTGATAGATGGAGGTCTACCCTAGGTGAGGCAATAAGGGTTCCTCACCTAAGGCATAAGAGATAATAGTAGAGCAACTGATAGAGTTACACCAGGGATGATGGGGGAATGGGTGTAATGAGTAGTGGAAAGACAAATTCCCTTGTTAGAGCATGAAGGGCATGGATCACCTGGCAACAACTAACAGAATATCAAATGGGAGATGGTATAGTATGACTAAAGGCCGAAGTGTGCGACACAAGAGAGGGAAAAAGCAATGAAGGATGGATGACTATGATGGGATACAAAGGGAATCAGGATAGACTCCATGAATGCGATGATGACTCAAATCGAATGCTCTAAATAAGGGAAACTCAATGATATTGCCACACAGAATAGGCCTGGTGGGGACCATAAAAAACATGAGTACAAGGTGGGTACTCACGACGAAAATCGACATGAGCATGAACAAGTATGAAGGAAAGATGGTGCCCCAATAAAAAGTGTTGCAAGTAAAGGAATTCAATTGTGAGGAGTGGTGAAGTGACCCTTCATGGAAAAAAAATTTCTAGGTTAAGTATCAAATCACAAAAAAAAACTGACACATACCCATTTTAGAGTTCGGTGAGAGATTTCCAATGGTATGGACGGTCTGTCAAACTGAGCTACGGTTTGGCTGCAGTGGGTGAAATAAAAATCTGTGGTTTCTCTTTTAATAAGGCATTTTCCCTCCAAACTCACTCGTTTTCAAGTGTAGCTGTGGTGAATGTAGAGAGGAGAAAAGGCCCTAAATCTTGTGGCGAGTGTAGCGAACAAACCGAACATTGTAATCAAGATCCACCAGTTGCAGGTAAGAGGCCTAACCATACTATTTCAATTAGGGGGATCAAAATTTCAGTTTAGGCACCCAAAGCTCATGAACAGGCCAGGTCGCACCTTTTGGGGCCTATTTTGTGACCTGGGCAGTAGGTACTGGGAAGAAAACTGCGACCTGTCCCAAGAAATGACCTAAAAAGTGCGACCTGCCAGAGAAATGGGGTTTCAATGTTGTTTTTGGCTGAGAGCTAGGATTTTTATGATTTAGGGGCATGGGTGTCCCTAAGCATGTTATTTTCATGCCAAAATTTATTTAGAAAAGGGGAATATAAACACATTTTTATGATGTGGTGCGCCATTTTTTTCATTATGTTTATGCAGTTCGAGAAAGGGAATAGAGGATTATCAATCTCTTTTGGTACTTCATATATGAAGCAAATGGACTTAATTTTCTTGGTTGGCATACACGGTGTCACTATCCCAAAGAGTGGATTTGGAGAAAATGAATTGGTGCTTTCCTAGAAAACCCACAGGTTGGTCAACAACAATGTCTAGGGGACTGGGTTGCTAATGGAAGAGGAAGGAATGATAAGGGAGATCATCCCTAGAGTGATCTAAAGTGGTATTGGACTCTAGAGGTTCTTCAAAATGGGGAAGAATGATGGTACTAGAGTCAACATGACCAGATGCAGTATGAGGGTTGTAGAGAATTGCTTCTCCTAGACTCTCAAATATGAGTGCCCCCTTACCAAAACATTTGGTTTCAATGTAATGACTGCAAGGACTATGTGGTTCAAATGCATGGTTTCGATGTAAGGGGGGAGAGATAAATTCAGGGGTCATAAATTCTTCCATAATGTCGTCATTGTAATAGAAGATGGGGTGACTGGTGGAAGAAATACCACCTGACGTGGCGAAGCTACCTGACTCATCATCATGAGAAGAGAGGTTCCCATGAGCACTCTCACCGAGGGTGACCGAAAAACAAGTAGATGAAGGATCCACCGATTTTGAGCCCAAGGTGATCACTAAAGGGAGGTCATGCAAAACAAAATGAGAAGTCTAAGGGGGGTCTTCCATCGTGGATCTCATAGATGATGACAGGTAGTGGACAGTGGCCGAAGACTCTGTCATTTTGACATCCGAAGGGGGAATGCCTATGGGAGTGAATGTGTCTTCTAGTTTTGCTAAAGACAAACATGCAAATAAGGTAGTGATGGACTCGTCGCGCTTGCCCTCGAATTGGAAAACCGATTCCAAAGAGGAGTGGTACTCTTCTAGGTGGGGATAGAGGTAATTTTAGTGGCCATGGAAATCACACAAAGCACAGGGGTGATTTTTGCACAAAGTGTTGAGTTTATTGGCTGACTTAGGTAAAGTAACATGGAATTCTGGGATATCAGACTCAAGAAATGCTTCATTCACCATGGGCTTGAGACGAGGCAATTGAGGAAAATTATGGTTGGCATGACCGACAACATTACACAAATCACACGGATGGGGGGGGGGGCTACACTTTGGAGGCTAAGGAGGAGCAAGGTTTGTTAGGGCAGCCTTGTCTTTAGGTGCCTTCTTGTGATCTTTTCCACCTTCACCCGAAGCTATCACAATAGGAGTAGGTTCATGTTGAGGTGGTTGAGGCATGGGAGAAAAGAGAGGGGTCATGGCAACCGGTTGCACCGGGGTCAAAGAAGTATAAGGTTTGGGCTGACCAGGCAGGATAGTGGTTGGGTGATCAATGTACCAGACTGGGATCCCCACAGTCATGTTAGGAAGGGATAACGTAGCCATAACAGGTACCGAGAATAATTCAGGGGGGGAGCTAGGAACGGTATCTGACCAGAGGGGTAATGACCAGGTGGGACAACTCTGAGATGGTTAAGGCCAGGAGGAACTGTGCCAGGAGGATAGAGAGGCTCATGGGTACCAAGTATAGATGAGGGGCCTATAGGAGGGGGTCTTTAAGGCTAATTTGAGGTGCTAGGAGCAAGTTTCAGGGGGTGCGACTACTGACTAGTCGAAGCGGGCCATTTGAGGTTGGACCAAGATGATTGCATCATGCAAACATTCGACAAGATGGGATCGGAGATAGGAGGAGAGAGACCAGGGAATGAACCAAGAAAAGAGGATTATTTTTAGACTTCGGGTGAAACACTGGTCAAAGGATTGAATATTTTTTTATTGGCCACAGTAGAGATGATGGACTCAAGGGAGATCTGAGACTTTGGTTCGTAATACATCAACTGGTCAATGGTGATAATAATTTGGTTATGAAGAAAGAAAATCTTACGGTGAACTGCAGATGGGATAGAATACATCGCATAAGTGTAGCTATGACCCAATAGAATGTCATAATCTAGGGGGGAATCAATGACTTCAATGTCAACACAAAAAGTCTTTCCCATAAGAGTAATAGGACAATTGCATAACATGCCTATTGGCTGGCAACAGTGGCCATCCCATGCTTGGAGGGTGATAGTGGAAGGGGCCAACTCAGGATACCTGATTTACTTCCAAACTGAATCAGACATCACACAGGTGGATGCCTGCATGTCAATGATATAGCGGGAGACGTTGGCATTCTGGATCTTGGCGGGGATTTCGAAGGTGATGGAAGTAGGAATGGGAGGATGTTCTTACTGGTCAACATTGAAGACGATCAAATGATCATATGGAGGATCCACAACACCCATGGTTGTTAGAAGATATTTTCATTATGAAGGGAAAGACTAGAGGAGTTCCAGCATTGAGATGGTAGCAGGAGATTTTGCCAAATCATCTACTATAATATACAAATGGGAAACTTTTCTAGAAGCAACGTTTCGGCATAATGGTCCTTGGGGAATCTTGGTATGAACCTCTACCTTAGGTTGAAGGATCTATAAAGGACCATTATTTGTCGAAAGAGGCTATGTGGAACCTGAAGAAGGGGCCTCAGGGACAGACGTAGTGGGAGGCTTGTCGTACTGACGGGACCGAGTCTGAAGGTTGAGGTCAGTGGTAATGGTTTGGTCAGAGTTCATCATGAGAATATGGTAATAAAAGGTACCAGATGGAGGATTTTTATTGGTTTCCTAACCTTTAGGGGGTTAGGAAGCCACAAATCCTTGTTGGGGGAAAGGATTGGTAAACACAGCCAGCTAGATAGGTGCAACATTGGGAGGAACTGAAGGGGAGGTTTTTTGTCCTCGTGATGCTGCTTGATTCTCCCACATCTTATGAATTTGAGGTAAAATAAGACAATCATGGGTGTAGTGACCATAGACACCACAACCAAAAGAAGCATTATTCATGCGAACATGCATGTATTACTTTGGCTGAGTGCCCTGTTGCTAGTTAGCAGTGTTAGGTGAATTCCCTTTGGGATCAAGTCCTGGGTTATAAGGGGCAGATTGATTTTGGCTTTCTTTCCTCTTCTTTTTGGAAGTATGAGGACTAGTCATTCCCTGTTATGCATACACTTTCCCTTGGGGAGGTGGTGGATACTATTGCAAGGGTTGAGAAGGCAAGGGAGGCAGGGGTGCTAACGCTGGAGGAGCTGAAGCACCAGGCTGTGGATACAGATAATAAGCAGGTTGGGAAACATTGTGATAAATAGATTGGGAAAAAGGAGGAGGCATGCTGTATCATGGATACATGTTACCGGGATGGAGAAAGTTGTGGGAGGAGCTGACCCCTCCCTAAGGGAAGCTATAACCCATGGGAGGATGAGTGTATGGATGAGAAAGGGCTCCAACGATACCGTTGGCAGCATGGGATTCCCTCGGTTCATTAGCACCACCGGGTCTAGGGAGATCAAGTAATACGGTATAAACATTACCAGACTATGCGTAGATCAGGTCATATTTCAATGCAATCTAGAGAGCAGCTTCTTATGTCTAAGGGAAATGAGATGCAACATCTTTTCCAATAGCAGGAAAGAGGGATCTGAGAAACCAGTCCATATACACATGGTATTCGAAGGTAGGGGCTCGACATAGGCTCCTTATTCTCCACCATTCCTGGACATGATCAGATAGGTGGGTCACAAACGATTGACAGGAAGAGGTCAAAATTTCAGTACTAGTGTCATAACGAAGGGGAAGCTGGAAGTAAGACAAAAAAGCCAGAGAAAGAGTCGTAAATGTAGTATGAGAGGAGAATGCCTGGTCAACATACCACTTAGAAGATTCTCCAATAAGCATACGCTTGAACAACCGAATATGGACAGAGTCATCGATGATGGAGTTAGACGAACACCACATGTGGAAATATCTGACATGGTTTGTAGGATCTTCTCCAGCAAGACCTCCAAAATTGCGGATGTCAGAAGGGAGAATGGTTCGCATAGCAGGCCAACTGGGATCATGGTGTATGGGGTTATTGATCAACTGGTTAAAATAGGGAAGAATGAGACCTACCATATAAGGGATCAAGGGAGTAGCCGAGATAGTTCCTGTTGTGGTCCCACTAGTAGTATTCCCAGCATTAGGGTCGAGGCTACGACAAGTGTTAGGTCCTGAACCAGACATGGTGAAGGTGATAGGGGGAGAACTGGGGATAGAGCTAGAAGGGGAACCCGATGAACCAGAAGTGGAGTCAGAGTGGGGACTCAGTGGAGGACTAACTCGAATCCTACGTCGAGGAGTAAGTCTTCCTAACGGAAAATAAGGATGAAGGCCAAGAAGTCTCTGGGACAGATGCCTTGGGGACGAAATAATGGAATAAAAAACATGGATCACAAAAGGAAGAGATATCAACAAGTGCAAGGAGGTGCAGGATCAAATTATTACAATGTCGAAACAAGGGCAAAGAGGTGCGGGATCAAATGATTACAATGTTATAGTATTGGTCTGGCAGTGTAAACCATGCACTCTTCACTTAGGGTGTGTGTTTTAAGTGTGTTAATTTTAATTTTTAAACCCAGACGTGTGTAGAGAAAAAAAAAGTGTGATGTATAACTGTAAATAAATATGCAAATAACAGTAAAGTAAATTGAATATAACAGAAAATAAACAGCTAAAGATGCATCAATCTAAACCCAAGGAGGTGGGCTTCCCAACAACTAGTCTATGGGTGGGAAAAAATCTATTCAAAACGCACAAAAATAGCCAATCGATCTAAATTCGGGAGGGAAAATGATCTAAAGGTCAGACCTACTAGAAATAGGTGCAGAAAATAGCAAAAAACGAAAGGGAAAAATGTTGCAAAATGAGGTGGCGAAAGGCTGCAATCTGAAGGGAAGCGGAGGGGATCCTAAAGGAGGACCAAAAAAAACTGAAAAGAGGTGTTTTGAATGGATGAACAACCAATATGAAATGGATCTGAAAGTATAGGATCAAATCTGAAAAATGGTTGAACACACTGAAATATCGGATGACCCACTTCAGCTAAATTCCTCCTATAAATGTGGAATCATACTGAAGCCCTAGGGGGTTAGGTTCCTACTTCGACGAGTAAAATAGAGCAAGTATAGGTCCAATATGGGTGGAGACAAAGGTAAAAAAACCTTGAACAGTAGCCCAGAAAAAACCAGAAAAATCACAAAAAAATTCCTGCAAAAAGTATAGGTCGTAGTTTCTGACCTGTTTTCAGTAGAGGTCGAAGGTTTCAGGTATTTTTCTACATCCTGGAGGTTGAGGTTACAATTTTTGGCCCAAAAAATGTGACCTGCACTTCCGACACTCTCGAGAGAAGGTTTCAGAAAAAAATGTCATCTCAGCTACAGCTAATACCTGTCACCTGTGCAATAGGCCCGGAAACACACGGAAGTGAGAATTTTTATTGTTTTACGCTTTTAAAGGTTAAAAAAAACATCAAGAAAAGAAAAAAAAGAAGCTGAATAAAACCCTTAGGGGTTGAAGCAGCTGGTCATGTAGGGATCTGAAAAACGATAGTGGTCGTAATTATAAACCCTTGTGGAGTCACTAGTTGTTAGTGTGAATTCTAATTGCAAGCGTACGAAAAAAGCTCACTTTAGTTGTGCATAAAAAACAACCCTAACATACAAGATGGCTACCAATTTCTTTATATCTGAAGTTAGTTGACCAAGCCAAATGCTACAGAAGTCCAGATCTATGCTGTGAAAGATAGTAAACAACAAATAATACAAGTTGCATCATGCATCCAATGAACAATATGAGAATATTTTTAAAGAATTTTTGTATTTATGACACCTGAGAAGGGAACATAGAAAGAAGTTATGAGGCTCTCTCAATGGGATGGGTTCTTGTATGTCCTTAGCACTTCAAATCTAATATTTCTCTCTCTCTTTATTGTGTATAAAACCCAGAAAAAAAATGGAACTCAAAGGGATCTCACAAGAAAAATGGTAGCAAAATATGACAATGGTGGAGGATCAAAGTCAGACCAAAAATATAGATCCAGAGTGATCTTTAGGCAACAGAAGGTAGTGAGTGAATGTAGAAACCCTTCTATTTATAGCAAAATATTGAGTTAGTCTAGATATTGGTGCATAATTAAAATATTATAAACCAAATCTAGATCCAACTTTTATGGAATATTTTATTATATTTGTTGGAGGGAAAAAGAATTTTAATTTCGTCAAATCCCTTTATTTGTAAATAATAAATAAATAAATGATTTATTTATTATTTTAAGAATTTTTTTGAGTAATAATTAAACAAATAGTGGTTTATTCAATTATTTATAAACGATTCAGTCAAATTTAACAAGGAATATTATTTAAATAATGTTTTAAATAATTATTCCTAGAAAATAATAAGATAAATAATGATTTATCAAATAATTTTCATGTTTTGGGTCAAATATGACCAGGAATATTAATTAAACTATTGTTTAACTAATTATTCCTTTAGGAAAATCAAACAAATAGGGATTTATTCAATTCTTACTCATGGGGTTTCCTGTTTAGACAATAAACAACTTAATAAATTATGGATTACTAAGTTTTTTTCATATTGAAAGCAATTTTACTTACGGTAAAATTTGTCTTACATGGTGTACTTTGGTCCATCTAATAGTAACACGTTAGATGACCAAAAATTGGTGTAACACTTACCCTTTCAAACTTGAGAGGGATCTCTCAAGAATTTGTATGATATTCAATAGACAATTCTGTGAACAAAGATGTATAACTCTTGAGTGTGTTTTGAATGGTTTTTTATGCAAGTGAATGATGTGAATTAATATCTACCATTGGGCATTGAGTCAGAGTGGAACTCAATTACATGAAAAACATCTATCATGGCAACTGAGGCATTTGTACTCTCATTAAAACATGACTTGAACAATAAAATATATGCATAAAGGAAGTTGGATCATGTTTAACCATGAATTCCAAGTGATTACACATAAAGAAATATGAATAAACACTAAAAAGGTAGATAAGGTAAACACATATAAGAGCACGTGATGAATCTAAGATCTGAGAGAAGCTTTCTGCAACTATATATTACTCACTGAAAAATATTACAGAAGTAGCATGTAGCATAACATCGATCAACCATATATAATCTTCTCATATTCCTATTTATATAATTAGACACATTTACATGTTGTCTTCTAGCTATGCTAGACCTTCAAATACTACCAAAGACACCTTATCAAACAAGGAATAGATTACAAGGAAAGAATATAGAGATATTTCTGTTTTCAATAGTTTAAAATCTAATAGGACTCTAACACCATTTATTTCACTAACAACCTTTAAATGATCCATACATGATGGTGCTTATCGAACAAGATAGATTTTTCTGAGGTGTCAATGACCATGACTAAGTAATAAACAATCACACTAAAATCTAGGATCTTCTTCTCGGATTTTGAGGATGTGTTGTTATACTTGATGATGTGTCCAAATGATAAGCTAGCAGCCCAATCACCTTCCTTGTTGAGTGTTCTCATCAACCATAGTCTCCACTGATAAACTATAACATATCCAGATGGATGATGTGCTCCAAAAATACATCAAATACTTCAAAAACATTAAAATTCTCCCTCGCTGCAAAACAGAGCTCTTTATTCATGTTCGTAGCGAAGAGTTTGTAGCATTCTTCACTTGGCCACTTATGCAAATATTTTGACTTCTCTGCTCATTAGATGGTATTCAATAATCCAAAATACGTAAGTACGTTCCTTTACTTACTCCTTTTATGAAAAATTATGGAAATTATGACATAAAGTAATCTTCAGTGAGTTCGTAGCGAAAACTCGGCTTTAAGCCTGGAGTGCGCTATGAACTTGCCTGATAAATTCCATATTTTGAAATTTTCAATTCTTACCTCCAAAAAATGTGCATAACTATGTGAAAGGATGAGAGTAAGCATCATAAGTAAAAATTGGCTTAAAACATGTCTTACCCTTCTTCATGGAGCAGCAAGTGGGTCATCTTCCATTAAAAATGGACCTATTTTTCTGAAAACTAAGGGCCAGAAATGAGCTCATATCTCCCGGTGCTTGATATTTTTTACAAAATGGAAGGAGGTTTTTGTAAATAATATTGTTATGAATAAAATAATATATTGGTTTTGTGAAAACGATCTCCAAATGTCCGTAATATGCATTTGAAAAACATGTCTAAAACGTGGAAAAATGCACTTTGAAAATAGAGCCGAATGACATCTTTGAATCTCCCCATTTGTAATAGCTGTGATAAAAGTGAAAGAGGTTAATGTTCTTTGATCTATTTTTGAGAATAACATATCTTATTTTTTTATAATTAATCTTGGTTTACCCAGAAACTATTGTTGAATTTATTGCTTAAATAGTAAAAAAACACAACAATCCCCTTCTATCTTCTGGCAGAAACGCATGCAGCCAGTATTGCTGAAGGCCTCTCCAAAACTTGGATCCTATGTGAACAATTTAATTTCCATAGGCTCATATCTAAATACTGAACCTCCCTTGTTGGTCTTCTTATGTGTAGGCATATCCTCCAAAATAGCGCTTCCCTGCCTGAAATCTTGACACCGGTAAAAGATTGTTTGTGACAGCAGGTTGCTTATTCATAGAGTTGGAAACTCACCTATGAAAATATCTAGACAAAAGCTAAATGATAAAAATGGTGGAAATGGATCAAGCAGCTTACAAGGATTGAAAAGTATGTCATGTGGCTTGAATGGATGAAAGCTAAATTAGGAAAGGAATGTGGGAGAGGAAAACAGAATGATGGGGATGTAATGATGGCCAAGCATGCCATAAATTGAATAATGACTCATAATAGGTATGAAAATGATGAAAAAATGACCCCTAACCACTGAAAAATGACAACTGATCGATCCCCTTACCGCTTTCAGAAAAACACGAGTTCGTAGCCAATTTAGTTAGAAAGATGACAGGTTCACTACAGAACTCTCAGGTGAGTCCGTAGCAAAAACAACCTATTTTGCACAGAAAACGTTGTAGACTCATGTAAACTCTACCAAGTGTAAAAAATGACCTAAGTAACCTCATGCATCCAATTTTTTGAAATTTACCTATGACAAGGCCTTGGTTACATGACTTATAAGCACTTAAACCCTTTAAGACTATATACCAATCATGAAAATTGATCAATTTTCATGGATTTATTTGTCCAAAACAACTTGACCTTAATCAAAATGACACTCCTAACCAACCTAAGTTTTATTAATGATAATAAATTCCAAGAAATTGGAGACTGATAACATGGATTTGTCTTAACTCTTTGCCCAAGGAGGAGGTGGAGTGCCCTATTACATCTACATTTGGGATGGAAATTGATAAATAAATAAAGTAAAAATGTAAAAGAAGAGAAAATAATAAAAAGTTCCAACATCGCATTTCCTTCAACAAACATTGACTTATAAATTTTATTTTTTTCAATGCAATAGGCACTAATGACTATCATATTTTGAATTATCTAGTAGCTTGAGTGAATTGGAAAAATAAAAGGCATTAGCGAATGAGAATAAACATAAAGGAACAATACACACATATCAAAGAAATAAAATTACAAGAGATGGGGACACACAAATGCATTCCTATGATTTGGTTTTCCAATAATTTCCCTTACCATATTTGGTGCAGTTGGTCTCGCTTATCTTCAACAAGGATAAAATGACTTGGAGGAGGTAAGGGAAGATCGTGAATGGGAAGCGACAATCAGGGAAGAGAATTTACAGAAGAGTATCTTTAATATATATTTTATATGCATGAATAAATAAGTTGGAGGTATCTACATATGGATTAAAAACCAATGTTGGAAAGCTAAAAATGATGGTATGAATAGATATGTATCCTTAACTGGTATTAATGAGAATAAGTTCAACTAGAAAGAGCGGGTGATATGTGAATGTGGTAGAACATATATAAAAAAAACACTGGTACAATTACAATATGTTATTCTATAATTTCTCCTCCACTGCCTTGTGTGTCCCTGGGACGACTGATAGATCCAAGGATCACAATATCACCAGGGAGTTATAAATGAGACAAAGAATAGAATATAAAATTAGAGCCAATGATAGAAAATATCATCAATATATATCATTAGAAGCACAAACTATGTTCACGAAACACACTGACTATATGTCCAACACACCTCTAAATATGAGAATATTGAAAATTGTGACAAAGACAAAGTAGTTGGTGTGTGAAAGTTAATTCGTAGAGGATTAATCGACCACAAATGGACTATGTTTAATATCTAAGGAATGGCCTACAAAATTCTTAGAGTCAATGTGATGAGAGAAAAGATATGTTTAAATTAATGAATTTGTGGAATGGTATAAGAAATATAAGGGAATTCAAGTTATAAGTATGCATTATTTTTTTGGTGGAAAAATATAATGAGTAGTTTGTGCTACATACAAATAAGTTACAAAACATACCTTATATATAGATAGAGACACAACACATATGATATATAATAGGGAAAAATAATGAATGTTTAAGTATTGAGGGGTTTTTCAAACTACATTATATTATATATCATTTTTTGGGATTCAATTGTGTTAACTAAGTCATTCATCTATGACCATTTCCATGAAAGGTACTTGTAACTGACAAATTTATCATTATTTTTGGATAGTCCACTTAGAACTCATTGCATCAGGTGATGCTCACAGGGATGAAGAAGTGATATTGAATCTAGTGAAATGAATCACATAATGTCAATCACCACTTCTGTGGCTTGCACCTGGTAACCAGGACTTCCCAGGAGGTCAGCCACCCCAAATCACCTCTAGATCAAGCACGGTTAACTATGGAGTTTTCCCCACAATCAAGCCCACTTAGATAAATACCCCATTTGCAAAACCTTAGAAAGTATTGTGCCTCATGATATTGAAACTAGTGAAATGAATCACATAGCGTCAATCAACACTTCCATGGCTTGCACCTAGTAACCAGGACTTTTTGGGAGGTCACCCAACCCAGATCGCCAATAGCTCAAGCGTGCTTAAGTATGGATTTTTCGCCACAATCAATCCCACTTAGCTTGCTACCCAATTTTCGAAACCTTAGCAAGTATTGTGCCTCATGAACCATTCAAGAAGAGCTCCCTTCACTCTTAATATTTAAGTATTGAGGGTTTTTCTCATTTCATTGCATTAGATATCATTTTTTGGGATTCAAGTGCATTAAGTAAGTCATTCATATATGACCATTTCCATGAGAGGTAACCGTAACTCACTAAATTATCATGATTTTTGAATATTCCACTTAGCACTCATTACATCAGGTGATGCTCACAGAGGTAAAGAAATGACATTGAAACTAGTGAAATGAATCACATAGCGTTAATCACCACTTTTGGGCTTGCACCCAGTAACCAAGACTTCTCAGGATGTCACCCATCCTAGATCGCCTTAGGCTGAAGTGCAATTAACTGTGGAGTTTTCCCCAAAATCAAACCCACTTAGATTTCTACCCCATTTTGAAAAACTTAGCAAGTATTGTGGCTCATGAACTATTCAATAAGATCTCCCTTCACTCTTAGTATTTAAGAATTGAGGGGTTTTCACAGTGCATTATATTAGATATGATTTTTTTGGATTCAATTGCGTTAAGTAAGTCATTCATCTATGACGAATTCCATGAGAGGTATTCCTAACTAACTAAGTTCTCATGATTTTTGAATAGTCCACTTAGCACTCATTGCATCAAGTGATTCTCACAGGGGTGAAGAAGTGAGATTGAAACTAGTGAAATGAATCACATAGCATCAATCACCACTTCCGGGGCTTGCACCCGGTAACCAGAACTTCCTAGGAGGTCACCCATCTGACATTGCTTATGGCTCAAGCACAAATAAGAATGGGGTTTTCCCTAGAATCAAGGCCAATTAGCTTGATACCCCATTTGCAAAACCTTAGCAAGTATTGTGCCTCATGAACCATTCAAGAAGAGCTCCCTTCACTCTTAGTATTTAAGTATTGAGGAGTTTTCGCAATGAATTATATTATATATCATTTTTGGGATTAAAATATGTTAAGTAAGTCATTCATCTATGACCATTTCCATGAGAGGTAGTCATAACTGACTAATTTCTCATGATTTTTTAGTAGTCCACTTCACACTGATTGCATCAGGTGAAGAAGTGAGATTGAAACTAGTGAAAGGAATCACATAGCGTCAATCACCACTTCTAGGGCTTGCACCTAGTAACGAGGACTTCCTGGGAGGTTACCCATACCAAATCACCTCTGGCTCAGTTGCACTTAACTGTGGATTTTTCCCAACAATGAAGCCCACTTAGCTTTCTACACCATTTGTAAAACCTTAGCAAGTATTGTGCCTCATGAACCATTTAATAAGAGATCCCTTCACTCTTAGTATTTAAGTATTGAGGGGGTTTCATAGTGAATTATATTATATATCATTTATTTGGATTCAATTGCATTAAGTAAGTCATTCATATATGGCCATTTCCATAAGACGTAGTCGTAACTGACTAATTTATAGTGAATTTTTAATATTCCACCTATCACTCATTGCATCGGGTGACGCTCACAGGGGTGAAGAAGTGAGATTGAAACTAATGAAATTAATCGCATAACATCAATCACCACTTTTGAGGCTCTCACCTGGCAATGAGGACTCCCTGGGAGGTCACCCATCTAAGATCGCCTGTTGCTCAAGCATGCTTAATTGTGGAGTTTTCCCCATAATTAAGCCCACTTAGCTTGCTACTCCATTTGAAAAAGCTTATAAAGTATTTTTCCTCATGAAACATTCAAGAAGAGCTCCCTTCACTCTTATTATTTAAGTATTGAGGGGTTTTAATAGTGCATTATATTATATATCAATTTTTGGGATTCAACTGTGTTAAGTAAGTTATTCATCTATGACCATTACCATGAGAGGTAGTCATAAATGACTGATTTCTCATCATTTTTGAATATCCCACTTACCAATAATTGCGTCGGGTGATGCTCACAAAGGTGAATAAGTGATATTGAAACTAGTGAAATGAATCACATAGCATCAGTCACCACTTTCGGGGCTTACAACCGGTAACTAGAATTTCTCGAGAGGTCACCCATCCCAGATTGCCTCTCGCTCAAGTGAGCTTAATTGTGGCTTTTTCCCCATATTCAAGCCCACTTATCTTGCTATCCCATTTGCAAAACCTTAGCAATTATTGTGCCTCATCAACCATTCAAGAAGAGCTCCCTTCACTCTTAGTATTTAAGTATTGAGGGGTTTTTGTAGTGCATTATATTAGATATCAATATACACATATCAATATGTTGTCAATGTTATACATATTATTGACAAGATTTATGAGAAACATTGCAAATCCAATTCACATTATTATTACTTCTACCATACATTATAATGCATTGGAATTTATTGGCATGGACTACAAGTTACAATTTATGCACTCGTTAACATATGTGTTGAGGTTAATACAATATGTTAATTTGGTTGATATATGCATTGGGATTGATATATCTTAGTTCCATTGATACCATTTGGGTATAATTATATAATATCATGATTTTTGGCAACATGAGCATGCAATTCCGTATGATCCCAACTGCATTGATTTTCTATAACACTAAATTCCATGTGTGATACTATATGGATGGTTGAGAACAAAAATATCTCTTCTTCTCTTCTTTAAAATGTTTTGTTGTAGAAATAACATTCTCAGAGTGATCAAGAATAATACCATCATTTTTTTCAACAACAAAAATTGTAATATTCCTAAATAAGCATACAACTAATTGGAATATTAAAATCTATTTTTTCTTTCTTGTTTGATGAATAAGTGGGTAGGGAGACCCATAAATCTCTTTATTAGGAACAAAAACACTTCTCATGTGAAATTGGATCACCTTTTCAGCTTAACAGAGCACCCTATGGTGTGAACAGGGGATAGAGCATGTGGACTGGGTCAACTTTGACCAAATCAACAGTGTTGTAATGGAGGAGTGGCATTCACTGAGGGAAAACACAATTTTAAATAGAGACACATTGCATTGAAGTAGTGTCATTAATGGATGGGGCTTAGGGTTTGGAAGCTCATTTCTTATAAAACAAAGAGGATGGCAGCCATATTGATCATGTTATGATATGTTAGGTTTTTGATTATATGGTTTGTTTAGACATATATCTTTCTCTATTTTTTTAGTTGAGATTGAGTTGTGTTTAGCACCGGCTGTTCCTGATCGGGAATTCCACCTCTTCCATTGAGAATATCTTAGAGGAGTATTACACTACATTTCCACATTCAGATTTCATACCAAGCTTCAGTCTTGTGGTACAACATAGTTTCTATTGAGAGATATGTTGAGTTACAGGGTGCAGTAGTGGAAGATCTTGTTGGGTGTTTTCTGAGATAGCTTTGTAGTGGAGGACGATTTCCTTCAATTGGGATACCAGTAAAGGAGACCCTTGGGATTATTTGACATATCTCACATCAGGACAAGTTGATTTTATCCCCTAAAACATAGTTCCAATCCAAATCTACATTATTTTGGTGAGTTGTTGCAGGGGCAAGTTCAGTGCCCCATTTGTAGTGTTTGCTTTCCATTGGAGGGATCAACCCTTCATTGAGAGAGTTTTTGGGAGGAGTTATTTTAGATATACATCAGATTTAGCCACCTCCTTCTATGTTCTTCAGTTTTAGTTCATCTTCAGCCATAGGGCTTTAGATCCACCATTTAGATTTTCTGTATTTTCGGAAACCCTTCCTGGGTTGTCTTGGAAAAGTATATGGGAGCATAGATATCCATTTTTGGCCTTGTATGAGCATGATATTTCCAAATACATCTATTTATATGTCCCAATTGTAGTATTAGTCATTAAAACTGCACTATGCTTGCTTCAGTACTTTGTGTAGCGGTGTATTACTTGTTTTTGGGTGCATTTTGGCATTGGAGGCTTCTTTTGCCTATCTTGAGGGGCTTGATCCCCAAGATCTTGTACTTATTTATTGATTTTATACATAAGTCCATGGATATATCATTTGTCTCACATGTAATGTATTAATACTTACTGTTATTTCCATTATTATGAGCTATATTCCTGCTTTTCCCAAAAGGGAATATTACAGTTGTATAAGAGCATAATCTTGGCTCAGCCTATGAAGACATTGCATCAATGTTATCAGAGGAAGAAGAAGCTTATCATAGAAAAGAGAAATATTACAGAAGAGAAAAAGGAAAGTCTCCATTATTTGGAGAAATGGAGGGAAATAATTTTTCAGAACATCTTCTCCAAACTATGCACGAGCGTCATAAAGAAATCAAGGGAATGAGGAGGGAAAGACATGAATATCCCTCATGAATATTTACACATGAAGAAAGCTCTATTTCTTCCTATTATGTGTGTGAGAATTCAGCGACACAATCAGATCTACAATGTGGTACCATGCCTACATTCTTGGCAAGAGAAGAAGAAGGAGAAACACCAAAAGAGGAGACTATTGGTGACTATCTCCAATAATATGAATCTCAGTCTAGAAGATTCAAGGAGCATCTAAGCTTCCAAGGGTTTTGTCAACTCAAATAACAGAGAAGACCTAGTAATCAAAATAGAAGAAGAGGGTGCATGTAGCACACTTTGGGTATATTATTTCTACCTACTTTTGATGGGTCACCGAAGAGCACAGCCAAGGCTTGGGTAAAGAAGCTAGACACATATTTCCAGCTTCATCAAGTTTCAGAAGAGGAAGCCATTAGAGTATCAGCGCCGCATCTTGAATGTAAGGCTTATGATTGGTGGTTATTTGAATATTCTTCATTAAAAAATGAAAATATATCTACTTATGCAAAGTTCACTAGGAGGTTAGTGAAAATATTTTATTTAAAACAATGTGAAATTTCCTTGGGAGAACAAACCAAGCCCAAGAAATCATAACCTTTGCATGAGTTGGAAGGATCCATGAAACCAACTCCATTTCAGAAAATTGTTGAAGGGGTTAAAGATCTGCAACATGCTTTGCCTATGGAAAAAGCCCCACTTCAACAAGAACATTATTCTCAAGAAGAATTGAGGATTCCTCCTTCAAGAGGAGATCAAGACAAAGGATCTCTTAATCATGAGGTATTTTCCATTGATAAGGAGAAGGAAGATGAAGAGATGGAAAGATCCTCCAGCGCTATGACAGTAGGAGGATATCTACATCTATTTGGAGATGAAGATGAAGCAATTGCTTCAACTAGAGGATATTTTGTATCTTTGCAAGAAGTTCCAAGGGATCTTACTTATGAAGATCATGAGCATCATGTGTCTATGTTGATAGGAAATGAGACCAAACAACGGAGGAAGTGTGTTCCAACATTGAATACAGTCTTGGGGACACACACTATGATAGATCATTCATTTTTTATCAAGACTCTCGAAACCAAGGAGATTTTGGGTGTACATGGGTTGATTACATCTAAATAAGACACCTTAGACTGTGATGACTTGCAGGAGGTAGGAGAAGATGAGAAGGAGGGCTAGCATCCAGTGATTGCGAACATACACACCCATCCTTTTCAAGAGGTTCATACATAGAAGCAGGAGGATTATTTTTGCAGTGAGGGTAGGGAAAAATCAGTTCACTCACATATACAACCTCCTTTGGGCCTTGATGTTTCATTACCTGGAGGCATTCCACCAGGGGGACCCCTTGATTAGAGAAGAATAAAAGAGTTCTTTCAACATGTTGCACCAGTCATAGTTCTAGTAGAAGCGGGAGGTCATTATACAGCGCTAGGAGTCTTGGGTAGACTCAAGGAGGAGGGAGACAATCTCCCAACATCATCATTACCCACTCTTATTTCAGATTTTGCGCTGAGAAAGGAGCAACAAGGGGGAGGATAACAGCCTTCCAATATGTCACTTTTCCATGGGAGATGTCAAAGAGGAGGATAAATACATGAAATATGCTTTCCATGATATATCATCAATGCTATCACTTTGGAGGATAGATCCGCATTGGAAATCCCAGCTATTGGTGGATTATTACAAGGATCTTTTCACTTGTATTATACTTGATGACTAGCTACAAGAGGAGGGATATTCAATCAGAGATGAGGTCATCTACTATCAAGGTAGGATATTCTTTTCCAGAGCTTCCAAGCTCAAGGACACGTTACTACAAAGAGCACATGAAGATTTTCTCTTCAGCCACACTTATTCCATGAAGTCATAAAACACTATCATAGAGGAGTTTACTTGGGAAGACTTTGAAGAGGAGGTATATCATCATTTAAGGGCATGCATGGACCATGTGGAGATGGTAGAGACACATAACTCTATGGAGGAGTTATCACCACCACCCCTTTCCTCTTTTGGAATGAGAGGGGATCTATCAATGAACCACTCCATTTGTATAAGTAGAGAATATGGTAAAGATATTGTTTTTATGCATACAAATTTATATGATGAATATTTGCATTTATTTACCATACATGTGTAGGACATTGTTCCAAGGGGAGCATACTTCCTTATAAACTTCATGGTCAAATTTGGGCCATAAACCATGTTGAGCAAGGCCACTCCCTAGGAGGATATAGGGAGATGATATATCATTCTAGGTGTGCACCAAAGGCACCAAACCTTTCTCATATTTTCAGAACTTGTGAGGAAACTATGGCAGCAAGAAAGTGGTGGGGAAACCACTTACCATATCATGATATGAGTTAGTCAGGAGATATATTGTGTTGGTTCCACATGTGAGATTATGATCCACCTCCATTATTGCATTTGATTTTTTATGTATCACTGGTTTTTATCCCATATATTGATGATGTGCGTATTCTTCTTATGGGAGTGATTAGAAGGAGGACGGAAGGATTGGATGTGCCCTTTGGGAGAGAGATTCTCCATGGTTCTTATGTTTCACATTTCTGGGAGAGCATTTGACCATCCATGACTGATATATTGGGTCTCTTGTTTCCTTATGGGATGAGGCATTTGGGTAACTTGAGCACTTGGGAGGTGCCTCTCATGACTTGATGGTAGGAGGTTTTCTATGAATTACCATTCAGGAGGGTTATTCATTTTATATGGATGATATCTTTGAGGATGGAGCTTCACATGGGGATGAAGGTTCCCTATATTTTTCATATCTATCCTTGCATTTGCTTGAGGAAAAGCAACATTTGGGAGGGGAGGATTGTAATATTCCTAAATAATCATACATCTAATTGGAAAATTAAAATCTAATTCTTCTTTCTTGTTTGATGAATAAGTGGGTAGGGAGACCCATACATTTCTTTATTAGGAATAAAACAACTTCTGATGTGAAAGTGGATCATATTTTCAGCTTAATAAAGCACCCCAAGGTGTGAAGAGGGGCTAGAGCATGTGGATTAGGTAAACTTTGACCAAATCAATAGTGTTGTCATCGAGGAGTGGCATTCAATGAGGGACAACGTGGTTTTATATGGAGACACATTGCATGGAAGTAGTGGCATTAATGGATGGGGATTAGGGTTTGGAAGCTCATTTCTTATAAAAGGAAGAGGATGGCAGCCATATTGATCATGCTATGATATGTTATATTTCTGATTATATGGTCTATTTAGACATATATCTTTCTCTAGTTGTTTAGCTAAGATTGAGTGATTTTTAGCACCAGGTGTTTCTGATCGGGAATCTGACCTCTTCCATTGAGAAGCTCTTGGAGGATTATTGCACTAGATTTCCACATTCAGGTTTCATACCAAGCTCCACTCTTATGGTACAACGCAGTTTCTATTGAGAGATGTGCTAAGTTGCAGGGTGCAACAGTGGAAGATCTTGTTGGGTGTTTTCTGAGTTAGTTTTGCAGTGGAGGAAGGTTTCCTTCCATTAGGAGACTAGTAAAGGAGCCCCTTGGGCTTATATGACATATTTGCAATTAGGCCAAGTTTATTTTATCCCCTTTAGTACAGTTCTGGCCCAGATCTGCGTTATTGTGGTGAGTTTTTGCAGGGGAAAGTTCAGTGCTCCGTTTGGAGACTTTTATTTCCATTGGAGGGATCAAACCTTCATTAATAGAGTATTTTGGAGGAGTTATTTCGGATCTAAATCAGATTCAGACACCTCTTTCTATGTGCTTCAATTGTAGTGCATCTTTAGCCCTATGGCTTTAAATCCACCATTTATATTTTTTGTATTTCCAGAAACCCTTCCTGGGTTGTCTTGGAAAAGTGTATGGGAGCATAAATCTCCATTTCTGGCCTTGTATGAGCATGATATTTCCAGATCCATTTATTTATATGTCCCAGCTGCGGAATTAGTCATTAAAACTGTGTTGTGCTTGCTTCAGTACTTTCTGTAGCATTTTTTACCTATTTTTGGGTGCATTTTGGCATTGGAGGCTTCTTTTTCCTATCTTTAGGGGCTTGATCCCCAAGGTCTTGTACTTATTAATTTATGTTATACATAATACCATGGATCTATCATTTGGATCACATGTAATGTATTTATAATTTCTACTATTTCCATTATTATGAGCTATATTCTTGCTTTTCGCAAATGGGAATATTACAAAAATTGTTTCTCTTGATAGAAAAGAAATATTTCAGAGTGTAATTATGTCATCTTCATTCAGATCTATTTCTCCTACTCTCGACAAGCCCAATACCACATTCACAAGCTCAGGAAATGGAAATGGCCTCCAGAGATGGAGCACTTTTTTATGTTGTTATTATATAGTGTCTTATATCATTTCGATGGTAAAATATTCAAAGGAAGTATGTGTGGCTAACACTCTCAAGATTTGATTAAGCCCTATCTGCCATACTTACAACCTTATTTCACCATCTGTTCCACTCAATATCCGTGATGTGTTTCTTGTGTTATCATGATTTTTATTGATCCACCATATTCATTTATATCAATCTATTATTGCTAGTCAATGTGCCACCACTAACACACTTTGGAGTAGCATTGAAATGGTTTGATATAATTAATATTTGGAAGTGTTTCTGCATATTCTGAAGCATTGAAAATTTTTGCAGTGATGATATACATTGTCTGATGACAATGATCATATATTGATAGCATAATGATATATATGATGATATATAAATGGTGCAATGATATATTTGTAGTGTGAATATATTTACATACTTTGATACATTATATGAATGTGCTATATTCTTTGATTTCATGTTATTCCTTGGCACTTATTTCTCTCTCTCTCTCTCTCTCTCTCTCTCTCTCTCTCTCTATCTATCTATCTTTCTATCTCTCTCTCTCTCTATATATATATATATATATATATATATTCTTTGTGTTTCGACATTGAAATGATGAATAACAATAATTGCAGTGTATATCATATATTAACATATTACAATGGAATTATTGGTGCATTATATTATGGTGAATATTATGTTTTATGAATTAGTTGCATTATGTTATGGGGTGAAAATGTGAAGTTGGGTTACACTTTTGTGAGAATCGGGGGCGGAAAACTTTTTTCCTCAATACTTCAGCCGAACTTTTGAGAAATTTTGGCTGAACTCGTTTTGTCGTTTAGATTGACGGGGTACTGACAGCGTGGGAAAACAAATTTTTGGCCAAAGATGGGAAAATCGGCAACAAAATTTTAGTCAGACTATTATTTTGGCCGAACTCATATTTTATAAATATATCACCTACGAACTATTTCCACTTTGACATATTTATTGCGCATTATTGTGTTCATTTATATTTTTTGCATGTTACTATGTTCATTTATTTTTTTTCGTGCGTTACTGTGTTTTTTTTTTCTTTTTCGCACATTACTGTGTTCATTTTCTATGGTGGTGGTGCTGCTTTGTTGCATTGTTTAATTGCTGCTTTGAGGTGCGCCACGATGACATTAAGTGAATTTCCAGGTAAGTACTAATCACCTAGTTTCTAAAGCATAGCTTTCCATCTACAATGTTTTTAAAGCATATTTTTATTCAAAGAGAATGGCAATGTGTATCTTGAATATCTAGCCTAGTTATGTAATTGGTATGATATATGCTTTTTTTTAATAGTGGAACACTACACCTATTAAAATAATGGTCACAGGTTTCATACCAGTAAAAGTGATATAAGGAATAGATGTGTATTGAGGTCTATGTTCCCTATAATATGGATTACTGGTTACTGTTGGCATAAAATGATTACTAGATTACGGTGTGGCAATCAATCAAATAAGAAATATTATAATAAAATAAATTAGATCGATGCTCTATTTTGAAATCAGTCCTCGTCAATGTCTTGGTATCCTGAACACTTTTGAATACCTTTATATAATATCTATAAATGATCTGTTTTGAAATCACTCCTCATCAATGTCTTGGTCTCCTAACACTGTTGATGTGTATTGAGATCTATGTTCCCTATACTACGGATTACTTGTTACTCTTGGCTTAAAATGATTACTAGATTACGGGGTGGAAATCAATCAAATAAGAAATATTATAATAAAAGAAATAAGATCGATGCTCTATTTTTAAATCACGTATATATATCTCCTCTTCTTGCTGTGTGTATCTAATCTTAAAGGTAACTTAGGAGTACTCACCAGCGACTTAGGTAAGCGTAGCAATAATCCAACAATTCGTCTATCAAATAATGAATGGCAGTAAACACCAATTATTGGGTAGTCATTCCCATGGGCTTAGTCATATGCAGGTGTAATTAGATAGTCTTCAATAGTCTTCGCGTGCAGTAAGAATATATAGTTATGTGTGTGGTCTAGCAAGAAGCACTCGGGTACAGAGTGCTCTTCTTTGTATAGGTTTTAAATAATTTTAGATTCTGTGTATCTTGAATATCTCGCCTAGTTACGTAATTGGTATGATATATGTTTTTTTTTTTATAGTGAAACACTACACCATTATATATTACCAATTGAACTCTTGTAGTTTTTCATTGATATTCTTAGTCAAAAAAATCAGATCACTTCAATTAAGAAGAGAAAAACAAGTTTGGATCTGAGTTGGACCTGTAGCTAGTTCTATGAAATTTCGGACCTGTAGCTAGTTCTATGAAATTTCGGCCTACAAACAGTAGCAGAACTTAGATATGCACCAGAACTTAGTTTTGTGGAATCTTGTTTATGTAACCAGGATTATATTTATTTTTCGGACCTGTTGAGGATGAATAGTTCTATGGAATTTTGGGTCTGCAACTAGTACTATACCTTGGACCTGTAGCTAGTTCTATGAAATTTCAGGCCTGTAACCAATAATAGAACTTAGATATGCACCAGACCTCAGTTTTGTGGCTTGTTCTGTGGAATCTTGTTTCTGTAACTAGGATCATATTTCAGACCATGAGGTAGATTTTTTAGTACACTCAACTCTCCTTAATGTTTCTCTTCAACCCACTTTCTAGGCATACCTTGAGCATACATTAAGGCTCTCAAAAATATTATCTGGATGCAATTATTGGAGTTTACAAGTGAACTTTGATCAGTCCCCGAGGTGTATTGAAGAGTCCTTTTCGAAAACAGGCTTGGAACAATCTCATTCATTATTTTTCGAACCTGTTGAGGATGAATAGTTCTGTGGAATTTTGGGTCTGCAACTAGTACTATACCTTGGACCGGTTGCTAGTTTTATGAAATTTCAGGTCTGCAACCAGTAACAGAACTTAGATATGCAACAAACCTTAGTTTTGTGGCTTTTTCTGTGGAATCTTGTTTTTGTAACGAGGATCATATTTCAGACCATGAGGCAGAGCTTTTAGTACACTCAACTCTCCTTAATCTTTCTCTTCAACCCACTTTCTGGGCATACCTTGAGCATATATTAAGGCTCTCAAAAATATTATTTGGATGCAATTATTGGATTTTACAAGTAAACTAAATGATCAGTCCCTGAAGTGTATTGAAGAGTCCTTTTTCAAACCAGACTTGGAACAATCCTCTGAATATTTTTGAAAGGAACTGTGGAAAACAACCTTGACATGTGAAGTTGATAGACACAAAGAACAATATCATTTGGAGTAGTTGAATTACTATTGAAGGGAATATTGTTGAGCCCTAGTACAATCATCATTGGAGAAGAAAAGTACCATTCCTTGTGTGCACAGTCATGATTAAAGATCTAGAAGACATAGTTGAATACCTAATGGAACAACATATTGAAGAAAGTTTTGGCTTGTCTTGAAACATCACCAAAGAATTAGTGAAGGATCTTTGAAGTTTTCAGCCTTGAATAGATGCCCCTCTCATCTTCATTCTCTTTTATAATGCCCTGA
Organism: Pinus albicaulis; assembly: GCA_034641835.2. Classification (NCBI taxonomy): domain Eukaryota; kingdom Viridiplantae; phylum Streptophyta; class Pinopsida; order Pinales; family Pinaceae; genus Pinus; species Pinus albicaulis. The sequence continues at coordinate 22,876,306 of CM076583.1, forward strand.
ACTATAATATTGAATTGTGTAGCATATATTAAGGAATTTTTTTAAAATCAAATATTTTAGTTTGACATTTCTTATATACCTAGGTTTGCACTTCCCTAAATTTCTGAATGCAAATATAATTCTATGTATTCATTTTTTTTAGGTTTGTACTTCCCTGAATTTCTGAATGCAAATATAATTCTATGTATTCATTTTTTTAATTGTTTCTTTGCATTTTGTCCCTTTTCCCCCATAAGTTCTCAATGTTCCTGTACTTCTATTTTTTCATTTCTTCAAACATAAAACATAATTTTGTTTATCCATTTTTTTAATTGTTTATTGTTTATGTGCTAGTAAAGTTCATCAATTTGATAGATGTGTTATTGGAATGTTCAAATGATTTCGATGTTATTAATATAATTTCTTTGTTTACTTCACTCTATTTCCATATTGCATATCATTGTTCTTAACCTCTTATTTTTATTCTTTTAAAACAACAAAACAAAACCCATATATTTCAATAAAATAAATGGAATGGAATCTATATCTGATTAACCTTATTTTCCATGTTTTTTCCAAAAAAAAAAATTGTTGATTTCCATTTTTTTCTAAAAATTATTAGCCTAAATAGTATAAATTATTTTTACCTTAAAATTTGCCAAATTTTTAAATAGAGACTATAAAAAATTATTAGTTTCTAAAATTTAAAATAAATTTCCAACCTTAAAATTTTCCTTGCTGTCATAGAATTTTGAACTTTCATAGGATTTTAGTCTATCGGTTGAGTGTTAACTTCTACAAGTTCTAAAGGAAGAGTTTGTAAAGGGCCAGGTAGCCTCTGGATCTCATCTTTTCTCAAAGGTGACATATCCAGTAAATGCCCCTATAGTCAATCTCTGTAACGGATCTAAATAGAAGTTCTTCATTTTAATAGATCCATAAAACACAACCACTTTAAGGAAAACTGTGTGCATGTGTCATTTCTCCCATAAATTCTCAGGCATAGTTTTTAAATCATGTACATGTCATGTTGGCTTTCTCCCATTAAATTTAAACCATGTTTTTTGTAAGTGCATAAAATAATTTTTCAAACCATGTAAATGTCATTTCTCTCAAGCTTTAAGGCCTTAAAATTGAACCTAAAGTGGCTAAAATCTCATAGAATTTTGAACTTCCACATTTTGAACTTCCATAGGATTTTAGTCTGTCTATTGAGTGTTAACTTATACAAATTCTAAAGGTAGAGTCTGTAAACGGCCAGGTAGCCTTTGGATCTCATCTTTTATCAAAGGTGAAATATCCAATAAATGCCCCTACAATCAATCTCCGTGACAGATATAAATATAAGTTCTTCATCTTAATATCCATTAAACTCAACCACTTTAAGGAAAACTGTGTACACATGTGTCATTTCTCCCATAAATTCTTAGGAAAAGTTTTTAAAGCATACATGTCATGTTGGCTTTCTCCCATTAACTTTAAAGCATGTTTTTTGTAAGTGCATAAAATAATTTTGCAAACCATGTAAATGTCATTTCTCTCAAGCTTTAAGCCCTAAAAATTGAACCTAAAGTGGCTGAACTCTCATAGGATTTTGAACTTCCATAGGATTTTAGTCTGTCGGTTGAGTGTTAACTTCTACAAATTCTAAAGATAGTATTTAAAGGGCTAGGTAGCCTCTGGATCTCATCTTTTCTCAAAGGTGACATATCCAGTAAATGCCCCTACATTCAATCTCTGGAATAGATCTAAATAGAAGTTTTTCATTTTCATATCCATGGTCTCAAAAAATGAGAGAAAGAAAAAAAAATTTATATTCAATGTAAAACACATGCATTAAAATATAATTATGATATTTTCTCTTCTTTCCAACTTATTCCATCCTTCTAGAAAAATCCCTTTTAATGAAGCAGATATATCCATAGTGATCCACTGATATTTGTTCACCAACAACTATTCCATTTTGGACTTATATATCTCAAAACTATGCTCATTGAATTTATGCATCTATATCTTTAAACTACTTGAAACTATTTTATTACACCATAGGAATCATTTTGAGAAATACGCATTAGCCATAAAAGTTTCCCATTGAAACCAAAAGTGATTTGATACAAAACATAGGTTTTAACCTTATATAGTTAATTGTTTCAAATAGATTTTTAATAAAATGAAAAATATTCAATGTAAAACACATGCACATTAACATATAATTGTGATATTTTCCCTTCTTTCCAATTTAGTGGACATCCTTCTAGAAAAATATCTTTTAATGAAGAAGATGTATCTATAGTGATCCATTGATATTTGTTCACAAACAACTATTCCATTTTGGACTTTTATATCTCAAAAATATGCTCATTGAATTTATGCATCTATATTTTTAAGCTACTTGAAACTATTTTATTACACCATAGGAATCATTTCGATATATCTCCCATTTTAATGGGGTGTATCACATTTCGAGAAAAACACAAATTAGCCATAAAAGTTTCCCATTGAACCAAAAGTGATTTGATACAAAACATAGTTTTTAACCTTATATAGTTTAATTGTTTCAAATAGATTTTTAATAAAATGAAAAATATTCAATGTAAAACACATAGTATTTAGAAACAAAAAGTTATTTGATACAAAACATCTAGGTTTTAACCTTATATAGTTAATTGTTTTGAAAATAGATTCTTAATAAAATGAAAAATATTCAATGTAAAACACATGCACATTAACATATAATTGTTATATTTTCCCTTCTTTCCAACTTAGTCCATCCTTCTAGAAAAATCCCTTTTAATGAAGCAAATATATCCATAGTGATCCACTCATATTTTTTCACCAACAACTATTCCATTTTGGGCTTATATAATATCTCAAAACTTTGCTCATTGAATTTATGCATATATATCTTTAAACCACTTCAAACTATTTTAGTTCACCATAGGAATCATTTCGATATGTCTCCCATTTTAATGGGGTGTATCACACTTCGAGAAAAAACACATTAGCCATAAAAGTTTCCCATTGAAACCAAAAGTTCAATTTGGTACAAAACATAGGTTTTAACCTTATACAGGTAATTGTTTCAAATATATTATTAATTTAAAATGAAAAATATTCAATGTAAAACACATGCATTCTTATACACCCTTAAATGTCTACGTAAAGTAGTTTGAGCGATTCCATGAGTCCTCTACACTCTTCATAGGGTATAATTGGGAAAGGTAGTGTTAACTTCTACAAGTTCTATAGGCAAAGTCTGTAAAGGGCCAGGTAGCCTCTAGATCTCATCTTTTATGAAAGGTGACATATCTAGTAAATGCCCCTACAATCAATCTCTGTAAGGCCTAAAAATTGAACCTAAAGTGGTTGAACTCTCATAGAATTTTGAACTTCTATAGGATTTTACAGTCAATCTCTATAACGGATCTAAATAGAAGTTATTCATTTTAATATCCATAAACCTCAACCACTTTAAGGAAAACTGCGTACATGTGTCATTTCTCCCATAAATTCTTAGGCAAAGCACTTTAAGAAAAACTGTGTACATGTGTCATTTCTCCCATAAATTCTTAGGCAAAGTTTTTAAAGCATGTACATGTCATGTTGGCTTTCTCCCATTAACTTTAAAGCATGTTTTTTGTAAGTGCATTTAAAATAATTTTGCAAAGCATGTAAATGTCATTTCTCTCAAGCTTTAAGGACTAAAAATTTAACCTAAAGTGGTTGAACTCTCATATAATTTTGAACTTCTATAGGATTTTAGTCTGTCTATTGAGTGTTAACTTCTACAAGTTCTAAAGGCAGAGTCTATAAAGGGCCAAGTAGCCTCTAGATCTTATCTTTTCTCAAAAGTGACCTATCCAGTAAATGTCCCTACAGTCAATCTCTGTAACATATCTAAATAGAAGTTTGAACTCTCATTGAATTTTGAGCTTCCATAGGATTTTAGTCTTTCTGCTGAGCGTTAACTTCTACAAGTTCTAAGATAAACCATGCACATGTCATTTATCTCATGATCATGTGTTTTTTTTTTCAGGGATAAGAATTTACCATTAAATATAGTTGAAAAATGGAAATTATGCATAGAAGTTTATTGCTATCCCAATCCAGGGAGAAAAAGTGATTACATATGTGATTTCCAATATTGTGACTAGCAAAGTCATCCAAAGGAAAATGAATATACCGGGAAGAACAACAAACAATGGGGCATATTATATTAGGTTGATAGAAGGCTTGAGAACAACTATGGAGTATGGATCAAATGGAATTGTAGTTTTCACCAATTCTGAACTTTTGTGCAACCAGATGAATGGCATGTACCAAGTTAAGAAGGAGAGGCTAAAAGAACAGCATGGAATAGCAAACAATATTGTTAGCCAATTTCAATTTTTTAGTATAATACATTGTTCAAATGTGAATAAGATGTCTGCTAATCTAGTGCGTGGGGAAATGCCAATTTAGGATTCTTCTATCAAAGATAAATTAATAGATGAATTAGAATTATACAGGGCAATTCCAATGCAAGATTCATCTCTCAAAGATGAATTAGTTTTGAGACGCTCTTCTTCAAAAATTCAAGATTTATCTCTCAAAGATGAATTAGTTTGGAGACGCTCTTCTTCAAAAATTCAAGATTCATCTCTTAAAGATGAATTAGTGTTGAGACTCTCTCCTTCAAAATTTATTAATGGACATTGTAACATATCTTGGATATGTGTGTGTTTTGTACTTATAAATGCGTCCTTTTTAATGACCATGTGCTTTTTTCAATTATATACCAAGTGTGCTCCCACCACACCATGTAAAGTGCAACTTGGTGAACTTCACATTTGCAACAAGTGGTGAACTTCGCATTTTAATTATTTTAAAAAAATTAAAATGTGGGGACTTCAACAAATTTTTGTTTAAATGGAGCTTGTTTAAATGGAGTTTCACTTCTTTTTTAATGAAAATGTGTTTTTTTCAATTTTATACCAAGTGTGCTCCCACCATGTAAAGTGTAATTTGGTGAACTTATCATTTTTATAGTTTTTTTTTCTTAAATTTAGTTTCACACATCAATTAGTGCTTTGAAAGTTGTGTTTTACATAATTTGTGTACAGTAAATTACATTAATTTTTTGAAATTTATTTTGAATTTATTTTAAATTCTAGCCATTTAAAAAAATAATTGTAAATGTCCACCACACACACACACACACACACACACACACACACACATATATCATGGAGGATGGATGAAGATCAATAGAATCCCATATCTCTAGGAGAGGGGGGGATCCGGGATTGAGGGATGTTCATGGTATTTAAATATAATCTTAAATCTCCATACATGTGTGTGCATATGGAATTGATTTTTTATCGACTTTGTGAGTTAAATTAGTTGTTAATAAATTTTTATTTTTATTTATTTTTTAGGAGATAAGAGGAGAAGGGTCTTTACTCCATCCATGGAGCATGTCCGTGGTTCACCCAGTCGTGGTATGGTTCATGCAATTTAATCAATGAATATGTACATGTATTTATATGTATGAATGTATTTTTCAATTGATTATAAATTCATATTTTTTTAAGAAGCTTCTCTCTCATCTCGAGAGGTTGGTGGTGGTTCAACTCCCCTTAGAGGGCCATCAATAAGTGGTAGCAAGTTGCGTGAAGGTGGTGATATTTATTCCCCTAGAGGCCAATCAACGACTAGTGGTGCTGGTTCTCAATAGGGTCATTTTGGTTCTCAACAATTTTAGGGTGGGGAAAATGCGAGCCAACCACATCGAAGTTTCCATCAATTTAAATATTTTTTCATTCAATTTGTACAAATTTGTTTACATGTGTTTTTTCTAATATGCAAAATTTTATATATTGATGTAGAGGCTAAAAAAGCTCCAAATGTTGGTCAAAAAAGACGTAGGGTAGAATGCTTCATTCAAGAATAAGGTTGTCCACCCACCACGACTTATCCGGCTGACATTTCTGATATACCTTGGGAAAGAAACCTGGAGCAATGCACCTTAGAAATGTGTCAACAACTTCATGCAAAATTGCAGAGAGATATCATGGCTTTGACTCTACCTGCTAAGAGTCGACAAAGCTTGGGAATAGTTACACACTCTCCAGGAGAACTAGTAGCTGTGTACCAAAAGCTTGGGCCAACGACTGATACATTTGTAGAAGTCATGAGAAAAAAAAAGGAAATAGTAATGGGTCCCGATAAATGGGAGGATGTAAAATAAAGAGTTACAAAAGAAATGGCGAAGTCAATAATCTCAAAGAAGGGCCGAAAAGAAAGATGCTGAAGGTGAAATATTTCAAGCACCCCACTATGGCTCACTAATTGTATGATAGAGACCTTGCGACCTATCGAAGACTCCCATGGAATGACGAGGTTCCTCTTTATTTTTCAAAATTGTTTTATGCAGAATTATTTTTGGAAATGAAACTCAATTACAATGACCTTCCATCTGAATTTTTTGGTCCTGGGAAATGTTGATTGTGTGATCGTAAGGGCGTTAGGCGTGATGTTGAGTTTCCTCGCCCTTAGCCACCATTTCTTAGTCAAAATTTGCGGTCAGAGATGGAAGCCACTTCTCAAATTAGTCGAGAAGCAAGGGATTCCATCATGGATAATGTTCACAGTGGATTGGGTGGAGTTGATGTTTGTCTGAATCGACAAAGGGCATGTGAGAATGCACGCGTTAATTTTGTGCATTGTACAGATGAAGAGATTGACAACATGAGTGTTGAAGATCTCAAAATATATGCAAAGAATTGTTGCAATGGTTGGCAAGACCTAATTCTTCATGAGGAAGAGGGCACGAGAACGGTATGTGTTAATGGTTAGGGTTCAATTATTTTAACACATACACGTAAAATTTGTAATAAATACACATGTATATGTATACATTTTTTTGTATGTACATTAATCTAACAAAAATGTATCATTATATGTTAAAACACCATTTGCAGTTGTCACGCTTGATGAATGACGAAAATGTTAATATCATGTTCGGAGCCTTTGGTTCAAACAATCAAGATGGGTCTCACCATCAAGATATGTTGACAAATGTTAGTGTTTTTTAAAAGTGATATTTTTAAAATAAATAATTGCGCACACATGTACATGTACATATACAATAATAAAATGTTTTAACAGATTCTGATTCCGTCCGAGGTTTTTGGGATGTCGGTACCTCCTTCTTCCTTAGGAGATGTACCTTCTACTTCCTTAGGAGATGTGCCAGATCCACAACAAGTATGGACAATTTTCACTTTTAAAATTTATGTTTTTAAGTTATATATATTCCACCTCAAAAAGTTCTATAAAAAATGAGATATATCTATATCTTGAGTTATTTTAATTTTTTTGAATTTTAGGTTTTTGGAGATTTTCTTTTGGAGCCTCTCTTAGGAGATGTCCCAAATCCACCTACAAAAGTATTCAATTTTTCACTTTTAAATATATATATGTTTTTTTAAAAGTTATAATTTATAAATTGAAGTTTAAAAGTTTTATTATAAATTGAGATCTTGATCTTGAGTTATTTTATACTTTTAAATTTTTTGAATTTTAGGTTTCTATAGAAGATTTCTTTAATCCACGGACTCTAGCAATGGAGATAGGAATATCCACACCATTTCAACCGTTTGAACAAGTTGTCTAACTTATTCTCTAAAATTATTGAAAATAAGTTTATATATACATGCATTTTCATCTGAAAAATTTTAATATATATATATATATATATATATTGTACAGTTTATTGTTGGAGATGTTCCCATGGGAGAAGTTGTAGCAGGCGAGCAACAAATGGAGAGGGAACCTCATGAGGTATTGCATGATTTTTTTTTTTTTTTTTCACATGAAGTTCTATATATTCTCATTCATTTTTAAAACATCAAATTTTAATTTTTGTACGTGCATTGTATACAGGTTCCCCATGCTTCACAAGATAGCTCGCAGATTGAGACTCTGCTAGGAAAGACACTACATCCATTTGTATTTGATGGACGATTTCTAGATTTGATTGAGATTTCTAGTCTTAAATTTACTTTATTTTATATATTATCTAGATGCAGTCATATATATATATATATATATATATATATATATATATATATATATATATATATATATATAACTAACTTGTGATGCTTGTGAGATCTACAATTTTGGACACACATATTTTATGTGAACTACATTTGGATAGTTGAACTACTAGTAATGTTGTGTTATAATTTGTTTGGTTTTTAAAACTTAAGTTTTGGATGGTTGAAATATTTTTGGCATGTGAATGTGAAGTAATGTTGTGTTATAATTTGTTTGGTTTTTAAAACTTAAGTTTTGGATAGTTGAACTACTAGTAATGTCGTGATCTATAAATTAATGTTTTTCTTTTGAACTACATTTGGCATGTGAAGTAATTTTTTGTTATAATTTTTTTTGTTTTTAAAACTTAAGTTTTGGATGGTTGAAATACTAGTAATGTTGTGATCTATAATTAATGTTTTCTTTTGAACTAAACAGCATGTGAAGTAATATTTATTATTTATATTTGTTTTTGTTTTAAATTAAGTTTTGGATGGTTGAAATACATTTGGCATGTGAAGTAATGTTGTGATCTATAATTTTTGTTAAATTAAAAGTTAAGTTTTGGGATGGTCGAAACTACATTTGTATGTGATATAAATATTCAAAATGTTTTATTAGGATCGTTTGAACTACATTTACATGACATGTGAAGTAATGTTTTGATATAATAATTTAAAACTCAAGTTTTGGATGGTTGAAGTACATTTGGCATGTGAAGTAATGTTGTGATCTATAAGTTTTTGTTAAATTAAAAGTTTTAAGTTTTGGATGGTTGGGTACATTTGGCATATGATAATGTTAAAATGTTTTTATTGGATAGTTGAACTACAATTGGCATGGCATGTGAGTAATGTTGTGAGTACAATATATATATATATATATATGTGTATATATATATATATATATATATATATATATATATATATATATATATATATATATATAAACAATCATAAGATTTTATGTCTTGTTAGATGTGTTGAAAACAATCATAAAATTTTAAAAATGCAATCTATAATTTACATATATGTCCATTATTTTTCATCAATGCACATAGAAAAGCTATTTGAATTTATTTAATTTCTTGAACTAGAACATATATATCCAGTACTTCAACATTTTTCATCAAAGATGAATTAGAATTAACCTATTTTTCAGTTAATTTCCTAGAGATGTGGGTCAAATCCCACCAAAAGTCGGAGAAGTGCTCCTAGTGTCTTGTCTAAAAGGAATCTTCCTGCAAAACTATATTGTGGATGATTTATTTACATTCCATACTTTTCATCATGAGAAGGCTCAACCAATAGGAGTTTTCATCATGTGGGAAAATGTTTGGAACACCTGATTGTACTCAAGTAATCTTAAGATTGCTTTTGATCTCTACATACTCTTGTTTGAGTGAAAAAATTTCCAATGGGAAGAACATAGCTTTTCAATCCAGCTAACCATATCAATTGAGCTCTATTTGAAAAAAGAGTAAATAAAAGATAACATGCCAACAAAATAGCATTTGTGGTTGTCATTTTTTATTGGAATAGCTAAATCATATTAAGGATTCTCCATCCAAAAACAATTTCAATGAAGAGCATAATAAGAATCCAAAAGTTTCTAAAAAGAATTATCGCCTCTTTATTCTTTTTAAGATAATTTAAGAATTCTTTTTATAAACCTTTGGATTCTTATTATTCTCTTCATTGAAATTGTTTTTGGATGAAGAATCTTTAATATGATTTAGCTATTCCAATAAAAAATAACAACCAAGGATGTTATTTTGTTGGCTTTTTGGTTTTTTTTTTACTTTTTTTCAAATAGAGCTCAATTGATATGGTTAGTTGGATTGAAAAGCTATGTTCTTCCCATTGGAATTTTTTTCACTCAAACAAGAGTATGTAGAGATCAAAAACAATCTTAAGATTCATTTCAGGTACAATCAAGTGTTCCAAACATTTTCCCACATGATGAAAACTCCTATTGGTTGAGCCTTTTCTGACCTTTTCCATTTCACTAGATACCTTCATTGATCTCTAAAAAGTAGTTGATGGGCTATATGTTCTGCCTCTTTCCCATATAAATCCCTTTAATTTTTATTGGAAATATAAGAAGTAGATATGTTTGTTGAATTGGAGTCAATGTCATTAATGCACTCAACTAGGTAGCCTTGTTGATTTATAAATTGGTAAATTGATGACATTAGTAATCACCTAAATCTACACTTTGGATGATTTAATTTGTCAAAAGAAGATTGCCTTGAGTTATTATATGGAGAAGAATTTTAACCTTTCTATCCTGTGAATAAGATTCTATTTCAGATTTTTCCTTTTTGAATTTTATTCAACTAGTGAAATGCTTATGCAAGTTTTTAAAACTAAAATTTTGGATGGTTGAAGTACATTTGGCATGTGAAGTAATGTTGTGAAGTACAATAAATATTGATGTGTGTATATATATATATAAACAATCATAAGATTCTAGGTCTTGTTAGATGTGTTGAAAACAATCATAAAATTAAAAAAATGCAATCTATAATGTACATATATGTCCATTATTTTTAATCAATGCACATGTATAGAAAAGCTACTTTCAGTTAATTCCATTCTAGAACATATATATCTGTACAACATTTTTCATCAATGCACATAGAAAAGCTATTTGAATAGTTAATTGCTTTCTAGAACATATATATCCAGTACTTCAACATTTTTCATCAATGTTAATAGAATTAATGTACTTTTCATGAATGGCTATATATAGAATTTAGTTATTTTTAGTTAATTGCATTCTATAGCATATATATTCAGTACGTGAAACATTTTTCATCAATGCACATGGGAAAACTACTTGAACAATACATTGCATTCTAGAACACACACACATATATATATATATATATATATATATATATATATATATATCCAATACGTGCAACATTTTTCATCAATGCACATAGAGAAACTACTTTCGGTTAATTGCCTAGAACATATCCGACCATTGGACAGACAAATTTTGTACTAGATTTTCTATCAGGGATAGAGATGTAGCTCAAATCCCACCAAAAGTCAGAGAAGTGCTCTGAGTCTCTTGTTTGAAAGGAATATTTTTACAAAACTATATTGTGGATGATTTATTTACATTCCATACTTTTTACCAAAAAAGGCCACGAGAAAAACTGTTCACATTCAGTCCGTGTATATATCCAGTACGTGCAACATTTTTCATCAATGCACATAGACAAACTACTTTCAGTTAAGTGCATTTTGGAACATATATATTCAGTACATGAAACATTTTTCATCAATGCACATATAGTAAAACTACTTGAATAGTTAATTGCATTTTACAACATATATATATATATATATATATATATATATATATATATATATATATATATATATATGCAAAACATTTTCATCAATGCATATCAGCTTTCAGTTGATCCTAGTGTGCATGTACCAAAAAAAATTGTACATGTGCAAACACTAGCACAAATAACATAACAAGGCAGCCCAATTTTTAGTTGAGTTCTGGAAGTTCTAAAACATAATCCAAAGAGAAGAAATTGTTGGGTAGTTCAACCAAAAAAATTCCAATGGAATGCCATATTCAATGATCCGTTCATGATTGGATTTTGACATTTTCCATTTCTTAATTTTCGTTTTTTTCTTTGATTGAACCTCTATCAACTTTATGCATGCTGCACACACCAAGAGACTATATTGACAACTTATGACATCAGGTTCATAGTCTTCAAAGTAAACAAAATCCCAACTTAGATTAGTTTGTCTGAAAAAATATCCTTTCAGTATAATAGATCCTCTTTAATATGGAAACCCATGATCATTATAGTTCTCTAATAATTTAGTTTTTTGTTCAGTGCAACGCATCAAATAATACTTCAAATTTTCATCGTTGTCAGCAAGTGCAATTACAACAAAAACATCTCCTGCACAATAAAACGAACTTTTAACAAACTTATGTATTTAAATTTATTTCTAGATCTTTATCATTTGAAAGCAATTCAAATGTTACCTTCTCTAACAAGATCAGAAACTCGATCACCATCGAATGATATTGTAGTCTCTTCTAATTGCATTTCTTCAAACATTGCAATGGACATTTTTCCCTGTGTATTTAGCTCTGTATGTTTCGAATGTTTTACATACATTTTGTTTTCACAAACGTCATTGGATTCTGTGTTGTCTATGCAAACATGAAAAAAACAAGAATATTTTATTTTATCCAATGCAAACACATTTCTAGACAACTTTGTTTTAATTAAATGCAATTTTCGAGTCCATTTTATTGTTTCAACGTCATTTCCAGTTGATCTATCTACTTCTTCGATCCTAATATACCAAAAAACCTTTATATGGAAAATTCAAAGAAGAATGTAAATATGATATCAAAATACAATCAAAGATAACCAATCAAATATAATCAAATTGTGATGAATGTACACTATTTAAAATTAGATATCCATTAAAGAATAAAATGAATGTGCTTTCGCACTTCCCTTGATCGGCTAGTCTCATGGCTTAGAGAAGTGATCCACCATTTCACAAATTCTTTAGCGTCCACAAGTCGGCTTGCAGAGGGATTCATTTGATATCTTCGAAGTGCTCATTTTATGCATGCCCCTGCACCGTCATGTCCTCCTTTTCCATGACCAGTCTCGAATAAATTCCAAAAATGTTTAATGCAGGTTTTCTTATGAAGACAACACAACCAAAAGAATGATCATGTAGATTTGAATTGGCCTGCGCATCCATCTGACCATATGCAATGTTCATTGAATATTATTCCCCGACTTTTCAAGGAATCATAAATATATCCAAAAAAATGTTGTACAAAATATGTATCATGTGTACGATCATCACTGATATAAAAGTGATATTCTTTAATAACATGTATATTTTCACTGGAGAATATGGACGATCATGGAGACTTGGTCAAAATGATAGTATTCACTCTAAAGTTCTTTTTGTGGAACAAATGTGTAGTTTTCTGCAAAATCAATTACTGATAAAATGGTCCCTGGTGTAAAATCTTCACGGGATTTTTTGAATTGCAAGTCTTGCCATTGAGCTCTATGGGAATTCTTGGTGTATTTATAAATTTCTACCTCAAACTTTCTAAAAAAGTCTATCACAAAAATTTCTTCTTCTCGTAATTCAATTATTTTAGCAGTATTTGCACCTTGAATCGATGTATGGATATATTCATATCTCTTCCATTTCACTTTCATGTTGGACAATGATTGATCATTTTTATCAATACAATATTTGTTTTGAAATTTAGTCAAATTTCCACAATCATCGCATTTTTTACCACCAACACATTTCTTTTTGTAAAATAGATCATTGCTTTGTCTTTCTCATAGAATTTGAGATATGAAATCACGGATAGTGGAGGAGGAGGTGAATCCTTCCAAAATTTTCTACCAAAATCAAGGAATGTGTCATAATATAACTCAAATTTCACATGATAACGAGAACAATAAGTGTCGTGTACGGTAATAGGTTTTACATATGATGGTTTTTTTTGAACAAAAGCACTGATTGACACATGAATTTCACAATTCTCTTCTTTGAACTTGTTGAACAACTCTATTTGAGTGGTTTCCAAGAAATGTTTTTCATGTTCTTCGTACTGATTTCGTGCTATTCTTCTTCACATCACATCCCTTGCATTTGGCGAAACACGTGAATTTTTCTTCCAATATTCATATATTATTTTTTTAACATGTTCTCCAACTCTATATTTGTATGGTTGTCTACAAATATCTCTGCAACAAGCAAGTTCATCATTTACATCTATTTGCAACTGAAATTTCCGATGTTTGTGCAAAGTTTTTCGTGAGGTTCCTAATGCTCGTGCCATAGATTTTACCAAGAGATTCTCTTTAGTACTTGATGAAACCACTGCCATATGTATTACTCTACGTACAACTAAAACATTTTTCTGTCTGGATCTTCTAATTGAATTTATAGCACTATTTCTATTTTGTATCACATTTTCCTTAATTTTCTTTTATCTTTGGTTGATTCCAATAAAGTCGTAGCTTCTTTTAATTTCCTTAATGATAGGAGACCTTTCAACATTTGGGCTTGAACTTTCATATGTTCATTTATGAAGTACGTATTAAAAATGTGGATAACGCGATATCGTATATAATGGTCAGCTTTTTTATCTCCATATGTGTGAGTGTCAACATTTTCCAACATCTCATCATCGACATTGATTTCATCTGTACATATTCGAATGAATAATACATTTTCACCATCTCCAGGCTCAATATCTCTTTCACTTTTTGTTTCAAAATTTTGTATCTCATCATCAATGTTTTGAGGAATATCTCTCTCTGTTTACATTGCAAAATATTTTTCAAATTAGTTCATCAAATAAAAATTAAGCTTCACATTTTACACTAGGAAAATTTTAAATATATAAAAATCATAATATTTACATTTACATACCTGCTTCAACTTCTAGTTGAGGTTGATTTTCCCCTTGAATATTTGAGAGTGCTTCTATCTTTATTTTGCGAGATTGTCTCGTCTATTCTCTACGTTCTTCAGGGTCTCTTTTTTGATCATATTTTCTCGTACAATTCCTTCAATTTCCCATGATAATAGAGTATGAAGTTAAAAAAAATTCCTTCAAAAATTTAGACAAAAAATCAATTAAAAAAAACATCACAAAAGATTTAATTTAAAAAAAAACTCATTTTAAAAATTTTGCAAAAAATACATACTCCAATCCAAAACACTTACTTTAAAAAATCCGAGAAAAAAATTTCTTATAAAAATGAAACAAAGCTCAAAATATATCCTTCCAAGTCCTACAAAAAAATTTCATTTAAAAAGTTGGGAAAAAACTCATTTTAAAAAATCATTATAAAAGATTTACTTCAACCCAAAACACGTACTCTAAAAAAATGTCACTTCAAAAAATGCCTCCAAAAAATTTCCATTGAAAATTAATTCCAGCTTCTTAAAAGGTTCCACTTTAAAAAATACCTCAAAAAATATCACTTTAAAAAATACTTCCAAAAAAAGTCGAAAAAATGTCCTTTCGAAATTAAGCCCAAATCCATACTTTCAAAAACAATGAAAATTAAGTCCAAATCCATACTTTCAAAAACAATGAAGCCCAAAAAACATCCAAAAAATGTATCACATACCTCCAACAAATGTCATTTGAATGTACCTCCAAGAAAAGTCCTTAAACCCAAAACAATCTTTTGCAAAAATGTTCTTTGAATGTACCTCCAAGAAAAGTCTTTAAACCCAAAACAATTCTTTGCAAAATCAGACCAAGACCTTTGTAAAAATATAGTATTACACTAACAACCTTATCTCCTAAAATGGTTACATATTTGAAAACTATTCCTTCACATGTTTGAATAGGGTGTGATGGGATTCATCACTACATGACATCTTAATTGACCTCCTCTAAAACTGGAAACAAACACTATTTTTAAGGAAACTGGTCCTTATCTTCAATGAATGGTTTGGTCGATGAGTTGGCTTCATCTCGTGATCTTCAAGTCTTAGATGATAGCTGACATAGTCCCTTGAACCTTTGATAGTGTACACCTATCCATAACTGCACAAAAACCTACTCATAGAGCTTCAAAACAGTACGCTACAAAAGTATGACAATTTCGTAGCGTTACAAAGATTCCTTTTTCCATCAATTTTTCTGATTCTTTCCTCCTGCATGATGTTCAATATGCCCTAATACATATTCAATACCATTTTAAACTCTTAGAAGCTCCCAAAAATGGTTCAAAATACAAAAAGGAAAACTATAGTAGTTTCGTAGCATTTTCCTGGTCTTCAAGCCTAGGAATGCTACGAAACTGTTGAAAATAGTGAAAATTCTAGATTTTTGTGTAACCTCAAAACAAACTTTCCAGGTGTAAAAACTTAGTTTCTAACATGCCACTGGCCTTTAAAATCATAAATCAGATTATACTTTGAATCTTGAGGTGTTTCTTCCTCATTGATGATGATTTGAGAAATTGGCTCATCAACTATTGTTATTTTAAGGCCCTTTTTCCCCAACTCCTCATGTATTAGTTCAAGCTGTTCCTAGAGGTCTTTAGCCTAATCCTTCAACTTCCTGTTAGTAGATTTAAAATGCAAGTTCATTTTCCTGACATGTTTCACCTCCTTCCTCAATGGCATGGTCCATTTGATAAACTGTTGCGTATTATCTAAGGTCTTGGAAACACTGTCAACCTGCTCTTCCCAAATCTCTTTCATCTTTTCAAACTAAACCTTTTGGACATTCTGTTTTCTTGCTTCTTTATTCATAAAAAAAATCTCATGGTTGGCCAAATCCAACTATTCTTCAAGGATTTCAAACTCTATTTTTTTTATTACTTTCTCCTTCCCTTTCTTTGACTTGCTAACTGTATCTTTCTCTGCAGGTGATGAAAGAAAAATGATGTCTTGTGGTGGCTTGATAGTGTCAGTAGTTGGATGAACTTCTTCGCTTCTCTCCAAAACTTTTCTAGCATGCCTTGTCATGGGATTTCTTTCCTAGAACATACAACATGCATCTTCTCCTTCAAATTCTAGTTTCTTTGCAGATTTGGCTTTCTTTAGTTTTTGTCCACTTTCCTATATATCCTTAGCGTGGACTATAGGAGTCTCTTCTTTGTCAATGG